>JAGXEW010000089.1:741450-763321 GCA_030684275.1 Acipenser oxyrinchus oxyrinchus | reverse complement strand
AATATAATAATAATAATACTAGACTTCATTGAGGGGAGCTCTGAACCCCAGGACTGGGTGCAGCAGCAGCAGCAGCAGCAGGGCTAGTGTGAGTTTGTAACCCTGCTCAAACTCCTGGCTCCTGATCATTTCAATATTAATAATAATAATACTAGACTTCATTGAGGGGAGCTCTGAACCCCAGGACTGGGTGCAGCAGCAGCAGCAGCAGGGCTAGTGTGAGTTTGTAACCCTGCTCAAACTCCTGGCTCCTGATCATTTCAATATTAATAATAATAATACTAGACTTCATTGAGGGGAGCTCTGAACCCCAGGACTGGGTGCAGCAGCAGCAGCAGCAGGGCTAGTGTGAGTTTGTAACCCTGCTCAAACTCCTGGCTCCTGATCATTTCAATATTAATAATAATAATACTAGACTTCATTGAGGGGAGCTCTGAACCCCAGGACTGGGTGCAGCAGCAGCAGCAGCAGGGCTAGTGTGAGTTTGTAACCCTGCTCAAACTCCTGGCTCCTGATCATTTCAATATTAATAATAATAATACTAGACTTCATTGAGGGGAGCTCTGAACCCCAGGACTGGGTGCAGCAGCAGCAGCAGCAGCAGCAGGGCTAGTGTGAGTTTGTAACCCTGCTCAAACTCCTGGCTCCTGATCATTTCAATATTAATAATAATAATACTAGACTTCATTGAGGGGAGCTCTGAACCCCAGGACTGGGTGCAGCAGCAGCAGCAGCAGCAGGGCTAGTGTGAGTTTGTAACCCTGCTCAAACTCCTGGCTCCTGATCATTTCAATATTAATAATAATAATACTAGACTTCATTGAGGGGAGCTCTGAACCCCAGGACTGGGTGCAGCAGCAGCAGCAGCAGGGCTAGTGTGAGTTTGTAACCCTGCTCAAACTCCTGGCTCCTGATCATTTCAATATTAATAATAATAATACTAGACTTCATTGAGGGGAGCTCTGAACCCCAGGACTGGGTGCAGCAGCAGCAGCAGCAGGGCTAGTGTGAGTTTGTAACCCTGCTCAAACTCCTGGCTCCTGATCATTTCAATATTAATAATAATACTAGACTTCATTGAGGGGAGCTCTGAACCCCAGGACTGGGTCAGCAGCAGCAGCAGCAGCAGGGCTAGTGTGAGTTTGTAACCCTGCTCAAACTCCTGGCTCCTGATCATTTCAATATATAATAATAATACTAGACTTCATTGAGGGGAGCTCTGAACCCCAGGACTGGGTGCAGCAGCAGCAGCAGCAGCAGGGCTAGTGTGAGTTTGTAACCCTGCTCAAACTCCTGGCTCCTGATCATTTCAATATTAATAATAATAATACTAGACTTCATTGAGGGGAGCTCTGAACCCCAGGACTGGGTGCAGCAGCAGCAGCAGCAGGGCTAGTGTGAGTTTGTAACCCTGCTCAAACTCCTGGCTCCTGATCATTTCAATATTAATAATAATAATACTAGACTTCATTGAGGGGAGCTCTGAACCCCAGGACTGGGTGCAGCAGCAGCAGCAGCAGGGCTAGTGTGAGTTTGTAACCCTGCTCAAACTCCTGGCTCCTGATCATTTCAATATATAATAATAATACTAGACTTCATTGAGGGGAGCTCTGAACCCCAGGACTGGGTGCAGCAGCAGCAGCAGCAGGGCTAGTGTGAGTTTGTAACCCTGCTCAAACTCCTGGCTCCTGATCATTTCAATATTAATAATAATAATACTAGACTTCATTGAGGGGAGCTCTGAACCCCAGGACTGGGTGCAGCAGCAGCAGCAGCAGCAGGGCTAGTGTGAGTTTGTAACCCTGCTCAAACTCCTGGCTCCTGATCATTTCAATATTAATAATAATAATACTAGACTTCATTGAGGGGAGCTCTGAACCCCAGGACTGGGTGCAGCAGCAGCAGCAGCAGGGCTAGTGTGAGTTTGTAACCCTGCTCAAACTCCTGGCTCCTGATCATTTCAATATTAATAATAATAATACTAGACTTCATTGAGGGGAGCTCTGAACCCCAGGACTGGGTGCAGCAGCAGCAGCAGGGCTAGTGTGAGTTTGTAACCCTGCTCAAACTCCTGGCTCCTGATCATTTCAATATTAATAATAATACTAGACTTCATTGAGGGGAGCTCTGAACCCCAGGACTGGGTGCAGCAGCAGCAGCAGCAGGGCTAGTGTGAGTTTGTAACCCTGCTCAAACTCCTGGCTCCTGATCATTTCAATATAATAATAATAATACTAGACTTCATTGAGGGGAGCTCTGAACCCCAGGACTGGGTGCAGCAGCAGCAGCAGGGCTAGTGTGAGTTTGTAACCCTGCTCAAACTCCTGGCTCCTGATCATTTCAATATTAATAATAATAATACTAGACTTCATTGAGGGGAGCTCTGAACCCCAGGACTGGGTGCAGCAGCAGCAGCAGCAGCAGGGCTAGTGTGAGTTTGTAACCCTGCTCAAACTCCTGGCTCCTGATCATTTCAATATAATAATAATAATACTAGACTTCATTGAGGGGAGCTCTGAACCCCAGGACTGGGCAGCAGCAGCAGCAGCAGGGCTAGTGTGAGTTTGTAACCCTGCTCAAACTCCTGGCTCCTGATCATTTCAATATTAATAATAATAATACTAGACTTCATTGAGGGGAGCTCTGAACCCCAGGACTGGGTCAGCAGCAGCAGCAGCAGGGCTAGTGTGAGTTTGTAACCCTGCTCAAACTCCTGGCTCCTGATCATTTCAATATTAATAATAATACTAGACTTCATTGAGGGGAGCTCTGAACCCCAGGACTGGGTGCAGCAGCAGCAGCAGCAGCAGGGCTAGTGTGAGTTTGTAACCCTGCTCAAACTCCTGGCTCCTGATCATTTCAATATAATAATAATAATACTAGACTTCATTGAGGGGAGCTCTGAACCCCAGGACTGGGTGCAGCAGCAGCAGCAGCAGCAGGGCTAGTGTGAGTTTGTAACCCTGCTCAAACTCCTGGCTCCTGATCATTTCAATATTAATAATAATAATACTAGACTTCATTGAGGGGAGCTCTGAACCCCAGGACTGGGTGCAGCAGCAGCAGCAGCAGCAGGGCTAGTGTGAGTTTGTAACCCTGCTCAAACTCCTGGCTCCTGATCATTTCAATATTAATAATAATAATACTAGACTTCATTGAGGGGAGCTCTGAACCCCAGGACTGGGTGCAGCAGCAGCAGCAGCAGCAGCAGCAGGGCTAGTGTGAGTTTGTAACCCTGCTCAAACTCCTGGCTCCTGATCATTTCAATATTAATAATAATAATACTAGACTTCATTGAGGGGAGCTCTGAACCCCAGGACTGGGTGCAGCAGCAGCAGCAGCAGCAGGGCTAGTGTGAGTTTGTAACCCTGCTCAAACTCCTGGCTCCTGATCATTTCAATATTAATAATAATAATACTAGACTTCATTGAGGGGAGCTCTGAACCCCAGGACTGGGTGCAGCAGCAGCAGCAGCAGCAGGGCTAGTGTGAGTTTGTAACCCTGCTCAAACTCCTGGCTCCTGATCATTTCAATATAATAATAATAATACTAGACTTCATTGAGGGGAGCTCTGAACCCCAGGACTGGGTGCAGCAGCAGCAGCAGCAGCAGGGCTAGTGTGAGTTTGTAACCCTGCTCAAACTCCTGGCTCCTGATCATTTCAATATTAATAATAATAATACTAGACTTCATTGAGGGGAGCTCTGAACCCCAGGACTGGGTGCAGCAGCAGCAGCAGCAGGGCTAGTGTGAGTTTGTAACCCTGCTCAAACTCCTGGCTCCTGATCATTTCAATATTAATAATAATAATACTAGACTTCATTGAGGGGAGCTCTGAACCCCAGGACTGGGTGCAGCAGCAGCAGCAGCAGCAGGGCTAGTGTGAGTTTGTAACCCTGCTCAAACTCCTGGCTCCTGATCATTTCAATATTAATAATAATAATACTAGACTTCATTGAGGGGAGCTCTGAACCCCAGGACTGGGTGCAGCAGCAGCAGCAGCAGCAGGGCTAGTGTGAGTTTGTAACCCTGCTCAAACTCCTGGCTCCTGATCATTTCAATATAATAATAATAATACTAGACTTCATTGAGGGGAGCTCTGAACCCCAGGACTGGGTAGCAGCAGCAGCAGCAGCAGGGCTAGTGTGAGTTTGTAACCCTGCTCAAACTCCTGGCTCCTGATCATTTCAATATTAATAATAATAATACTAGACTTCATTGAGGGGAGCTCTGAACCCCAGGACTGGGTCAGCAGCAGCAGCAGCAGCAGGGCTAGTGTGAGTTTGTAACCCTGCTCAAACTCCTGGCTCCTGATCATTTCAATATTAATAATAATAATACTAGACTTCATTGAGGGGAGCTCTGAACCCCAGGACTGGGTGCAGCAGCAGCAGCAGCAGCAGGGCTAGTGTGAGTTTGTAACCCTGCTCAAACTCCTGGCTCCTGATCATTTCAATATTAATAATAATAATACTAGACTTCATTGAGGGGAGCTCTGAACCCCAGGACTGGGTGCAGCAGCAGCAGCAGCAGCAGGGCTAGTGTGAGTTTGTAACCCTGCTCAAACTCCTGGCTCCTGATCATTTCAATATTAATAATAATAATACTAGACTTCATTGAGGGGAGCTCTGAACCCCAGGACTGGGTGCAGCAGCAGCAGCAGCAGCAGGGCTAGTGTGAGTTTGTAACCCTGCTCAAACTCCTGGCTCCTGATCATTTCAATATTAATAATAATAATACTAGACTTCATTGAGGGGAGCTCTGAACCCCAGGACTGGGTGCAGCAGCAGCAGCAGCAGCAGCAGGGCTAGTGTGAGTTTGTAACCCTGTTTTATTTATTTATTTGTGTATTTATTTATTTATGATGTATTAATAACAGTGGCAGCAGACTGCTCTTTTAAAGTTAGGTAGCTGGTGTCTTTGCCAGCGCCTAACGGGTTAAGTCTGAGCGCTCCGCAGTGCTTGGCTGTGTTGGGCAGACGCAGGGCAGGGTCACAGTGAGGGAATAACCCTGTCCAGTAAGCAGAGCTGCGTTTCCAGCGCTGGCTTTACCTCTGCTGTCGGCTGCTTTGATCAGCGTGATCCGGGCTCAGCTCCGTGACAGAGTCCTGACAGCGTGCGTGCGCCACAGAGCCAGCCAGAACATTCCCTCACCTCTTATGAGCTTTATTAACAGCATCGCTGACCCCTCCCTTTAAAGGAGCTGACCATCTTTAAAATCCATTCTCTCACCTCTTATTAGCTTTATTAACAGTATCGCTGACCCTCCCTTTAAAGGAGCGCTGACCATCTTTAAAATCCATTCTCTCACCTCTTATTAGCTTTATTAACAGGATCGCTGGTCCCTCCCTTTAAAGGAGCGCTGACCATCTTTAAAATCCATTCTCTCACCTCTTATTAGCTTTATTAACAGTATCGCTGACCCCTCCCTTTAAAGGAGCGCTGACCATCTTTAAAATCCATTCTCTCACCTCTTATTAGCTTTATTAACAGGATCACTGGCCCCTCCCTTTAAAGGAGCGCTGACCATCTTTAAAATCCATTCTCTCACCTCTTATTAGCTTTATTAACCGGATCGCTGACCCTCCCTTTAAAGGAGCGCAGACCATCTTTAAAATCCATTCTCTCACCTCTTATTAGCTTTATTAACAGGATCGCTGTCCCTCCCTTTAAAGGAGCGCTGACCATCTTTAAAATCCATTCTCTCACCTCTTATTAGCTTTATTAACAAGATCACCGGCCCCTCCCTTTAAAGGAGCGCTGACCATCTTTAAAATCCATTCTCTCACCTCTTATTAGCTTTATTAACAGGATCACTGGCCCCTCCCTTTAAAGGAGCGCTGACCATCTTTAAAATCCATTCTCTCACCTCTTATTTTATTAACAGTATCGCTGGTGGTGGCCCTCCCTTTTAAAACAAGTATTATTATTATTATTATTATTATTATTATTATTATTATTATTATTATTATTATTATTATTACATAGGAGACTCCCTTATCCAGGGAGACTTACAGTTCTTACAAAATATCACAGTACAGATAAGAGGGTAGTAAATGACATAGTAAATAATGACATGCAAGAGCAGCTGAACTAATAGTAAAGATATTCAGGGATGAGAACGATTTCAAAAAGGAGCAAGGACAAGAAACACCAGAACAGAGACCTGGGAGAGGAAAAACTAGACAGGATACAGTGAATAGACAGGATACAGTGAATAGACAGGATACAGTGAATAGACAGGATACAGTGAATAGACAGGATACAGTGAATAGACAGGATACAGTGAATAGTTATAGACACGATTCAGTGTATAGTTGTAACAGTTGGAGAGTGTGGCAGGGTGTGGAGCAGTCTTTATATTTTTGAATGTGTTATAATTTGAGTCCCCCCCCCCCCTCCTTTTGCAGGCATGGCACGGATTACTGAGACAGTGCTGAAGAGAGGGCTCCCCTGGCTGGGCAGAGTTCTGAGCGAGCCCCAGGCTTTATCTGCCCTCCGACTCGGGCCCTGTCTCTCCCCCTGGGCTGCTGTGGGGCAGCTGGCCTTGCTGGGCGTGGGGTCAAAGGTGAGGCCAGTGTGACATCATACTGGTGTCAGAACGGTCCTGAAACGAGATCGGATGTGTTTGAATTGGAAGGAAGTGACATCGACTGAGCTGAGCTTGCTAATGATTCGTATTTAGCTGCAGTTGTGATCCAGTCTAGTCCGATACTGAACATCCTTTTTTTTTTTCCTTTGTTTTGTATGTCCGCTTGCGTGTGGCGTGTGGCGTGTGGCGTGTGACCCCGTGTCTCTGTGTTTCAGGGACGCTGCGGCCTGTCCCCCTATGCAGGACCGTCTCTTCCACCAGGACTCCCCGGCAGTGGAGGGGCTGAGCTCCGAGGACCTGCGCAAGGCAAGAGAGGCCAAACTCAGCCCCCTGCCTCCCCACGGGCCTCCACACAGACAGAGGGTGAGAGAGAGAGAGAGAGAGAATGTAGGAGGGGGGGTTGTTGATTTATTTATTTGTTTGTTTATTTTTATATTTATTTGTATGTATTTATTTGTCTTTCACAGAGGTATTTATTTTCTATATTGTAATATTGTAACACAATTGCTGCAGATTTTGAATTTTGAGAGAGAGGGAGGGAGCACACAGACACACACACACACACACACTATATATATGGGAGAGAGACAAAATAGCAAATCTAGGTACATGGATAGAGGGATAGATTCTGCTGTGTGTGTGTGTGTGTGTGTTGTGTGTGTGTGTGTGTGTGTGTGTGTGTGTGTGTGTTGTTGATTTCTCGCTCTGTGTGTTTTTGATTTCTGTGTGTGTGTGTGTGTGTGTGTGTGTGTGTGTGTGTGTGTGTGTGTGTGTGTGTGTGTGTGTGTGTGTGTGTGTGTGTGTGTGTGTGTTTGATTTCTGCTCTGTGTGTGTGTTTTGATTTCTCGCTCTGTGTGTTTCTGCAGCTGAGTGAGAAAGCCCGGGAGAATCGAGTCCCAGTCACTCGACTGGGCTGCTGGCAAACTTCGGAGGTGAGAATCTGAGCCTAGAACCCCCATCCCAGAGCCTAGAACCCCCATCCCAGAGCCTAGAACCCCATCTCAGAGCCAAGATACCCCCACCCCAGAGCCTAGAACCCCATCACCCCAGAGCCTAGAACCCCATCTCAGAGCCTAGAACCCTCACCCCAGAGCCTAGAACCCCACCCCAGAGCCTAGAACCCCATCTCAGAGCCAAGAACCCCACCCCAGAGCCTAGAACCCCATCTCAGAGCCAAGAACCCCCACCCCAGAGCCTAGAACCCCATCTCAGAGCCAAGAACCCCACCCCAGAGCCTAGAACTCCACCCCAGAGCCTAGAACTCCACGCCAGAGCCTAGAACCCCATCTCAGAGCCAAGAACTCCCACCCCAGAGCCTAGAACTCCACCCCAGAGCCTAGAACTCCACACCAGAGACTAGAACCCCACCCCAGAGCACATAATCTCCTCTATCTTCTCCTTCAGAACTGTTGTTATGAATATCAGACTTTATTCTTTGCATCAGCTGATAATGATCTCTCTCTCTCTGACTGTGTCTCTGTCTCTGTCTCATCTGTCTCTCTCTGTCTCTCTGACTGTGTGTCTCTCTCTGTGTCTCTCTCTCTGTGTCTCTCTCTCGTGTCGTCTCTCTCTCTGTGTCTCTCTCTCTGTGTCTCTGTCTCATTGTCTCTCTCTCTGTGTCTCTCTCTCTGTGTCTCTCTCTCTGTGTCTCTCTCGTGTAGGTCTGGCTGTTGGGATCGGGTTCGGGCACTGGTTGAAGCTGCAAAGAAATCCTTCAGAGCCGACAAGGAGAGCGGAGAGGGTGAGGGGTGAGGGGTGAGGGGTGAGGGCATTGTGGTGTGATCCTGTAGTCGGTGTGTGTGTGCATCTATATGTGTTTATCTGTGTGTGTTTTACCTAGTGTCTCTCTCTCTCTCTCTCCCTCTCTCTCTCTCTCTCTCTCCTCTCTCTCTCTCTCTCTCTCTCTCTCTCTCTCTCTCTCTCTCTCTCTCTCTCTCTCTCTCTCTCTCTCTCTCTCTCTCTCTCTCTCTCTCTCTCTCTCTCTCTCTCTCTCTCTCTCTCTCTCTCTCTCTCTCTCTCTCTCTCTCTCTCTCTCTCTCTCTCTCTCTCTCTCTCTCTCTCCTCTCTCCTCTCCTGCAGGCGGCTCTGTGTTGAGCTCCAGCACCATCCTGTCGGAGTCGAACGCAGAGAGGATCGTGAGGACGCTGTGCAAAATGAGAGGAGCCGTGCTGAAACTGGGGCAGATGCTGAGCGTCCAGGGTGAGGGAGGGAGGGAGAGGGGAGAGGAGAGGGAGGAGGGGAGGGGAGGAGGAGGGAGGGAGGGGAAGTTAAGGAATGAAGAGTGAAGCTCTGTGTGTGTGTCTCAATGTGTGTGAGTGTTGTTCTCACCGTCTCTCTCTCTCTCTCTCTCTCTGGTCTCCCAGCGGTTCTCAGGCGATGTCTTTATAAACCCGGCGCTGCATCAGGTACTGGAGCGGGTTCGAACGGCGCTGACTTCATGCCCTCGCTCAGACCCGGCAGGTCCTGAACTCGAGCTCGCGCCGGCTGGCGACAGCGGCTCCATTCCTTCCAGGAGAGACCGCTTCATAGCGGCCTCCGTCGGACAGGTCCACCTGGGCAGGCTGCACGACGGGAGAGAGGTGGCCATCAAGATACAGGAGAGAGGAGGAGAGGAGAGGAGAGAGAGGAGAGGAGAGGAGAGGAGAGGAGAGGAGAGAGAGAGAGAGAGGAGAGGAGAGAGAGAGGAGAGAGAGGAGAGTCAGGAGAGAGAGGAGAGGAGAGAGAGAGGAGAGGAGGAGAGGAGGAGAGGAGGAGGAGGAGGAGAGGAGAGGAGAGAGAGGAGAGGAGAGGAGAGGAGAGGAGAGGAGAGGAGAGGAGAGGAGAGGAGAGGAGAGAGAGGAGAGGAGAGGAGAGGAGAGAGGAGAGGAGAGAGAGAGAGGAGGAGGGAGGAGGAGAGAGAGGAGAGGAGAGAGAGAGAGGAGGAGAGAGGAGGAGAGGAGAGGAGGAGGAGGAGAGGAGAGAGAGAGGAGAGGAGAGAGAGAGGGAGGAGAGGAGAGAGGAGGAGGAGAGGAGAGGGGAGGAGAGGAGGAGAGAGGGGAGGAGAGGGGGAGGAGGAGAGAATGGGGAGGATACAAGCGAGAGGAGGTGGGAGGGAGAGCAGAGAGTCAGATACAGAGGGAGAGGAGAGGAGGTCAGAGAGAATGGGGAGGAGAGGAGAGGGGAGTCAGGAGAGAATGGGGAGGAGGAGAGGGGAGTCAGGAGAGAATGGGGAGGATGGAGATGAGGGGGAGGGGGATTGTACTTCAAGGTTTGAAACCATTGTGTTCAGTGAAGGCGACCCGTTTCTCTGTTAAACCTGGACTGTAAAGCTTTGACAAAGTGAAATGCAAGGCTAATAATACAGCTTTCAATCTGTCTCTCGCTCCTTCTCACCTCCCTCTCTCCTCTCTCTCCTTCCCCCTCTCTCTCTCTCCGCTCTCTCTCTCTCCTCTCTTCCTCTCCATCTCTCCTCTCTCTCCTTCTCTCCTCTCTCTCTCCCTCTCTCTCCTCTCCCTCTCTCTCTCCTCTCCTCTCTCTCTCTCTCTCTCTCTCTCCTCTCTCTCTCTCTCTCTCTCTCTCCTCAGTACCCGGTGTTGCTCAGAGTATTGAAAGTTTACGTTGCAACCTGCTGACCCTGCTTAGCCTGAGCAACACACTGCCGGAAGGTAAAGAGACATCCTTCTTCACTCCATCCCTCCCTCCCTCTCTCTCTCTCACCCCTCTCCCTCTCACCCCTCCCTCCCTCTCTCTCTCTCCTCTCATCCCCTCTCTCTCTGTCTCTGCAGGTCTGTTCCCAGAGCATCTGATTGAGGTGCTGAGCTGAGAGCTGGCTGGAGTGTGACTATGAGAGAGAGCGGCCAGCACAGCGATTCAGGTAGAGACTGGGAGGGGCTGTGGAGAGACTGGGGAGAGATTTCGAGAACCAGGAGGGGCTGCAGGTAGAGAGGGAGGGGCATGTGTAGAGAGGGAGGGGCTGGGAGGGAGGCTGTGTTCTGCATGGCTTGTGTTTTGTATTGTTTCAGAACCCTGGTTCGGGGAGGCTGTGTTCGCATGGCTTGTGTTTTGTATTGTTTCAGAACCCTGGTTCGGGGAGGCTGTGTTCGCATGGCTTGTGTTTTGTATTGTTTCAGAGCCCTGGTTCAGGGAGGCTGTGTTCATGGCTTGTGTTTTGTATTGTTTCAGAGCCCTGGTTCAGGGAGGCTGTGTTCATGGCTTGTGTTTTGTATTGTTTCAGAGCCCTGGTTCGGGGAGGCTGTGTTCGCATGGCTTGTGTTTTGTATTGTTTCAGAGCCCTGGTTCGGGGAGGCTGTGTTCGCATGGCTTGTGTTTTGTATTGTTTCAGAGCCCTGGTTCAGGGAGGCTGTGTTCATGGCTTGTGTTTTGTATTGTTTCAGAGCCCTGGTTCAGGGAGGCTGTGTTCATGGCTTGTGTTTTGTATTGTTTCAGAGCCCTGGTTCAGGGAGGCTGTGTTCATGGCTTGTGTTTTGTATTGTTTCAGAGCCCTGGTTCAGGGAGGCTGTGTTCATGGCTTGTGTTTTGTATTGTTTCAGAGCCCTGGTTCAGGGAGGCTGTGTTCATGGCTTGTGTTTTGTATTGTTTCAGAG
This sequence comes from Acipenser oxyrinchus oxyrinchus, assembly GCA_030684275.1. Classification (NCBI taxonomy): domain Eukaryota; kingdom Metazoa; phylum Chordata; class Actinopteri; order Acipenseriformes; family Acipenseridae; genus Acipenser; species Acipenser oxyrinchus. Next base: position 752,146 of record JAGXEW010000089.1, on the reverse strand, counting down.
CCCTGGTTCAGGGAGGCTGTGTTCATGGCTTGTGTTTTGTATTGTTTCAGAGCCCTGGTTCAGGGAGGCTGTGTTCATGGCTTGTGTTTTGTATTGTTTCAGAGCCCTGGTTCAGGGAGGCTGTGTTCATGGCTTGTGTTTTGTATTGTTTCAGAGCCCTGGTTCAGGGAGGCTGTGTTCATGGCTTGTGTTTTGTATTGTTTCAGAGCCCTGGTTCAGGGAGGCTGTGTTCATGGCTTGTGTTTTGTATTGTTTCAGAGCCCTGGTTCAGGGAGGCTGTGTTCATGGCTTGTGTTTTGTATTGTTTCAGAGCCCTGGTTCAGGGAGGCTGTGTTCATGGCTTGTGTTTTGTATTGTTTCAGAGCCCTGGTTCAGGGAGGCTGTGTTCATGGCTTGTGTTTTGTATTGTTTCAGAGCCCTGGTTCAGGGAGGCTGTGTTCATGGCTTGTGTTTTGTATTGTTTCAGAGCCCTGGTTCAGGGAGGCTGTGTTCATGGCTTGTGTTTTGTATTGTTTCAGAGCCCTGGTTCAGGGAGGCTGTGTTCATGGCTTGTGTTTTGTATTGTTTCAGAGCCCTGGTTCAGGGAGGCTGTGTTCATGGCTTGTGTTTTGTATTGTTTCAGAGCCCTGGTTCAGGGAGGCTGTGTTCATGGCTTGTGTTTTGTATTGTTTCAGAGCCCTGGTTCAGGGAGGCTGTGTTCATGGCTTGTGTTTTGTATTGTTTCAGAGCCCTGGTTCAGGGAGGCTGTGTTCATGGCTTGTGTTTTGTATTGTTTCAGAGCCCTGGTTCAGGGAGGCTGTGTTCATGGCTTGTGTTTTGTATTGTTTCAGAGCCCTGGTTCAGGGAGGCTGTGTTCATGGCTTGTGTTTTGTATTGTTTCAGAGCCCTGGTTCAGGGAGGCTGTGTTCATGGCTTGTGTTTTGTATTGTTTCAGAGCCCTGGTTCAGGGAGGCTGTGTTCATGGCTTGTGTTTTGTATTGTTTCAGAGCCCTGGTTCAGGGAGGCTGTGTTCATGGCTTGTGTTTTGTATTGTTTCAGAGCCCTGGTTCAGGGAGGCTGTGTTCATGGCTTGTGTTTTGTATTGTTTCAGAGCCCTGGTTCAGGGAGGCTGTGTTCATGGCTTGTGTTTTGTATTGTTTCAGAGCCCTGGTTCAGGGAGGCTGTGTTCATGGCTTGTGTTTTGTATTGTTTCAGAGCCCTGGTTCAGGGAGGCTGTGTTCATGGCTTGTGTTTTGTATTGTTTCAGAGCCCTGGTTCAGGGAGGCTGTGTTCATGGCTTGTGTTTTGTATTGTTTCAGAGCCCTGGTTCAGGGAGGCTGTGTTCATGGCTTGTGTTTTGTATTGTTTCAGAGCCCTGGTTCAGGGAGGCTGTGTTCATGGCTTGTGTTTTGTATTGTTTCAGAGCCCTGGTTCAGGGAGGCTGTGTTCATGGCTTGTGTTTTGTATTGTTTCAGAGCCCTGGTTCAGGGAGGCTGTGTTCATGGCTTGTGTTTTGTATTGTTTCAGAGCCCTGGTTCAGGGAGGCTGTGTTCATGGCTTGTGTTTTGTATTGTTTCAGAGCCCTGGTTCAGGGAGGCTGTGTTCATGGCTTGTGTTTTGTATTGTTTCAGAGCCCTGGTTCAGGGAGGCTGTGTTCATGGCTTGTGTTTTGTATTGTTTCAGAGCCCTGGTTCAGGGAGGCTGTGTTCATGGCTTGTGTTTTGTATTGTTTCAGAGCCCTGGTTCAGGGAGGCTGTGTTCATGGCTTGTGTTTTGTATTGTTTCAGAGCCCTGGTTCAGGGAGGCTGTGTTCATGGCTTGTGTTTTGTATTGTTTCAGAGCCCTGGTTCAGGGAGGCTGTGTTCATGGCTTGTGTTTTGTATTGTTTCAGAGCCCTGGTTCAGGGAGGCTGTGTTCATGGCTTGTGTTTTGTATTGTTTCAGAGCCCTGGTTCAGGGAGGCTGTGTTCATGGCTTGTGTTTTGTATTGTTTCAGAGCCCTGGTTCAGGGAGGCTGTGTTCATGGCTTGTGTTTTGTATTGTTTCAGAGCCCTGGTTCAGGGAGGCTGTGTTCATGGCTTGTGTTTTGTATTGTTTCAGAGCCCTGGTTCAGGGAGGCTGTGTTCATGGCTTGTGTTTTGTATTGTTTCAGAGCCCTGGTTCAGGGAGGCTGTGTTCATGGCTTGTGTTTTGTATTGTTTCAGAGCCCTGGTTCAGGGAGGCTGTGTTCATGGCTTGTGTTTTGTATTGTTTCAGAGCCCTGGTTCAGGGAGGCTGTGTTCATGGCTTGTGTTTTGTATTGTTTCAGAGCCCTGGTTCAGGGAGGCTGTGTTCATGGCTTGTGTTTTGTATTGTTTCAGAGCCCTGGTTCAGGGAGGCTGTGTTCATGGCTTGTGTTTTGTATTGTTTCAGAGCCCTGGTTCAGGGAGGCTGTGTTCATGGCTTGTGTTTTGTATTGTTTCAGAGCCCTGGTTCAGGGAGGCTGTGTTCATGGCTTGTGTTTTGTATTGTTTCAGAGCCCTGGTTCAGGGAGGCTGTGTTCATGGCTTGTGTTGATTCAGGAGTTGGTTTCAGGAGGTGTCCTGGAGGACGGAGGCTGGAGTGATCAGGATGCCCATGGACAGGAGAGGGGCTGAGGCAGGAGACCAGGGACCAGGAGAGGGGAGGGAGGAGGAGAGAGGGAGGGAGGAGAGGGAGGAGGTGGAGGGAGGAGATGAGGTGGGGAGGAGATGGAGAGAGGAGGGAGGAGGTGGAGAGAGGAGGGAGGAGGTGGAGAGAGAGAGGGAGGGAGGAGAGGGAGGAGGTGGGGAGGGAGGGAGGGAGGGAGGAGAGGAGGGAGGGAGGGAGGAGATGGAGAGGGGAGATGGGGAGGGAGGAGATGGAGGAGGAGATGGAGAGTGGAGGGAGGGAGGGTGGAGGAAGGAGATGGAGAGGGGAGATGGGGAGGGAGGAGATGGAGGGAGTGGATGGAGGGAGTGGAGGGAGAGGGAGGAGATGGAGGGAGGAGATGGAGAGAGAGGAGATGGAGAGGGAGGAGATGGAGGAGGAGATGGGAGGAGAGATGGAGAGTCGTGAGGTGAGGGAGCTGCTGGAGGATGCTGGAGATGGAGATGGAGTGAGCTCTTCGAGTTCCGCTCATGCAGACCGACCCCAACTGGTCCAACTTCTGCTGATGATCCCCAAACTGGGAGTGAGTGATGCTCTGTGTCTCTGTCTCTGTGTGAGTGAGCGTGTCTCTGTCTCTGTGTGAGTGAGCGTGTCTCTGTCTCTGTGTGAGTGAGCGTGTCTGTCTCTGTGTGAGTGAGCGTGTCTCTGTCTCTGTGTGAGTGAGAGTGACTCTGTCTCTGTGTGAGTGAGAGTGACTCTGTCTCTGTGAGAGTGTCTCTGTCTCTGTGTGAGTGAGCGTGTCTCTGTCTCTGTCTGAGTCATCTGTCTCTCTCTGTCTCCGTGTGTGACTGGTTGATAAGTCTCGCCTCTGTCTCTCTGTGTTTCTGATTGCTGTTCTGGTTTCCTCCTCCAGGTGGCGCTGTTGGATTTCGAGCCACGCGAGCTTTATGAAGGAGTTCACTGACGAGTACATTGAGGTGCGCGACGTGGCTGCAGAACCTCATAGCTGGTTGATCCTTGCATCGAATGGAAGTTTCTTTCAGTATTTCCTAATTCTTTCCTTCTTTCTTTCCTTCCCTTCCCAGGTGATCCATGCTGCTGCAAACCAGGACAGAGAGAGAGTCCTGCAGAAATCCATCCAGCTGAAATTCCTTACCGGATACGAGACCAAGGTACAGAGAGACAGAGTCACGCAGACCAGCGTTTGGGCTCCAGTGCCTTCATCAGTGTTATTATTGAAACTAGAAGAGACCGAGTCAAGCAGACCAGCGTTTGGGCTCCAGTGCCTTCATCAGTGTGATTATTGAAACTAGAAGAGACAGAGTCAAGCAGACCAGCGCTTGGGCTCCAGTGCCTTCATCAGTGTTATTATTGAGTTTCAGCTTGCCTGACACGCTCTCTTCCCGGTCTCTTCCAGGTCATGCAGGAAGCTCACGCTGCCACGGTGATGATCCTGGGGAGGCGTTCTCCTCGCTGGAGCCGCTCGATTCGGCTGCCAGTCCACAACGCCGGATCCACCAGATCCTCCCGGTGATGCTGCAGCACCGCTCACCCCACCGAGGAGACCTACTCCCTGCACCGCAAGATGGCGGCTCCTTCCTCATCTGCGCCAAGTTGCGCCCGCGTGGCCTGCCACGACCTCTTCCAGCGAGCCTCACGAGCACTACTGGGGCCAGGGGACCCCGAAGCTGGAACCCGAACCCGCCGGGAACCTAGAACCGGAACCCACCGGGAACCTAGAACCCGAACACAGAACCCTTGCGGAGAATAGCTTTCGATCCACGGTTTAAAGAAATAGATAAGAAACGTTAAGGAGCCTAGAACCCAGAGCCTAGAACATTGCTGCGACGTCGGCTCTTGCAGAAGAGGATTCAATCCGTCATTTTAAATTGACATTTGATTAGAATCCAGGATGCTTAAGGAATCTGCAACTTAGAGTCTAGAACACTGTTAGAGAGAAGAGGATTCGATCAATGTTTTATATGTATTAAAAAACAACATTTTATCAGAATATACAAAGAACTAGAGGAGTCTAGAACAGGACTACAATCATACATGATTTAAAATTTGAGCAAACAATCTGCTGCTGGTGCAGAATTGAGACGCCGAGATTCGAGCCACGAATCATTGATCCGCTGCCTAGGAAAACAAGACGCCGCTGAGAATGCGAGACCGAAAACCTGGAGCTGAGCCTTGAATCAAGACCCTGGGATCAGGAACCTGCGTAAAGAGACCTGGAGTGTGGAACAGAGGAGCGGTCTGGATTAAAACATGAAGCCCTGGCCTCGCTCTGACACCCCACCTGGGGACTGGCTTCAAATCAACCCCCGCTTTGGAGAGGAAGGAATAAAGTTAGCTGGATGGTTCTGGCTGGTTAAACTGGGCTGGGGTGAGAAATGCTGTGTTTTTAATGAAGGGGTGTCACGGAATGACAGTGAGTTTTGAAAACATGGGCAAGTGTGTTTTTGCAAAAATAAAGTACAAACATCCAAGAATACTGTTCATACATCCACACACAGCAGGACGCCTCTCTCCCCTTCTGGTCTGTAGAGCACTCTGCCTTTTAAAACACTTAAACCTGCACGGATCTGCCCCCCAGTCTGTAGTGTCTTGTGTTTCCCCTGCGCTCGTATCTAACCCTGATGTCACTATCAACACTGTTATCAGCCCCTGAGCTGCCCCCATATCAAATCCTACTGTGTTTTTGTATTCGCTCTTATCAGGACTGAAGTCGTTGTATGCTGTATCTTTGCTGTGAATTGTGCTGTAATTCCTGAGATGTATTTTTTGTATACAACTGTAAGTCGCGCTGGGTAAGAGCATGTGCTAATAAATAAATAATAATAATAATAATAATAATAATAATAATAATACACACACATACAGAAACACAAGAATAGTATTTTTTTTTTCACCAGAACCACATCTCCTCCACCGAAGTGAATTCCTGCAATAAGGACGCGAATCTTCAATCTGCAATCAGGAAGCAAATCTTCACACCAACTCGTTTATTTGCAACAATTATTATAATTTAAAACAAATACATCTTATTTACCCTGGAACTTTAATGAATGAAAGAACAGAAAGGAAGAAGCTGAGGGAGAGGGAGAGGGAGAGGGAGAGGGAGAGGGAGAGGGAGAGGGAGAGGGGAGAGGAGGGAGAGGGAGAGGGAGAGGGAGAGGGAGAGAGGGAGAGGTCTTTTGAATTGAAAAGATTTGATTGGCTCTTGCAATGCTGAAATTTGCATATTTCCCAATTACCCATTGTCCTCGAGTCGTTGCTTTCAGTCACCTTAACTGAAAGCGACTGTTTTTAGTTACTCTCCTGAGCTTTTCAGAAGTCAATCTAGAGTTCTGTTGTACTGATGAGCTCTGAACAGGGAGAGTCGTGTGAAAACCTTCAGCTGGCTTTCATGTGGTTTGATTGGCTTTGTAAATCCTATACTGTAAAAACATGAACATGATTGTAACTGATGAAAATAAAAGGGTCTGATTGGACAGTAATGGAAGTTTATCAGTGTCTGTGTTCCACACACATATTTTTACAACAATTAGAGTTTCAATCAATCAATCAATCAATCAATCAATCAATCAATCAATCAATCAATCTGTCTGTCTGTCTGTCTGTCTGTCTGTCTGTCTGTCTGTCTGTCTGTCTGTCTGTCTGTCTGTCTGTCTGTCTGTCTGTCTGTCTGTCTGTCTGTCTGTCTGTCTGTCTGTCTGTCTGTCTGTCTGTCTGTCTGTCTGTCTGTCTGTCTGTCTGTCTGTCTGTCTGTCTGTCTGTCTGTCTGTCTGTCTGTCTGTCTGTCTGTCTGTCTGTCTGTCTGTCTGTTCTGTCTGTCTGTCTGTCTGTCTGTCTGTCTGTCTGTCTGTCTGTCTGTCTGTCTGTCTGTCTGTCTGTCTGTCTGTCTGTCTGTCTGTCTGTCTGTCTGTCTGTCTGTCTGTCTGTCTGTCTGTCTGTCTGTCTGTCTGTCTGTCTGTCTGTCTGTCTGTCTGTCTGTCTGTCTGTCTGTCTGTCTGTCTGTCTGTCTGTCTGTCTGTCTGTCTGTCTGTCTGTCTGTCTGTCTGTCTGTCTGTCTGTCTGTCTGTCTGTCTGTCTGTCTGTCTGTCTGTCTGTCTGTCTGTCTGTCTGTCTGTCTGTCTGTCTGTCTGTCTGTCTGTCTGTCTGTCTGTCTGTCTGTCTGTCTGTCTGTCTGTCTGTCTGTCTGTCTGTCTGTCTGTCTGTCTGTCTGTCTGTCTGTCTGTCTGTCTGTCTGTCTGTCTGTCTGTCTGTCTGTCTGTCTGTCTGTCTGTCTGTCTGTCTGTCTGTCTGTCTGTCTGTCTGTCTGTCTGTCTGTCTGTCTGTCTGTCTGTCTGTCTGTCTGTCTGTCTGTCTGTCTGTCTGTCTGTCTGTCTGTCTGTCTGTCTGTCTGTCTGCTCTGCTACCGTACTCCCCACACATTAAACCACACCTTTTAAAATTTTACACCAATAACAAAACTTTTATTCCCCACGATAATACACACACACACCCCCACCCCCAATGACACCATGAACAACAAACAAACACACATATCTACATATAATCTCGACCATACAACACACAACCACCCCTGTGTTTTCTCTCACACACTGCGATTCCTTTCACATTACTTTCTTCCACACCTCCTTGTTTCATCTTCGCTGGTGTTGGGGCGCCACATTCTTTCACAACGACTTGACTCCCCGCTAATAAACACCATTGCCCATCAGCTGGAGTTTAGCTCCATGTTCAAAAGCCGTAGACAGACATGCCACGAGACTGTGTAAATGTGTGTACACGTGTGTCTGTGTCAGTGTACATGTGTCTCTGAGGTCATGCTTCAGACACACAGAGCCCTGCCTCATGCTGGATCATTGCATATTAATTCAATACTTATTGATGACACTCACAATACGGCGTTGGCAGAAATCGTTATTATTAAATAGTCTTTGCCAGACACACAGGCACGATGCTTACAGAGTTAGCAAGCCAGCTCGAAGCTGTTAGTGAATAATCGTTTAACATTTGGCCCCTGAATGAAATAACAACACAAGCTTGTGTTCAGCATCACCATACATTGCACTGTTAAAAAACAAAACCACACACACACCACTTTGAACCTGAACAAAATCTCTCTGCTTCTGTCTCTGTCAAACTTAGCAGAAAATCGAGGATTAAAAATGGAAAAGTAAACTATTCACTGTAGAATTGGATCATTACCACTCTTTATAGAGTCTAAGTATTTATCCGGCTCTTCCACTCTCTGAACAGCCTCCCTCTGCTCCGTGCTGGTGGAGCAGAGAGAGTCATTTTTTTAAAATCCAGGAGTTCTGGCTTTACAGTAATATACATTAGCTATTAGAAACGGATATATTTTCCTTGCTTTTCATCTCCCTGTAATAGTTTTTTTTTAAAACCCTGAATGAAATAAACCACAAAAAAAAAAAAAATTCAACAAATCCAAACAGCATTTTTCACAAAACACAAAAACCACACGTGTGCAACTAACACAGGAAGCTGAGATTGTGGCTAAAACCACCTCCCTTTAAAATGCCGTGCACGGCATACCCTTTAACTGCTTAGCTCCTGGGTTTTACAAAAAATTAAAATGAAAATGAATATATATATATGAATCTCCGAGCTCTTAAAGGGAAAGCCCTTTTCTCTTAAAGGGGATGTGAACCCCAGATTTTAAAATAACGAACTAAAAAAGAAAATGTGAAATATAATCTCACTTTTTGTGACCTAGTCTTTAGTCAAAATAATAATATTACAAAACAGAACACATCGCTTTGATTGCACATCGCCATTAAAACAAACATTTGGCTTTCAGTAGAACCCGGGTTCTAGAGGAGCCAGCAGCCATGGCAGCTTTAAGATCAAGTGCTATCTGGGATCTGGGGTGGTTTGTGTTCTAGAGGCGATCTGGATCGGGTTGGGGTTTCTAGAGTAGTGGTCTTGATCCGGCAGTGGTCCAGGGAGGGTTCTAGAGCAGCGGTCCTGGTTTGGGGTTCTAGGTCCCCGCGTTGTTCGGGTTATTCCCTGGGGGTCTCGGCCTCGAGGTGTCGAGTCTGATCAGAGATCTGGAGGGAGCGCAGGGCAAGGATAGGGTTAAAACACACAGCTGGTCACACACACACACACACACACACACAGAGCTGGTCACACACACACACACACAGAGCTGGTCACACACACACACACACACACACACACACAGAGCTGGTCACACACACACACACACACACACACACACACACAGAGCTGGTCACACACACACACACAGAGCTGGTCACACACACCCCCACACACACAGAGCTGGTCACACACCCCACACACACACAGAGCGCTGGTCACACACACACACCCCCCACACACTCACCCACACGCACACACTGCAGAGAGTGCCTCACCTCAGACAGCATGCCCCTCAGTGAAGAGACCCTGTGGGGACGGGAGCAGCTCTTCAGCCAGCGAGACACGAGACTGACGCTTAGCTGAGGAGAGAAAGAGAGAGAGAGAGAGAGAGAGAGGGAGAGGGGAGAGGGAGGAGAGGGAGGAGAGAGAGAGAGAGGAGAGGAGAGAGAGAGAGAGGAGAGGAGAGAGAGGGGAGAGAGAGGAGAGAGAGAGAGAGAGAGAGAGAGAGAGAGAGAGAGAGAGAGGAGAGGAGAGAGAGAGGAAGCACAGGAGAGAGAGGACAGGGAGAGAGAGAGGTGGAGAGAGGGAGGAGAGAGTAGAGAGGAGAGGGGGTTAGAGGAGAGGGAGAGGAGAGGAGAGGAGGAGGAGAGAGAGAGGAGAGAGGAGAGAGACAGTAGAGTTAGACAGATGAAACAGCTAACATCTTCAAAGAAACACTGAACACGTGTCACGTGGACGCGTCCCATGGGTCAGGAGTGTCTCGAGTCTCGTGACGGAGGAGAGTCTCACAGGGCACGGGTCAGGAGTGTCTCGAGTCTCGTGACGGAGGAGAGTCTCACAGGGCACGGGTCAGGAGTGTCTCATGACGGAGGAGAGTCTCACAGGGCACGGGTCAGGAGTGTCTCGAGTCTCATGGACGGAGGAGAGTCTCACAGGGCACGGGTCAGGAGTGTCTCGAGTCTCAAGGACGGAGGAGAGTCTCACAGGGCACGGGTCAGGAGTGTCTCGAGTCTCATGACGGAGGAGAGTCTCACAGGGCACGGGTCAGGAGTGTCTCGAGTCTCATGGACGGAGGAGAGTCTCACAGGGCACGGGTCAGGAGTGTCTCGAGTCTCGTGGACGGAGGAGAGTCTCACAGGGCACGGGTCAGGAGGGTCTCGGAGTCTCGTGACGGAGGAGAGTCTCACAGGGCACGGGTCAGGAGGGTCTCGAGTCTCATGACGGAGGAGAGTCTCACAGGGCACGGGTCAGGAGGGTCTCGAGTCTCATGACGGAGGAGAGTCTCACAGGCACGGCGGCCGGGTTTAAGTTGGATAGATTTGCTTGATTCGAAGCTCCTCACTCTTACCGCAGCTCCTTTCATGTAGCCCGCTCTCTGCAGACAGGGGCGCCCGACTCGGTGGCACTGCGGGGCGGGACATGGGGTCACACCGGAGTGGCTGGGGTCACGGGGTCGCCTTCAGGCGGGCACTCACCCCAGCCCCACGTGAACCAGGTGGCTGAAGTTGGTGGGGTTCGAGATGAGCTTGGAACGCATGGAGGGGTCCCGGAGCATGTTCCTGAGAGAGAGAGAGAGAGAGAGAGAGAGAGGAGAGGGATGAGAGAGAGGGAGGAGGGGAGGAGGTGTGGAGGGGAGGAAGAGAGGAAAGAGAGGGAGGGGAGGGCAGGGTTAGGGAGGGAGAGGAGGGGGGAGGGAGGAGGAGGGAGGGGTAGAGAAGGGAGGGGAAGGTTGGGGCAGAGGAGTGTGGAGGGAGGAGGAGGAGGGGAGGGAGGAGGAGGGGGAGATGTGAGGGAGGGAGGGGGGGAGGAGGAGGGGGAGGGGGAGGGGAGGAGGGGTAGAGGGAGGGAGGAGGAGGGAAATGAGGTGGAGGGGAGGGAGGGAGGGAGGAGGAGGGAGGAGGGAGGGGAGGCAGGCTGGAGGGAGGAGGCAGAGGAGGGTAGGGGGGGGGAATGGAGGCGAGGGGGAGGGAGGG
>JAGXEW010000089.1:722186-737186 GCA_030684275.1 Acipenser oxyrinchus oxyrinchus | reverse complement strand
TTTGTATTAATTATAACTTTTTTTTTTTTAAAGAAAAAGTTTACACAAATAAACATGTTAAACCCAATAAATCTCCTCTCAATTCAACTCAAAGTGAATATCATTGGAATTTCATTGGAAACTCAAAGAAGTTGTATTCTTTTTCAAAAATGTCACATTCCCATTGCATTGAAAGTCCACTGTTTTATCACAAAGAAAATGCCTTGTGTGTGTGTTTTGTATATATATATATATATATATATATATATATAGTTTAACAGCTTTTGCACAGAAAGACAAACCCTCTCCAATCACACTGGTGCAAAAGAGTCTCTTAGGACCGAAGCTTGAGTTAAAACATTTGTGACAATTTTTTCATATTCAAAATACATCTCTTTTCACCCCCCTCCCCAAAAATAAAAGTGGCCCAAATAAAACAGGTATAAACTATCAACAAGATCACGAGGCTAGGTCAGTTTTCTAGCAGAGTCTGTCGGTGCCACGCACACTGACACACACACACACACACACACACACACACTGCACACACACACTCCCACACACACACACTCCCACACACACACACTCCACTCACACACACACACACACTCCCACACACACACACTCCCTCACACACACACACACACTCACACTCACACACACACACACACTCCCCTCACACACACACACACCCCCTCACACACAGACACACAGGGCTACATCTCCAGAGGCACGTCCCCCCTCGTGTTTATGTAGGGGGGTGTGAGGGCTAACCTAGGCGGTCTGACTTGACTCACAGTTTCTTGAGAGTTGAAACCGTTTTGCAGAGGAATCTGTGAGTCTGCTGTGTGTTTGTGAAGCGATGCTGTGGGGGTCTGCGAGGGCCTGGATCGGCGGGGGTCTCTGGGGGTCTCACATGAAGACGCTGGGATTGGTCCCCGGCTCCACCTCCGAGACTCGGGTTCGAGACGGCCGTTCCAGGAGCAGCTCCTTTTCTCGAGCCAGGCAGCGGCCCAGCTCCTGCTGTCGACACAGCCGGGAGACTTTGAGGAACGAGAGAACAGAGAGAGAGAGCCAGAGAGAGGAGAGGAGCCAGAGACCAAACTGAGAGGGGGAGAGGGAGAGGAGGAGAGAGGAGAGGAGAGGAGGAGAGGAGGGAGAGGAGAGGGAGAGGAGAGGGAGAGGGAGAGGGGGGGGAGAGGGAGAGAGGGAGGGAGAGGGAGAGAGGGAGGGAGAGGGAGAGGAGGGGAGAGGGAGAGGAGGGAGATAGGGAGAGGAGGGAGAGAGGGAGAGGGGAGAGGGAGAGGGAGAGGGAGAGGGAGAGGGAGGGAGAGGGAGGGAGAGAGAGGAGAGGGGAGAGGAGAGGAGGAGAGAGAGGAGAGGAGGGAGAGAGAGAGGGGGAGAGGAGGGAGAGAGGGAGGGGAGAGGAGAGGAGGGAGAGAGGAGAGGAGGGAGAGAGAGGGGAGAGAGGGAGGGAGAGAGGGAGGAGAGAGGAGAGAGGGAGGGAGGGAGAGAGGAGGGAGAGAGGAGGGAGAGGGAGGGAGAGACGAGGGAGAGAGGTTTTCATTAGAAGTCTCTCTCAGCATCTTCAGGTACCCGTCATTGAGTTCCCTGCCCAGGTGTGTGGGTGCGTGACTCACCTGTGCCGCTCGAGCTGCAGGTAGAAGGCGGAGGTGCGGACGTCCAGGTGCAGGTCAGTGGACTGAGCCTCTTCACAGCTGGGAGTCAGTGAAACACACAGGAAGTCATCAGAGTGCCTCAGTGCAATAACCTGGAAGAGCCTGCATCACTGCTGTCTGAGCAGCAGAGGGCGCTCGTGCGCCCGCGAGTCTGTGTGGAACTCGTTTCATTTGCAATGTAGCTCCCACAGTGGGCAGATCTGCAGAAATGAAAACTTACAGGAAGGGCTCTAGCTCAGGTCAATATAGACCCCCGATATGGACTGGTCAGTGTCTCAGGTAACCCTTAACCCTTCATGGTCTGGGTCTTGATACCACTGACTCCCTGTGCGTGTGTGTGTGTGTGTGTGTGCGTGTGTGTGTGCGTGTGTGTGTGTGTGTGTGTGTGTGTGTGTGTGTGTGTGTGTGTGTGTGTGTGTGTGTCCCTGAGCAAGTCACTTCACCTCCTTGTGCTCCGTCCTTCGGATGAGGCGTCAAACAAAGCGAGCTCCTATTGGAAGTGACTCTGCAGCAGAAGCAGCAGCAGTTGTTGATGAAGCAGAGTTCACCCCCTAGTCTCTGTGAGTCGCTTTGGATAAAAGCCTCTGCTGAATGACTCATTATTATTATTATTATTATTATTATTATTATTATTATTATTATTAGTTTATTTAGCAGACGCCTTTATCCACGGCGACTTACAGAGACTAGGGTGTGTGAACTATGCATCAGCTGCAGAGTCACTTACAACTACGTCTCACCCAAAGGACGGAGCACAAGGAGGTGAAGTGACTTGCTCAGGGTCACACAATGAGTCAGTGGCTGAGGTGGGATTTGAACCGGGGACCTCCAGGTTACAAGCCCTTTTCTTTAACCACTGGACCACACAGCCTCCTATTAATAATAATAATAATAATAATAATAATAATAATAATAATAATAATAATATGGCAGGTCAGTCATTACCTGATAGGCATGTTGCCGTGGTCAGTCACAATGTCACACCATGCCTGGAAGCCGAGGGTCACCATCACACTGGACACCAGACTGAGGAAGAGGAGCGAGACGCTCACCAGCAGGGTGAGGAAGGCAGAGAAGAAGGTGCTGAGAGAGAGAGAGAGAGATGCTTCAAGTCCAGGTTTTCATTTTATGAGCTTTGAGACCTCTCTGTGCTTTACAATGCTTCCCTGTGCTTTACCAGACCTCTCTGTGCTTTACAATGCTTCCCTATGCTTCACCAGACCTCCCTGTGCTTTACAATGCTTCCCTATGCTTTACCAGACCTCTCTGTGCTTTACAATGCTTCCCTATGCTTTACCAGACCTCTCTGTGCTTTACAATGCTTCCCTGTGCTTTACCAGACCTCTCTGTGCTTTACAATGCTTCCCTATGCTTTACCAGACCTCTCTGTGCTTTACAGTGCTTCCCTATGCTTTACCACACCTCTCTGTGCTTTACAGTGCTTCCCTATGCTTTACCAGACCTCTCTGTGCTTTACAATGCTTCCCTATGCTTTACCAGACCTCTCTGTGCTTTACAATGCTTCCCTATGCTTTACCACACCTCTCTGTGCTTAACAATGCTTCCCTATGCTTTACCATGCCTGTCTATGCTTTACAATGCTTCCCTATGCTTTACCAGACCTCTCTGTGCTTTACAATGCTTCCCTATGCTTTACCAGACCTCTCTGTGCTTTACAATGCTTCCCTATGCTTTACCAGACCTCTCTGTGCTTTACAATGCTTCCCTATGCTTTACCAGACCTCTCTGTGCTTTACAATGCTTCCCTATGCTTTACCAGACCTCTCTGTGCTTTACAATGCTTCCCTATGCTTTACCAGACCTCTCTGTGCTTTACAATGCTTCCCTATGCTTTACCAGACCTCTCTGTGCTTTACAATGCTTCCCTATGCTTTACCAGACCTCTCTGTGCTTTACAATGCTTCCCTATGCTTTACCAGACCTCTCTGTGCTTTACAATGCTTCCCTATGCTTTACCAGACCTCTCTGTGCTTTACAATGCTTCCCTATGCTTTACCAGACCTCTCTGTGCTTTACAATGCTTCCCTATGCTTTACCAGACCTCTCTGTGCTTTACAATGCTTCCCTATGCTTTACCAGACCTCTCTGTGCTTTACAATGCTTCCCTATGCTTTACCAGACCTCTCTGTGCTTTACAATGCTTCCCTATGCTTTACCAGACCTCTCTGTGCTTTACAATGCTTCCCTATGCTTTACCACACCTCTCTGTGCTTTACAATGCTTCCCTATGCTTTACCAGACCTCTCTGTGCTTTACAATGCTTCCCTATGCTTTACCAGACCTCTCTGTGCTTTACAATGCTTCCCTATGCTTTACCAGACCTCTCTGTGCTTTACAATGCTTCCCTATGCTTTACCAGACCTCTCTGTGCTTTACAATGCTGTGAGCCCATGAGTTCATCTGCACAATCAATTGTAAACATGCCATCAAACCAGCCCCCAGAGATCAGCCCCCAGACTCACTCATCATGCCCCTTGTGAAGGTAAAGAGATCCCTCCATGTCTGCATGGCTCCAAACAACACAGTGAAGACCCCCACAAACGAGCCCAGCTGACAGGCCGCCGGGGACCCCAGTCCTGCACCACGAGCCTGGTGAGGGGTGCAGAGCAGGGGACCCCGGCCACGGCCTCGCTGCCGTTCTCCTGGCTCCAGTACCCCCGGCTGTACAGCAGACACCTCCCTTTGAAGTCGCTGCCGTTCAGAGCCAGCGACACGACCACCAGCAAGCCCCCGACGAGAGACAGGGCGTGGGCCGCACACTGACCCGCCAGAACCCTCCTCTCCGGTACCATAGCCGGTCCGGTCCGGTCCGAACTCCCGATCCGGGATCGCTTCAACAAGCGGATAAACTGACAGCCGGCTTTGTTTCAAGCTTGTTTTTGTGTTGTTGTTGTGTGCTACTCGGATATTTAATCTCTCAGCTACAGGATAAGCTTGGCTGGCTGAGTTCGTGGGCGAGTCTCCGTCTAGAACTATATAGAGCAGGATAGGACAGTCAATCCCGTGATGCAGTTCGGTACTCAACTACAGGCGCCATTTTTGGAGCCCACTCAGTACTGAATACATTGCGGCGATGCTGTGTCGCAGCGCCAGGATATACCGGTATCTTTTTCAATAACAACACAAAATATCGTTAATATGAAATGACCGACTGTTAATGATGCGAATTAATGCTTGATTATGTCAAGAAACATTTTGCCAGGGCGAGCGTGAATAAGTTAAAAGAATTGCGAGCGCGCTGTGAAAGAGCTCGACGGGCTCCACTGTTTACTAACTCCGCCCACTCGTGACGTCATTTTCCTAGCCTTCTTTATTATTATTATTATTTATTTCTTAGCAGACGCCCTTATCCAGGACGACTTACAATTGTTACAAGATATCACATTATTTTTACATACAATTCCCTATTTATACAGTTGGGTTTTACTGGAGCAATCTAGGTAAAGTACCTTGCTCAAGGGTACAGCAGCAGTGTCCCCACCTGGGATTGAACCCACGACCCTCCGGTCAAGAGTCCAGAGCCCTCACCACTACTCCACACTGAGTCCAGAGCCCTGACCTCTACTCCACACTGAGTCCAGAGCCCTGACCACTACTCCACACTGAGTCCAGAGCCCTGACCACTACTCCACACTGAGTCCAGAGCCCTGACCTCTACTCCACACTGAGTCCAGAGCCCTGACCACTACTCCACACTGAGTCCAGAGCCCTGACCACTACCCCACACTGAGTCCAGAGCCCTGACCACTACTCCACACTGAGTCCAGAGCCCTGACCACTACTCCACACTGAGTCCAGAGCCCTGACCACTACTCCACACTGAGTCCAGAGCCCTGACCACTACCCCACACTGAGTCCAGAGCCCTGACCACTACTCCACACTGAGTCCAGAGCCCTGACCACTACTCCACACTGAGTCCAGAGCCCTGACCACTACTCCACACTGAGTCCAGAGCCCTGACCACTACTCCACACTGAGTCCAGAGCCCTGACCACTACTCCACACTGAGTCCAGAGCCCTGACCACTACTCCACACTGAGTCCAGAGCCCTGACCACTACCCCACACTGCTGCCCTTTTATATAGTCCTAGGTCTCTGTGTGTGTGTGTGTGTGTGTCACTCTGTGTATGAGTGTGTGTCTGTGTGTGTGTGTATGTGTCTGTGTGCGTGTGTCATTCTGTGTATGAGTGTGTGTGTGTGCGTGTGTCACTGTGTGTATGAGTGTGTGTGTGTGTGTGTGTCACTGTGTGTATGAGTGTGTGTGTGTGCGTGTGTCACTGTGTGTAGTGTGTGTGTGTGTGTGTGTGTGTGTCACTGTGTGTGTGTGTGTGTGTGTGTGTGTCACTGTGTGTATGAGTGTGTGTGTGTGTGTGTGTGTGTGTGTCACTGTGTGTATGAGTGTGTGTGTGTGTGTGTGTGTGTGTGTGTCACTGTGTGTATGAGTGTGTGTGTGTGTGTGTGTGTGTGTGTGTGCACTGTGTGTGTGATGTGTGTGTGTGTGTGTGTGTGTGTGTGTGTGTGTGTGTGTGTGTGTGTGTGTCACTGTGTGTATGAGTGTGTGTGTGTGTGTGTGTCACGTGTGTGTGTGAGTGTGTGTGTGTGTGTGTGTCACTGTGTGTATGAGTGTGTGTGTGTGTGTGTCACGTGTGTGTGTGTGTGTGTGTGTGTGTGTGTGTCACTGTGTGTATGAGTGTGTGTGTGCGTGTGCGTGTGTCACTGTGTGTATAAGTGTGTGTGTGTGTATGAGTGATGGGCGTGTGTGTGTGTGTCTGACACAGATTCTGCATTTAGCCCTGACAGCTGTGTGCAAATGCGGGGCAAAAGGGAGGGGCAGGGGAGTGGGTGAGAGGGGGCAGGAAGGGGAGGTCTTTGACCTCTCCAGCTTTCTGTATTGTTAAGGGAGGAGGGGGGTAGTGATTCTTGCTTGTAGTTTAATATCGTTATTACCGTGTTTAATTGATTAATGTGACCTTTTCGCCTATCGTACTTTTCTTTAAATTAAAAACCCAATCTCCATACAAACTCGACGTGGTCATGTGACAGTGGCGAGCGCTCCTCCAGAGAGCGGCTTCACAGAGTTCCGGGTCAGGGCGGAAGCAGCGTGTTGCTGGGGGGGTTGCTGTCGGGAGCTCGCTGTTGAAAAGCCGATGCGTGGGAAAGAATCGGGTCCGGAGAATATCGAGGCGGCTGCGGGCGAGTAGAACGATTACTGCGACGATATGGCGGAACCGGTAACCGTCCCACGAGCGGAGGTGTGTGACGCTGCTTGCTTGCGATACAAACTAGTGCAGAATCAAAATTCAACAGAAAAACAAACATCAAGCAACGATATTTGAAACAACTCTACGCGTCCAGCCTCTTGGCTTTAGCAATACTACAACTGAATAATAATAATAATAATAATAATAATAATAATAATAATAATAATAATCTGAATTACCTGTATTTCATGTGGCAGTCGTCCGAGCCCCAGTTGCTATAGCAACAGCGAGTTTGCACAGAGTTTTAACTGTGTGGTTTTTGTAATAAACCGTGCAATAACGAATGGAGAAGATACAAACAAATCAATCAATCAATCGATCGATATCGCACGTCGTTTATCAATACCAGAAGCAGGGATCCTGGAAGCAGCGGCTCTTCATTCAAACAGTATGTTCTTACTCAGGTTATAAGGCGTCTGTCTGCCTAAGGATCTGTCTGATCTCTGTCTAGATCGCTTTTATATAGCTTTCAATGGAAGGCGGTAAACAGCTTTATTGGGATCTGCACAAAAGGTTTAACCGGTTAGACTTTCCAGTTTGAAACGTTTGTAGAAAATTCATTTTATATCTAGTTCTTGTTTGGGTTTTCCTCCCAGAATGATTTACCAGAGGGGCGGGGCCTCAGTCCGAACACTGCGACATGGAGGCGGAGCCCACCAGAACAGGGGCGGGGCGTCTGGAACCGGGGGCGGGGCTCAGCGCTCTGGCTCTGGGCAGCGAGGGGCGGGGTTCCGCGCCCGGGAGGCGGAGTCTCAGCTGCAGGAGGCGGTCCAGTTGAAAGTGCAGGGGAATGGGCGGTACCGGGAGGGGCGTTACCGTGACGCGATTGGTCAGTATCACCGGGCTCTGCTGCTGCTCAGGGGCTGGACCCTGATGTGACCACGCCCATGGAGAGCTTCGGAGCTGCCAGAGTGAAGCTGAACCCCAGCAGGAGGAGATGCTGAGGGGCACACAGGTGGACTGTTACAACAACCTGGCAGGTGAGGGGGCTCCGGAGGGGGCTAACCCTGTCATGCACCTCATAGGGGGCTCGATGTAAAAAACCTCTTCTAGTCTATCTATCTATCTGTCTATCTATCTATCTGTCTATCTATCCGTCTATCTGTCTATCTATCCGTCTATCTATCTATCTGAAAACTCTATTCTATGACTTTTGTTTATTCAGCAGTTTGTTTTCAATATTTGTAATGAGTGGAAGAGTTAATGAATGAGTTACCTCCCTCTCCCTTCCCTCTCCCTCCCTCTCCCTCCCTCTCTCCCTCCTCCTCTTTCACCTCTCCCTCTCCCCTCCCCAGCGTGTCTCCCTGCGCAGGCAGCCTGTGTGTTTTCTTGCGGGTTCGAGAGTACAGTGTGAAGGCTCTGCAGTGGCAGCCGGGCAGTGTGAAGGCTCTGTACCGTGCGGGGTGGCAACGCTGGAGCTGGGGGACCCGAGACTGCGCTGCAATACCTCAGCCAGGCCAGGAGGGGCAGCCTAGCGGTAACCACACCATCTCAGTGTCTGTGTGTCTCGGTGTGTGTGTGTGTCTCGGTGTGTGTGTGTGTGTGTGTCTCAGTGTGTGTCTCAGTGTGTGTGTGTCAGTGTCTGTGTGCGTGTCTCAGTGTGTGTGTGTCTCGGTGTGTGTGTGTGTGTGTGTCAGTGTCTGTGTGTCTCGGTGTGTGTGTGTCTCAGTGTGTGTGTGTCTCGTGTGTGTGTGTGTGTGTGTGTGTCTCGGTGTGTGTGTGTCTGTGTGTGTGTGTGTGTGTGTGTGTGTGTGTGTGTGTGTGTGTGTGTGTCTCAGTGTGTGTGTGTCTCGTGTGTGTGTGTGTCTCGTGTGTGTGTGTGTGTGCGTGTGTGTCTGTGTGTCTCGGTGTGTGTGTGTCTCGGTGTGTGTGTGTGTCGGTGTCTGTGTGTCTCGGTGTGTGTGTGTGTCTCGGTGTGTGTGTGTGTCTCGTGTGTGTGTGTGTCTCGGTGTGTGTGTGTGTCCGTGTGTGTGTGTGTCTCGGTGTGTGTGTCTCAGAGACACAGACAGTGTGTGACTCTCCTGTGGTTTTTCAGAT
Organism: Acipenser oxyrinchus oxyrinchus; assembly: GCA_030684275.1. Classification (NCBI taxonomy): domain Eukaryota; kingdom Metazoa; phylum Chordata; class Actinopteri; order Acipenseriformes; family Acipenseridae; genus Acipenser; species Acipenser oxyrinchus. The sequence continues at coordinate 728,208 of JAGXEW010000089.1, read as the reverse complement.
CCCAACATAAAGAAACACATTGAAATCGCTGAGGAGAGGATGAGCAAAACCTGCAGAAAGAGAAAGCCTTGTTCAGAGGGATGTTCAACTGAGGGAGGAGAGGAGAGGGGGAGGAGGAGAGGAGAGGGGGTTAGGGTTAGGGAACGTGTGTTCATGAAGCATGTTTAACGAGCTCACATGCGCGTGCTTGTTACCCTTATAAAAGTTCCACCACAGTAAAAGCACAGTGAAGTGTAGTAAAGCACAGTGAAAGCCTGGTAAAGTGTGATCAAGCAGTGAAAGGATAGGCAAGCATTGGGGGGGGGATTTCCTGTGCTGAACTTCTAGAAGTCCGGAAAATGTACAGAATGGTGTTATCAGCGCCAATGCCTAAAGACTGCCGTGTTTGTCTGCCGCAGTTCTGCAAAACCTCCACAAGATGGCACCACTCCCCTGCTGTAAGAGAAGCCCAGTTTAATGTTGAAGTTCCGCGGAGTCGCCACAAGGTGGAGACATTTCCTCACAACTATAACCAGTATTGTTATTTTTATTATAATCACTAGAGTTATAAATCACATTGTAATAAATAACAACAAAATTTAAAAAGTACAGAACTTTGGGAATGCATGTGATTCTGTACCTCAGCCCGCATTTGGAGTTTGTGTTGCAATAAATTTTTCTAAACATTTTGGGTGCAATGTGTTCCTCTCCTCCCACCTATTTTTTTATTTTTTACAAGGATCCCTCCTCCTCACTCTCCCTCCCCTCACTCTCCCTCCTCCTCCTCCTCTCCCTCCCCTCACTCTCCCTCCTCCTCCTCCTCCTCCTCCTCCTCCTCCTCTCCCCTCCTCCTCCTCCTCTCCCCTCCTCCTCCTCTCCCCTCCTCCTCCTCACTCTCCCCTCCTCCCTCACTCTCCCCTCCTCCTCCTCTCTCCTCCTCCTCCTCTCCCTCCCCTCACTCTCCCCTCCTCCTCACTCTATTTATTTGTTACAGTGAGGATCCTTATCATTGCTTGTGTCGGGGTGTGATATCACATTGCACTGACACAGACACACACATACAGACACACAATCGCCACACAGAGACACACAGACACACAATCGCACACAGACACACAATCGCCACACAGAGACACAGACACACACAATCGCCACACAGACACACACAATCGCCACACAGAGACACACAGACACACAATCGCACACAGACACACAATCGCACACAGACACAATCGCACACAGACACACAATCGCCACAGAGACACACGGTCACACACAATTCCACACACAGATACACAGTCTCACACACACACACAGATACTCTCGCACAGTCACACACACAAGCACAAAACAGGGTTTAAAAGCAGTATTATTATTATTATTATTATTATTATTATTATTATTATTATTATTATTAATATTATAATATTACATCCTCATGAAGGCAGTTTGAAAACATCCAGCTCTTTTCATTAAAATACAATAAAATAACAAACAAGCAAACAAGAGATCAGCGAGGAATGTGAGCTGCGCAATCTAACCCAGGAGTGAATGAAGCCAGATACAGACATACAGACACCTGCAGAGAAAACACACAGGCAAGCCAGATACAGACATACAGACACCTGCAGAGAAAACACACAGGCAAGCCAGATACAGACATACAGACACCTGCAGAGAAAACACACAGGCAAGCCAGATACAGACATACAGACACCTGCAGAGAAAACACACAGGCAAGCCAGATACAGACATACAGACACCTGCAGAGAAAACACACAGGCAAGCCAGATACAGACATACAGACACCTGCAGAGAAAACACACACAGGCAAGCCAGATACAGACATACAGACACCTGCAGAGAAAACACACAGGCAAGCCAGATACAGACATACAGACACCTGCAGAGAAAACACACACAGGCAAGCCAGATACAGACATACAGACACCTGCAGAGAAAACACGCACAGGCAAGCCAGATACAGACATACAGACACCTGCAGAGACAACACACAGGCAAGCCAGATACAGACATACAGACACCTGCAGAGAAAACACACACAGGCAAGCCAGATACACACACGCACACACACACACACACAGGAGCTGGGAGTACCCCTCTCCTCCTGCAGGGGTCAGCAGAGAGAGAGAGAGAGCAGGGTTACACACACACACACACACACACACACACACACGCATGCACGCACGCACGCACACACACACACAGGAGCTGGGAGTACCCCTCTCCTCCTGCAGGGGGCAGCAGAGAGAGAGAGCAGAGTTACACACACACACACACACACAGCATGCACGCACGCACGCACACACACACACAGGAGCTGGGAGTACCCTCTCCTCCTGCAGGGGCAGCAGAGAGAGCGAGAGAGAGCAGGGTTACACACACACACAGGAGCTGGGAGTACCCCTCTCCTCCTGCAGGGGCAGCAGAGAGAGAGAGAGAGAAGGTTATACACACACACACACACGCACACATTACAAGCAGGATCTCGTGTCAGCTTCCCTTATCTCCGTGCTACAGCATCACTGAACTCTTTGAAGTAAAATCTACAAGCCTTTTATATCAAACATTTCAACACAAGCCCAAACCCCAACTCTGCGCAGGAATCGGGGGTGGGGGCTGGTGTGGATCAGGGGGCTGATTCCCCGTTCAGAGTGAATTCAGAAACAGCTGCTTGGGTTTGTGTGGGTCGCTGTTCTCCGCAGAGTCTTTAAGAAAAGCAGCGATCATCACAAACCCAAGCAGCTGTTTCTGAATTCACTCTGAACGGGAATCAGCCCCCTGATCCACACCAGCCCCCTTGTCCTGATTTCTCTGCAGAGCGCAGTCCCAGTGATCCACTAATCTTGCAGCACTAGAAGGAATCCTGGCTCGCTGCCTCTCTGCCTCACTTCTTGAGACTGTGGCTCTTCAAAGAGAAAGGCCTCATCATCCTCTTCCTCAGCTCCCTGAAGGACTTGGCCCTGCGCAGTCGGGGGTCGGCACCCCTGCTCCCCAGCCCGGCCCCGGGAGGAGAGGCAGGTCCCGCTGCCCCGAAATACAGCCGTCCCGAGACCAGGTCCGACTGGCTGACCGGGTTCCAGCCTCCTCCCTGGACCCGCCGCCTCCGCTGTGCCGCCCCTCCCGCAGTCCCGATGGCTCGGGATCTCCAGAACCGAGGTCCACTTCTGCCTCTTGCGGCGGGTCTGTCCAGAACCTGCTGGGAGCAGCCCGGTGCAGCCCGGCCCGCTTGTCCCGGGACGGAGAGTCCCGATCCGGGAGCCGGACACCAGGGCCTCCAGCCTCTCCCGGAAGCTGGGCGGCTGGGTTTGGGAGGGGCGGTTCGGTCGTGCTCCCTCCGTCGCGCTCTCTCCCTGGGCAGCGTGTTTCAGGCACGGCTCAGGGACGCAGCTGCCTCTGTTCAGGTTGAAGCTGCTTAAGGTGGAAGCCTTGATCAGCTCCCTGGAGGCGTGCTTGCCTCGATACAGCCGGTCTGCCTCCAGGCTGCTCCACCTTAAAGAGCCGGTGCGCTTGTAGGAGTGTCTGTCGAGGACGGGGTCGCGCACCAGGCAGCTCTGGGAGAAATTCCTCTGGGATAAGAATCCCGAGGGGTCTCTCCTCTTCCTCCTCTTCCTCCTCCTCCTCCTCCTCTCTCGGGATCCCTCTTCCCAGACCGCTCTGGATCCTGGTGACCGCTGTTCCGGGAGCAGCGACTGGAAGAGACCGAGGAATTCGGGAGCCCTCGGGCAGCTGGGAAGAGGAGGTTCTCTCCGGGATCGGACGCCGCCGGGACGCAGGTGGAAATCCGCCTCCTGGCTTTCCAGTGCCCGGGTGCGGCAATGGCAAGCGAGCTGAGGGAGCTGAGGGAGTGGAGGGAGGGAGGGCCCCTACCACAGTGGAGGAGGTACTGCTGCTGCTTATGGAGGACATTGATAGGCTCTTGTGGTACGTTGACAGTCCTGGCGGCACTGAGACCTCAGAACCAGCTGGGAGATGTACCGTCCACTCCGAGCAGCCCAGCTGGGCCAGGAGCCCACAGAACTGGGTCTGGCACCACCGGGCGGTTTGGGGTTAGCCCTGGGGGTGGGGTTTGTGGGGAGGGCCTGATCCTGGGGATCTGAGTGGCAGGGCCGGAGCCAATCGCGTGGCGGCGCTGTCTTCAATCAGGTCCTCGCCCCCGGCTGGACCTCGGTGTACAGTGGGCTCTGAAGGGCCACTGCGTGCAGCGGGCTGGGGTAGGGGTAGACCTCATGGGTGTTATGGGAGATCAGGTCCGATCGGTACCGGCGGTCCAGGCCCAGGGTCTGGGGGCGGGGTCACCCAGCTGGGGCTGGGGCCGAGGGTAACCAGGGAGAGGAGCCCGCAGAGCAACTCCAGATCACCTGAGAGAGAGAGAGAGAGAGAGAGAGAGAGAGGGGAGGGGAGGGAGGGGGATGAAGGGAGAGAGAGAGAGGGAGGGAGGGAGAGAGAGGGAGAGGGAGGAGGGAGAGAGGGAGAGGAGAGAGAGGGGAGGGAGAGGGGAGAGAGAGAGGGATGGAGGGAGAGAGAGAGAGGGAGGAGGGAGAGAGAGGAGGAGAGGGAGGGAGGAGGAGAGAGGAGGAGAGGGAGGGAGGAGGGAGAGAGAGAGAGAGGGAGGGAGGAGAGAGAGGGGAGAGGAGGAAAGAGAGGGAGGAGAGAGAGGGAGGGAGATACGGGGTTAGTGTTATTATATTTAGGAACACTAAAGGCAGGTTCAGTTCCAATGCTTGCCTGTGCTTCACCCTGCTTCCACACGCTTGCATCGCTCAGGGCTTGCCCGTGCTTCACCCTGCTTCCACACGCCTGCATCGCTCAGGGCTTGCCTGTGCTTCACCCTGCTTCCCCACGCCTGCATCGCTCAGGGCTTGCCTGTGCTTCACCCTGCTTCCACACGCTTGCATCGCTCAGGGCTTGCCTGTGCTTCACCCTGCTTCCACACGCTTGCATCGCTCAGGGCTTGCCTGTGCTTCACCCTGCTTCCACACGCTTGCATCGCTCAGGGCTCGCCTGTGCTTCACCCTGCTTCCACACGCTTGCATCGCTCAGGGCTCGCCCGTGCTTCACCCTGCTTCCACACACTTGCATCGCTCAGGGCTCGCCTGTGCTTCACCCTGCTTCCACACGCCTGCATCGCTCAGGGCTTGAGTCTCACCTGTAGAGACGGGTCTCCGGCTCTCTCTCTCTGTGTGCGGCTCGCCAGGCTGCTTCTGAGGCTGCAGTCTGAACTCCGGCCAGCGGGTGGCGCTGTCGTCCGTGGAGCGAGGTCGGGGGGGCACAGTCCCCAGGGAGCCTCCCACGGGCCCCTCGCTGAGCACAGAGGCACAGGAGTTAGAGAGAGAGCTGTCACTCACAGAATAGAAACCTAGGAGAGGGGAGAGAGGAGAGGAGAGGAGAGAGAGGAGAGAGAGGGGAGAGGGGAAAGAGGAGAGGGGAGAGAGAGGAGAGAGAGAGAGGAGAGGGAGAGGGAAAGAGGAGAGAGAGAGAGAGAGGGGGAGAGAGAGGAGAGGGAGAGGGGAGAGAGAGAGAGAGGAGAGGGGAGAGAGGAGAGAGAGGAGAGAGAGAGAGAGAGAGAGAGAGAGAGAGAGAGAGAGAGAGAGAGGAGAGAGAGAATAGGGGAGAGAGGAGAGGGAAAGAGAGAGAGAGAGGAGAGAGGAGGGAGAGGGAGAGGAGAGAGAGGAGAGAGAGAGGAGAGAGGAGAGGAGAGAGAGAGGAGAGAGGAGAGGAGAGGAGAGGGAGAGGGAGAGGAGAGAGGAGAGAGGAGAGGAGAGAGGAGAGGGAAAGAGGAGAAGGAGAGAGAATAGGGGAGAGAGGAGAGGGAAAGAGGAGGAGAGAGAGTAGAGGGAGGAGAGAGGAGGGAGAGAGAGGGGAGAGAGGAGGTGGGAGAGGAGGGAGATGGAGGGGATGGGGAGACAACGGTTAGATCTACAGTAAACTGCAACCCTGTTTACAAAAATAATGATCCTTGTTTTACGTTTGCTATATCTGTTTCACAAAACGTGTGGATAGTATCCTGTCGGCTCCTTAA
>JAGXEW010000089.1:709686-717186 GCA_030684275.1 Acipenser oxyrinchus oxyrinchus | reverse complement strand
ATAGGGAAGCATTGTAAAGCACAGAGAGGTCTGGTAAAGCATAGGGAAGCATTGTAAAGCACAGAGAGGTCTGGTAAAGCATAGGGAAGCATTGTAAAGCACAGAGAGGTCTGGTAAAGCATAGGGAAGCATTGTAAAGCACAGAGAGGTCTGGTAAAGCATAGGGAAGCATTGTAAAGCACAGAGAGGTCTGGTAAAGCATAGGGAAGCATTGTAAAGCACAGAGAGGTCTGGTAAAGCATAGGGAAGCATTGTAAAGCACAGAGAGGTCTGGTAAAGCATAGGGAAGCATTGTAAAGCACAGAGAGGTCTGGTAAAGCATAGGGAAGCATTGTAAAGCACAGAGAGGTCTGGTAAAGCATAGGGAAGCATTGTAAAGCACAGAGAGGTCTGGTAAAGCATAGGGAAGCATTGTAAAGCACAGAGAGGTCTGGTAAAGCATAGGGAAGCATTGTAAAGCACAGAGAGGTCTGGTAAAGCATAGGGAAGCATTGTAAAGCACAGAGAGGTCTGGTAAAGCATAGGGAAGCATTGTAAAGCACAGAGAGGTCTGGTAAAGCATAGGGAAGCATTGTAAAGCACAGAGAGGTCTGGTAAAGCATAGGGAAGCATTGTAAAGCACAGAGAGGTCTGGTAAAGCATAGGGAAGCATTGTAAAGCACAGAGAGGTCTGGTAAAGCATAGGGAAGCATTGTAAAGCACAGAGAGGTCTGGTAAAGCATAGGGAAGCATTGTAAAGCACAGAGAGGTCTGGTAAAGCATAGGGAAGCATTGTAAAGCACAGAGAGGTCTGGTAAAGCATAGGGAAGCATTGTAAAGCACAGAGAGGTCTGGTAAAGCATAGGGAAGCATTGTAAAGCACAGAGAGGTCTGGTAAAGCATAGGGAAGCATTGTAAAGCACAGAGAGGTCTGGTAAAGCATAGGGAAGCATTGTAAAGCACAGAGAGGTCTGGTAAAGCATAGGGAAGCATTGTAAAGCACAGAGAGGTGTGGTAAAGCATAGGGAAGCATTGTAAATCACAGAGAGGTCTGGTAAAGCATAGGGAAGCATTGTAAAGCACAGAGAGGTGTGGTAAAGCATAGGGAAGCATTGTAAATCAGAGAGGTGTGGGAAAGTGTATTAAAAAAAACTGTGGGAAATGCAAGGTGAACTTTTCTAAGGGTAATTAACCTACAAAACTCAACAGTGCGGGTCAGAGAGATCAGACAAGGGCTGAGAGGGTCTCTGCTCGGACAGCTGGCTCAGTTACTGAGGGGTCCAGAGCCCACTGAGCTGAAGGAAGAAGAGTCGGGTCATCGCAGTCCTCTCCTCCTCCTCCTCCTCCTCCTCCCTCCCTCCCTCTCCACCTCTCAAGTTTCAAGTCTCCCCACACCATCTCTATAATTCGTTTTTTTCTGTTTTTTTTTTAAATCTTTCACTTGTTATCAAATCACACGCCCTCCCCCGTCCCCAGTAATGGTATATCTGATCTCCCTGCAGATAGTACTGAGAGGGCATTTGGGCAAGACCATTGAGGGCAGCATTAAGGGTGGGGGGATCAGTGTGTGTGTCAGTGTGTGTGTGTGTGCGAGTGTGTCTGCCATCTTACATTCCATTCCAGGAGATTATTTTAATTACAAAACCAGCCTCCCCCCCCCCTCTCTCCCCTCCCCCCTCTCTATACAGTAGGGGGCAGATGTCACAGACAATCCCATTGTGTTCTCAGGCAGGCAGTGCTGCCCGCTCTACAAACACAAATTACAGCTGAGTGGGCAGGACGAGAGATTGGCTTGAATCACTGCCTGTCTGCCTGCCACTGAACATTATTATTATTATTATTATTAGTTTATTTAGCAGACGCCTTTATCCAAGGCGACTTACAGAGACTAGGGTGTGTGAACTATGCATCAGCTGCAGAGTCACTTACAACTACGTCTCACCCGAAAGACGGAGCACAAGGAGGTTAAGTGACTTGCTCAGGGTCACACAGTGAGTCAGTGGCTGAGGTGGGATTTGAACCGGGGACCTCCTGGTTACAAGCCCTTTTCTTTAACCACTGGACCACACAGCCTCCTATATCAGGGAATCAGACTCCTATCGCACAGCAGTGTGATCCAGTCCAGGTTTCACTGCTACCAGCTTGATCAGCCCCCAGTGTGTCTAGCTAACAAGCTCAGGTGTGTCTGATTATTAAACTCCCAGTGAAAGCAGGACTGGATCACACTGCTGTGCAATGCTGATTGATCGATCGATTGATTGACTGACTGATCAATGGATTGGTTTGTACCAGGATCAAAGGAAGACTCCTGGTTTCAGTAGCTGCTGTCTCCATTAGCTCCACTGGCCCTGAGGCCGCAAACAAACAGCCTGGATCCTATTACCACTGCAGGAACTCAAGAGACAGACCAGGGTTGGGAGCGAGACTCCCGCTGCACAGCAGTGTGATCCAGTCCTGCTTTCAATGGGAATTTAATAATCAGACACACCTGAGCTTGTTAGCTAGACACACTGGGGGGCTGATCAAGCTGGTAGCAGTGAAACCTGGACTGGATCACACTGCTGTGCGATGGGAGTCTGGTTCCGAGCTCAGCAAACAGACAGACAGACAGAAAAAAAACCGAAGTTTGTTTGTTTAATGACGTCATCAAGGGGTCTGGGTTCTGCAGGTGAATCCGGGTCTAAAAGTTAACACACCTGTCGAGATTACGCAATACTAGCAATAAATATCAACCGCGTGACTTCCTTTCTGTTCTCTCTTTCTTTCATTTAAAAATCTCTTTGTGGTTCATGTCAAGTTCACCAGCAGGATTAATAGGCTCGGCCGGGTGTGCGTCCCTGCGTGATGTAAACGCGTTACGCAATCCGCTGTGTTCACAACCCGCTGGACCGAATGCCTTTTCATTTTTATTATTCATTCATTTCTATTAATTGCGATTTCTATCCGCGCCTTGAGTGACGTGCGTTTTAAACTCTGCAAAACTACCCGCAGTTAAACACACTGCGATGAAATAAACAGCACGCCGAATATGGTATGCGTTATTATTATTATTATTATTATTATTATTATTATTATTAGGCTCAGTATTTAAGCTCCGGGGGGGGGCGCACGGTCCACACCAGTCATTACAGACACGTCGTGTTATTTCAGCCTGTCGTGTTTAGCGTGAGATCATCCTTCAAAAACAGAGGAGCGGCGAGACAACAGAGGAGAGAGAGAGAGAGAGAGAGAGAGAGAGAGAGAGAGAGAGAGAGAGAGAGAGAGAGAGAGAGAGAGAGAGAGAGAGAGAGAGAGAGAGAGAGAGAGAGAGAGAGAGAGAGAGGGGGGAGAGAGAGAGAGAGAGAGAGGAGAGAGAGAGAGAGAGAGAGAGAGAGAGAGAGAGAGAGAGAGAGAGAGAGAGAGAGAGAGAGAGAGAGAGAGAGAGAGAGAGAGAGAGAGAGAGAGAGAGAGAGAGAGAGAGAGAGAGAGAGAGAGGAGGAGAGAGAGAGAGAGAGAGAGAGAGAGAGAGAGAGAGAGAGAGAGAGAGAGAGAGAGAGAGAGAGAGGAGAGAGAGAGAAAATAAAGAAGAGAGATAAGGAGAGAGAGGAGAGAGAGAGAATAAGGGAGGAGAGAGAGAGGGAGAGACAGATGTAAAGACAGAGAGATAGTGAAATTAATAAGGGAGGAGAGAGAGGAAGAGAGATATAAATAGAGAGATAGTGAAAATAATAAGGGAGGAGAGAGGGAGGAAGAGAGATATAAATAGAGAGATAGTGAAAATAATAAGGAAGGAGAGAGGGAGAGAGGAAAGAACTTTAAAAGGAGGAAAGAGAGAAAGATAAAGAAAAAAAGGATTGATGCGCCTGTGTGTCGCGGAGCGGTTGTGAAGGCGCTCTGTGTGTATCTGTCACCTTTAATAACATCAGGGTCACAATATCACACCTTCATAACGACCGTCAAAACACGTCCACACGGCCCGTCAGCTCAACACTGCCGGGGCTACAGCGAGGAAACACACGCACACGTGCCGAGTCTCAACGTCATTACAATATACAAAATCCCACGGAGCCGACACGAACTCGAGTGACTGTGAAAACTCCGCCGCTAAACACAGACCGCAAAAGATGCGCAATGCTGCTAATAACAGCAATTATTACAAGAGCAATTTGCACTCTCAGCGGTCTCAGCAATCCCAGTTTTAAACAGTCGACAGATCGATCGATATTATTATTATTATTATTATTATTATTATTATTATTATTATTATTATTATTATTACGTTACCTGCCCATCGTTTTGCTCTCCAGCCCCGCACTCTCCAGCCCCGCACTCTCCCTCTTTGCCGTACTGGTTCCCAGTTCGTCCCAGGGCCGCCTGCACTCTCTCCCAGTGCTTCGACTTCAGCAGTTCCAGCTCGATTATCCCAGCCAGACTGGCCTGAAAGCGCTCGCCGATCCGGACCCGCTCGTTCCCGGACCACGGTGAGTTCAGGCCACTTTGCGATTAGCCATTTCCCTGTCCGACTCGCCTCTCCTCTCCCTCTCTCTCTCCCTTTCTCCCTCGCTCCCTCTCTCCCTGCAGACTCACTATTGCAAAGTAACCACCTGTAGCTATACTTAGTATTGCCGGATGCAGAGTCCCTATGAAAGCATCAATTATTCTAGTAACACTAGGTCTGTATGCATTGGAAGCAATCGATCAATTAGTCAAACTGATCGATAATCAATAGCTATCAGGCGAATGCTCGCCGTCGTTTGTGGCTGTTGTTATTGTTTTGTCTTCGCTCTCCGCTCGGCTCACGCAATGAAGGGACTGGGCTGAATAAACTCGCTCTCTCTCTCTCTCTCTCTCTCTCTCTCTCTCTCTCTCTGGGGGAAGGGAATGCTAAATCCACGGCTCCGATTGGTCGAGGGAAGTTTTCAAACGGCTACGTCACACGCCCCTGACTTTTCACTTCAATTGAAAAAAAAAGTCTACAGGAAACTATTTTTTAAAGACAAGAAAATAATTTTTTTTTTTTTAAAAACTGATCGTTACCCCTGACAACACAGCTTATTGAACAGCTATTATTATTATTATTATTATTATTATTATTATTATTATTATTATTATTATTATTATTATTATTGAATAATTTGATTATATAGTAAGGAAATATAGCCGCTGTCTGTCTGTCTGCCTGTCGCCCGCAGCGTGTCTATACAGTCATTATAATAATTATTATTATTATTATTATTATTATTATTTATTAGCAGACGCCCTTATCCAGGGCGACTTACAATCGTAAGCAAATACATTTCAAGTATCACAGTACAAGTAATAATACAATTAAGAGCAAGATAAATACAATGACTTTGATTCAAGCAAGTACAAGTATATGACAAAATACGATTTAATAATACAGCAGATCACAGTGTCAGTGATAGTTACATCAGGATGTGATTAAATACAAAATACTACAGATTAAACACTTTTACAGATTAAACACATTTGCAGATTACAGTACTCTGAAGTACAGGATTAAATGCAGTAAAATAGGGGGCAGATAAGAGCAAGTAAAGCGCATTTATATTGGGGTTCGCATTAATTAGACAGGTGACGTCAAACAAGGTCAAAACGTACGCCTCAGCATATTGTGTGACATCAGCGATTAGCTTGAAAAAAACTACATTTCCCAGAAGCCTTTAGGCTTGGCAGGCATGTTCACACATTGACTTGCTGTAGAGTTTGTGAATGATGTGTTAACTGGTTATGAAAACGAGGAACTTGTGTGCATTAAATAAATAGACTTTGTTTTATTAAATATGTCTCTCTCTCTCTCTCTCTCTCTCTCTCTCTCTCTCTCTCTCTCTCTCTGAAAGGAGGCCCACACTGTGTGTGTTTTTCTTTTAATTAGCGCGTCTCGTGTGCCACAGTCGCCTGCAGCGATTCCATAATGACTGGAAACGGACCCTTTGATCTGACAGCAGACAATTCCTGCTCGGATCAAAGCGACTGGGGGTTGAGAGATTGGGGATTGGGGTTGGGAGATTGGGGTATTAAGGGATTGGGGGGTTGAGAGATTGGGGATTGGGGTTGGGAGATTGGGGTATTAAGGGATTGGGGGTTGAGAGATTGGGGATTGGGGTTGGGAGATTGGGGTATTAAGGGATTGGGGGTTGGGAGATTGTGGGATTGGGGTTTAGGAGATTGTGGGATTGGGGGTTGGCAGATTGGGGGATTGGGGTTGGCAGATTGGGGAGGTCACCTGAACCCCTGCGTCGCTACACCGACCCCCAAATTTGTAGCGACTGCCAGCACTGTAATTATAACCCCGTTAATGTATTAGAAATCGAGGCGGGGGCCTCCTGACGTCACAGCCGCGCCGTGCGTTTCGAACCCTTTACACGACAGCAGGCGCGCCCCGCTAATCGGCATCTAATCGGTCTTTACATAGCGCTTCGCTCGGAGGTTGGGGAGAAGGGAGAAGGGAGAGGGAGGGAAGGGAACAAGGGAACACACTCCTCGAACTCGGCCGGCATTCTAGCTATCCGAGGCGAAAGTGAAATTGAAATGCACGAAGCGCTGGTAATAATAAGCGAGGTAGAGGTGGGACTCTTGACACGAAGCAAACACACAGGCATCGATTAGTGAGGTCACGTGTCGTTGCCTTTTCAAACAGTAACGCCTGCAAGCTTCCCTATGCTTTACCAGACCTCTCTGTGCTTTACCAGACCTCTCTGTGCTTTACAATGCTTCCCTATGCTTTACCAGACCTCTCTGTGCTTTACAATGCTTCCCTATGCTTTACCACACCTCTCTGTGCTTTACAATGCTTCCCTATGCTTTACCACACCTCTCTGTGCTTTACAATGCTTCCCTATGCTTTACCAGACCTCTCTGTGCTTTACAATGCTTCCCTATGCTTTACCAGACCTCTCTGTGCTTTACAATGCTTCCCTATGCTTTACCAGACCTCTCTGTGCTTTACAATGCTTCCCTATGCTTTACCAGACCTCTCTGTGCTTTACAATGCTTCCCTATGCTTTACCAGACCTCTCTGTGCTTTACAATGCTTCCCTATGCTTTACCAGACCTCTCTGTGCTTTACAATGCTTCCCTATGCTTTACCAGACCTCTCTGTGCTTTACAATGCTTCCCTATGCTTTACCAGACCTCTCTGTGCTTTACAATGCTTCCCTATGCTTTACCAGACCTCTCTGTGCTTTACAATGCTTCCCTATGCTTTACCAGACCTCTCTGTGCTTTACAATGCTTCCCTATGCTTTACCAGACCTCTCTGTGCTTTACAATGCTTCCCTATGCTTTACCAGACCTCTCTGTGTTTTACAATGCTTCCTATGCTTTCCCATATTCTGGTCAAATACCTGAACAAATATTGATCTTTGAAACAAAACTCATATCGCGTCGGTTTGTGAACTCCTTGGACGCACTTCAGCGACTAATGTAAAATAAACACAAGTAAAACAGGCCAGCGATTGGAACAGTAAATACGATAAGGGAGCGTGGGATTGTGGGATTGTGGACTTTGCGGTTTCCTCG
>JAGXEW010000089.1:679686-704686 GCA_030684275.1 Acipenser oxyrinchus oxyrinchus | reverse complement strand
GCAGGGCCGTTGGGACAGAGAGGAGGCCCTACACTGCCTCCTGGTGGCAGGCTGGTGCAGCTGTATTTTCCTTGAATGTGATTTTTTTGTATTGCAAGCAGCGCCACCGGCTGGTCAAATGTTGTACCTGCAGAAAAAACCCCAAAACCACCAGAAAATAAAAAAAAAAACACTTTTTAACTTTACATGTCTCATATTTGTCTCTCTTATATAATGAAATCATGTATATAACACTACAAAACAAAAGCAGCCACAAACTTACAGGCAGCGCTCCTTTAAAGGGAGGGGCCAGCGATCCTGTTAATAAAGCTAATAAGAGGTGAGAGAATGGATTTTAAAGATGGTCAGCGCGCCTTTAAAGGGAGGGGCCGGTGATCATGTTAATAAAGCTAATAAGAGGTGAGAGAATGGATTTTAAAGATGGTCAGCGCTCCTTTAAAAGGGAGGGGTCAGCGATCCTGTTAATAAAGCTAATAAGAGGTGAGAGAATGGATTTTAAAGATGGTCAGCGCTCCTTTAAAGGGAGGGGCCAGCGATCCTGTTAATAAAGCTAATAAGAGGCGAGAGAATGGATTTTAAAGATGGTCAGCACTCCTTTAAAGGGAGGGGCCAGTGATCCTGTTAATAAAGCTAATAAGAGGTGAGAATGGATTTTAAAGATGGTCAGCGCTCCTTTAAAGGGAGGGGCCAGCGATCCTGTTAATAAAGCTAATAAGAGGTGAGAGAATGGATTTTAAAGATGGTCAGCACTCCTTTAAAGGGAGGGGCCAGTGATCCTGTTAATAAAGCTAATAAGAGGTGAGAATGGATTTTAAAGATGGTCAGCGCTCCTTTAAAGGGAGGGGCCAGCGATCCTGTTAATAAAGCTAATAAGAGGTGACAGAATGGATTTTAAAGGGAGGGGCCAGCGATCCTGTTAATAAAGCTAATAAGAGGTGAGAGAATGGATTTTAAAGATGGTCAGCGCTCCTTTAAAGGGAGGGGCCAGCGATCCTGTTAATAAAGCTAATAAGAGGTGAGAGAATGGATTTTAAAGATGGTCAGCGCTCCCTTCACGAATGCCTGGCTGTGTAGATCACAGTGCTGTGCAGAATGCAGGGAGCGAGGTTGTAAGCACATCTGAACACTTGGGCGAGTGGCTGGCTGCCAGACTGACAGGTAGGTGTCGCCTCCTATAGATAGACTCCGCTCACTTCACACCTTCATGGAACTTTCAACACAAACACTCCAAGTTCTGCATTCTAGAAGTCTGAGATCTTGGCTGAGTTCTCTGTACTGTAATGTATTGAATTAGCTGGCTCTCAGATCCACAGCACTGAGTTCTCTATACTAGACTGTATTGAATTAGCTGGCTCTCAGATCCCCAGTACAGCACTGAGTTCTCTATACTAGACTGTATTGAATTAGCTGGCTCTCAGATCCCCAGTACAGCACTGAGTTCTCTATACTAGACTGTATTGAATTAGCTGGCTGTCAGATCTCCAGTACAGCACTGAGTTCTCAATACTAGACTGTATTGAATTAGCTGGCTCTCAGATCCCCAGTACAGCACTGAGTTCTCTATACTAGACTGTATTGAATTAGCTGGCTCTCAGATCCCAGTACAGCACTGAGTTCTCTATACTAGACTGTATTGAATTAGCTGGCTCTCAGATCCCCAGTACAGCACTGAGTTCTCTATACTAGACTGTATTGAATTAGCTGGCTCTCAGATCCCCAGTACAGCACTGAGTTCTCTATACTAGACTGTATTGAATTAGCTGGCTCTCAGATCCCCAGTACAGCACTGAGTTCTCTATACTAGACTGTATTGAATTAGCTGGCTCTCAGATCCCCAGCACAGCACTGAGTTCTCTATACTAGACTGTATTGAATTAGCTGGCTCTCAGATCTCCAGTACAGCACTGAGTTCTCTATACTAGACTGTATTGAATTAGCTGGCTCTCAGATCCACAGCACTGAGTTCTCTATACTAGACTGTATTGAATTAGCTGCTCTCAGATCCCCAGTACAGCACTGAGTTCTCTATACTAGACTGTATTGAATTAGCTGCGCTCTCAGATCTCCAGTACAGTTAAGATAATGAAATACATACCTACACATTTCTGAAATTCCAACCATTTTCTTGTCCTGGGAAAGGGCGCCATCCGTGGCCACAAAGAGGTACAGCAACTTACCCAAACAATGACCTTTTCGCGGTGCTCTGCAGTGGCAGTGCTAAAGTGATGCAATACTGCCATCTTGTGGAGAGCAGAGCAAGTGCGGGGCTGAACTGCATCCTGAGGGTTCGGAGAAGCAGTACTAGTCTCTGACAGCAGAGGGTGCCATTCTCTATGAGAATAAACCGATTAGTACTTTATCATTTATAGCCATTACATTTAGAGTAGGTTAATAGGCAGGGCTATACACACTATATACACACACTCCTATCAATTAGCCCACATCCTGACACCCCACCCTATTGACAGTGCTGTGGCAGGTGAATCAGTCCCATGGTGTGTTATTGACAGTGCTATGGCAGGTGAATCAGTCCCATGTTTGTCTATGATGCTGGACTTGCAGGACACCATGTAGAGAGAGAGAGAGAGAGAGAGAGAGAGAGAGAGAGAGAGAGAGAGAGAGAGAGACACACACCACTCGTTAAATAAAATAAATAAAAATCACCAGGTAGGAATTTTAAAATATGTTTAAATTTATTTGTGTTTGCTTATTTCTTAATTCTTTTTATTTTTTTATTTATTTTTTAAAGTTACACAGTAGCAGCTGTGTTTGTTTGTTTAAGGCAATGCGTTAGTCTCACAAACCAGAGAAAACATTCGAGCAAGCGGACTGGGAAACCCTGAACTTCAGAAAACAGCAGAGCTGGGAGCGAGACTCCGCTGCACAGCAGTGTGATCCAGTCCTGGTTTCACTGGGAGTTTAATAATCAGACACACCTGAGCTTGTTAGCTAGACACACTGGGGGCTGATCAAGCTGGTAGCAGTGAAACCTGGACTGGATCACACTGCTGTGGGATGGGAGTCTGATTCCCAGCCCTGAAAGATGGTATTTTTTTCAGAAAGGTCACATTCTTTACACTTTGGCTTTAGTAGTTTCAAAATTTTTTCACATTTTATTTTGGTGTTTATAAGTTTACAATAAATAGTCAAAACAACAAAGAAAAAATAATTGACAAGTAAAAATTAAATTGTATTATTTTGTTAAGAGAAAACAACAAATTATAAATTCCTCACAGTTTATGTACCTGTACACACAGCCAATTTACCAAGGGTAACTTTAAACATCTAGAGCTATTAAAACACTCAGAGAAACTGAGAAATACTGAAAAAAACACACAATTTAATGGCAAACGTTTCCACTAGAAGTCTCTCAGTGTCTTCCAGTGGAAACGTTTGCCATTGAATTTACACTGAAGACGCTGAGAAAGACTTCTAGTGGAAACGTTTGCCATTGAATTTACACTGAAGACGCTGAGAAAGACTTCTAGTGGAAACGTTTGCCATTGAATTTACACTGAAGACGCTGAGAGAGACTTCTAGTGGAAACGTTTGCCATTGAATTTACACTGAAGACGCTGAGAAAGACTTCTAGTGGAAACGTTTGCCATTGAATTGACACTGAAGACGCTGAGAAAGACTTCTAGTGGAAACGTTTGCCATTGAATTTACACTGAAGACGCTGAGAAAGACTTCTAGTGGAAACGTTTGCCATTGAATTTACACTGAAGACGCTGAGAAAGACTTCTAGTGGAAACGTTTGCCATTGAATTTACACTGAAGACACTGAGAGAGACTTCTAGTGGAAACGTTTGCCATTGAATTTACACTGAAGACGCTGAGAAAGACTTCTAGTGGAAACGTTTGCCATTGAATTTACACTGAAGACGCTGAGAAAGACTTCTAGTGGAAACGTTTGCCATTGAATTTACACTGAAGACACTGAGAGAGACTTCTAGTGGAAACGTTTGCCATTGAATTTACACTGAAGACGCTGAGAAAGACTTCTAGTGGAAACGTTTGCCATTGAATTTACACTGAAGACACTGAGAGAGACTTCTAGTGGAAACGTTTGCCATTGAATTTACACTGAAGACGCTGAGAGAGACTTCTAGTGGAAACGTTTGCCATTGAATTTACACTGAAGACGCTGAGAAAGACTTCTAGTGGAAACGTTTGCCATTGAATTTACACTGAAGACGCTGAGAAAGACTTCTAGTGGAAACGTTTGCCATTGAATTTACACTGAAGACGCTGAGAAAGACTTCTAGTGGAAACGTTTGCCATTGAATTTACACTGAAGACGCTGAGAAAGACTTCTAGTGGAAACGTTTGCCATTGAATTTACACTGAAGACGCTGAGAAAGACTTCTAGTGGAAACGTTTGCCATTGAATTTACACTGAAGACGCTGAGAAAGACTTCTAGTGGAAACGTTTGCCATTGAATTTACACTGAAGACGCTGAGAAAGACTTCTAGTGGAAACGTTTGCCATTGAATTTACACTGAAGACGCTGAGAGAGACTTCTAGTGGAAACGTTTGCCATTGAATTTACACTGAAGACGCTGAGAAAGACTTCTAGTGGAAACGTGTGTCACTGAATTTACACTGAAGTCTCTCTCAGTGTTTGAAGTTTCTGAGCTAATCATAGGGAAGTTTACTGTATGTAACACGAAAGACTTAACAGGGTCAATACTTACGAGGGGGGAAAAACACAACTAGACAGAACTTCTACATCCTAGATTTAAAACAAAATCTGAACAGAATTTACACAGGCAGCGTGAGGATTCAAAGAGAGACACCAACACCAATCAATTGTGTTGGGTTCCTGGTCGTCGTTTTTGTTCATTTTGGTTTGAGCCCCTCTCCCTATCCCTAGACAGACAGACAGACGGACGGACGGACTCTCTCCTTTCAGACACAAACACACAGTGAATACCGCTTCCCTTCCCCCTCCCCCCCCCTCCGAGGTATATCTCTCCTTTCCCTCCCCTCACCCCTTCTTTCTCTAACCCCTCCCCTTTGCCCCAGCCCTCCTCCTATCTCCACTCCCCCTTTGCCCCTCCTCTCTCTACTCCCTCCCCTTTGCCCCTGTCCCTCCTCCTCTCTACTCCCTCCCCTTTGCCCCTGTCCCTCCTCCTCTCTACTCCCCTTCCCCTTTGCCCCTGTCACTCCTCCTCTCTATTCCCTCCCCTTTGCCCTCTCCTCTCCCTACTCCCTCCCCTTTGCCCCTCCCTCCTCCTCTCCCTACTCCCTCCCCTTTGCCCCTCCCTCCTCCTCTCCCTACTCCCTCCCCTTTGCCCCTCTCTCTACTCCCTCCCATCTCCACTCCCCCTTTGCCCCAGCCCTCCTCCTCTCTCTACTCCCTCCCCTTTGCCCCTCTCTACTCCTCCCCCTTTGCCCCAGCCCCTCCTCCTCTCTACTCCCCTCCCTTTGCCCTCTCTCTACTCCTCTCCCATCTCCACTCCCCCTTTGCCCCAGCCCTCCTCCTCTCTCTACTCCCTCCCCTTGCCCCTCTCTACTCCTCTCCCATCTCCACTCCCCTTTGCCCCAGCCCCTCCCTCTTGCTCGGGGCACCAGGTGCCCGGCAGCTGCTCGGAAGCTCTGCACTCTCCAGCTTCACCTTGATCAGGTGGTTGGCGAGGGCGAACTCATCGTCGTCGAGGTAACCGTCCTGGTCCACGTCCGCCAGCTTCCAGATCTTGCCCAGCACGGTGTTGGGCAGCTTGGACTTCACCATCTCCCTCTTGGCGCTTGCCCCAGAGACTTTGCCGTTGACGGGGGACAGCGTGTAGAAGATCTCATCGTAGTTGGGCTTGTCCTTCTCCACCACCCACTCCGCCTGCCGATCCCTCACCGGCCCCCTCCCCGTACCCGTGCCCGAAGGGCCCGTTGGCAGTGCCCTCGAAGGCCCCACCCTTCACGGCCTGGCTGGGCGTGGCCGCCTCTTCCTGGCGCACCTGAGTCATGAGGCGCGCGATGTCGTTCGCCAGCATGTCCTCCACCACCTGCAGCAGCTTCGGTTTCGAACCCTGGAACCGAGTGAAATCCTGAGAGGCCAGCAGCTCCTGAGAGAGGGGAGGGGAGAGAGAGAGCGGACCATTTCAGAGGGCTGGATCGATATCAGGGTCTAGTGCTGTATATTATAAAGACATTTCAGAGGGCTGGATCGCATCAATATCAGGGTCTAGTGCTGTATATTATAAAGACATTTCAGAGGGCTGGATCGCATCAATATCAGGGTCTAGTGCTGTATATTATAAAGACATTTCAGAGGGCTGGATCGCATCAATATCAGGGTCTAGTGCTGTATATTATAAAGACATTTCAGAGGGCTGGATCGCATCAATATCAGGGTCTAGTGCTGTATATTATAAAGACATTTCAGAGGGCTGGATCGCATCAATATCAGGGTCTAGTGCTGTATATTATAAAGACATTTCAGAGGGCTGGATCGCATCAATATCAGGGTCTAGTGCTGTATATTATAAAGACATTTCAGAGGGCTGGATCGCATCAATATCAGGGTCTAGTGCTGTATATTATAAAGACATTTCAGAGGGCTGGATCGCATCAATATCAGGGTCTAGTGCTGTATATTATAAAGACATTTCAGAGGGCTGGATCGCATCAATATCAGGGTCTAGTGCTGTATATTATAAAGACATTTCAGAGGGCTGGATCGCATCAATATCAGGGTCTAGTGCTGTATATTATAAAGACATTTCAGAGGGCTGGATCGCATCAATATCAGGGTCTAGTGCTGTATATTATAAAGACATTTCAGAGGGCTGGATCGCATCAATATCAGGGTCTAGTGCTGTATATTATAAAGACATTTCAGAGGGCTGGATCGCATCAATATCAGGGTCTAGTGCTGTATATTATAAAGACATTTCAGAGGGCTGGATCGCATCAATATCAGGGTCTAGTGCTGTATATTATAAAGACATTTCAGAGGGCTGGATCGCATCAATATCAGGGTCTAGTGCTGTATATTATAAAGACATTTCAGAGGGCTGGATCGCATCAATATCAGGGTCTAGTGCTGTATATTATAAAGACATTTCAGAGGGCTGGATCGCATCAATATCAGGGTCTAGTGCTGTATATTATAAAGACATTTCAGAGGGCTGGATCGCATCAATATCAGGGTCTAGTGCTGTATATTATAAAGACATTTCAGAGGGCTGGATCGCATCAATATCAGGGTCTAGTGCTGTATATTATAAAGACATTTATATTATCATTAGCTAGCAGTCTCTGCTGACTTGGTATGGAGTCCTGCTTCTCTGTTTATCCCGTCAATATCAGTCAGGATCTCGCCAAGCAAAACAGAAAACAGTGACGTTGCTGTTTTGCAAACACAGGTGTGTGACTGCGAGCTAAGGGCACAGGGCACCAGCATAAAGTCTTGTCGCTCTGTGCATGTGTCAGTGTGTGTGTGCTCGTGTCTGTGTCAGTGTGTGTGTGTGTGCGTCTGTAGCTATGTGTCTTGTAGCTCTGTGTGTGTGTAGTCGTGTCTGTGTCTTGTAGCTCTGTGTGTGTGTGTGTGTTGTAGCTCTGTGTCTTGTAGCTCTGTGTGTGTGTGCAGTCGTGTAGCTCTGTGTCTTGTAGCTCTGTGTGTGTGTGTGTCTTGTAGCTCTGTGTCTTGTAGCTCTGTGTGTGTGTGTCTAGTCTGTGTCTTGTAGCTCTGTGTGTGTGTGTGCGTCTTGTAGCTCTGTGTCTTGTAGCTCTGTGTGTGTGTCAGTCGTAGCTCTGTGTCTTGTAGCTCTGTGTGTGTGTGTGCGTCTTGTAGCTCTGTGTCTTGTAGCTCTGTGTGTGTGTCAGTCGTAGCTCTGTGTCTTGTAGCTCTGTGTGTGTGTGTGCGTCTTGTAGCTCTGTGTCTTGTAGCTCTGTGTGTGTGTGTGTGCGTCTTGTAGCTCTGTGTCTTGTAGCTCTGTGTGTGTGTGCGTCTTGTAGCTCTGTGTCTTGTAGCTCTGTGTGTGTGTGTGTGCGTCTTGTAGCTCTGTGTCTTGTAGCTCTCTGTGTGTGTGTGTGCGTCTTGTAGCTCTGTGTCTTGTAGCTCTGTGTGTGTGTGTCAGTGTGTGTGTGTCGTAGCTGTGTGTGTGTGTCAGTGTGTGTGTGTCGTAGCTGTGTGTGTGTGTGTCTTGTAGCTCTGTGTCTTGTAGCTCTCTGTGTGTGTGTGTGTGTCAGTGTGTGTGTGTCGTAGCTGTGTGTGTGTCAGTGTGTGTGTGTCGTAGCTCTCTCTCAGTGTGTTTCGAGGCCCAGCAGTCCAGGGGTTCACCTGCATCTTCTTCAGGTTGGGGAAGTCTCCAGGAGAGACCTGGTGCTCCTTCTCAATCTTCAGGTAGATCTCCCCCAGGTTACTGATCAGCTCTTTCTTCTTGTTTTCCTTCCCAAACACATTGGGCATCTCCTTCTTCAGAGCAATGATGATGTAGGCGTGGACCTGGGGAGGAGGAGAGAGAGAGAGAGAGAGAGCGAGAGAGAGACAGAGAGAGAGCAGAGAGAGTGAGAGAGAGCAGAGACAGAGAGCGAGAGAGCGAGAGAGCGAGAGAGCGAGAGAGAGCGAGAGAGAGAGAGAGAGAGAGAGAGAGAGAGAGAGAGAGGTGAGAGAGAGCGAGACAGAGACAGAGAGAGAGAGAGAGAGAGCAAGAGACAGAGAGACAGAGCGAGAGAGTGATTACTCATTCGTATGTATTACACATGTATATACAATTTGACTTAATTGCTTTGTGCAAAAATTAAAATAAATTTTAAAAAGTTGTACTGTGCGGTTTGATGTCTGGGTATGACAACCAGACTCCTATTGCACAGCAGTGTGATCCAGTCCAGGTTTTACTGCTACCAGCTTGATCAGCCCCCAGTGTGTCTAGCTAACAAGCTCAGGTGTGCCTGATTATTAAACTCCCTGTGAAACCAGGACTGGATCACACTGCTGTGCAGCAGGAGTCTGATTCCCAGCCCTGGGACGTCCGTCCGATTGCATCTGGCTCTCCTGGTTTAGGGAGGACAGGGAACCCTTTGATGCAATTTAGCTGCTAGTAATTTAGTTGCTGTAACTACATTACAGGGAGGGAGAGAGAGGGAGGCAGGGACAGGAGACGTAAAACAAACGAGCTCCTATTGGAAGTGACTCTGCAGCAGCAGTTGTTGAAGCAGAGTTCACCCCCCTAGTCTCTGCGAGTCGCTTTAGATAAAAGCCTCCGATTCATCATCATAAAAATCCTGACAGTGCAAAGTCACTGTACAGCCAGCGTGACTTTCCCTGGGCATCATAAACAGACGATTACCCTCGACAAGGTCAGAGATCCTTCTGAGATACAAACTTTCCATCGCCTGGCAAAGTCCGTCTCCCTGACATTCACTGCTGAGCGAGAAGACATTTATAACCAGCTGGTGAGAAAACAGCAGAGTAAATAAAAAATAAAATAAAAGCTACAACTGACAGGAGTGACGTGTCACCTCCGGACGCTTAATCGATCAAAGCTACTGGATTTTTTTTTTTGTTTAAGCGATTTATTGATTATTATTGATTATTATTATTATTAGTTTATTTAGCAGACGCCTTTATCCAAGGCGACTTACAGAGACTAGGGTGTGTGAACTATGCATCAGCTGCAGAGTCACTTACAACTACGTCTCACCCGAAAGACGGAGCACAAGGAGGTGAAGTGACTTGCTCAGGGTCACACAATGAGTCAGTGGCTGAGGTGGGATTTGAACCGGGGACCTCCTGGTTACAAGCCCTTTTCTTTAACCACTGGACCACACAGCCTCCTATTGGGTTAGTTCAGGGGGTACAGGAGCTTGGTTCGAGGGGTGTGGGGGTCCTTGTGTTACATGTTCCCATGTGTTGCTACAACTGTTTACGTAAGACGTTTATTGTTTTAATTATTATTATTATTTTTTTACATTGACCACTTTTTAAACTTTTAAAATTGATTTCTGCTCAAGATGGCTTCCCATGTACCCGCATGGACCCCTCAGAACTACATTTCCCGTCACCCTCCAGTTCACTGGTAAATCCATCTTAGTTATGTGAGCAGGAGGAGGAGGATGATGGGAAATGTAGTTCAGAGAGGTCCATGCAGGTACTTGGGAAGCCACCTTGAGGCAGGGAATGCAATTTAAAAAAATTTTGTAAAAAGTGGTCAAAACGTAAAATACACACACACCTTGCTTAAACACTTGAGGCAACACATGTGAACACGTGACACAACACAAGAAGAAAGGCCCTTGTGTCCCCTTTCAGCGGTGGTTTTGCGATGGAGAAGGGGGTTAGGGGTTTTGGGGGGTGTACCTTGGCCAGCCGCGCCCTCTTGATCAGGTCGTTGAGTTTGCGCAGGGCTGCGTTTCGGGGCAGCCCCTGGATGTCCTTGAACAGGTCCTGCTCCTCGGCCTCGAACAGCTTGCGATTGTCGGGCTTGAGGAGGGGCTGGGACCAGAAGGACCCGATGTAGACACGCGCCACCTCCGGGGTGTTGATGATCTTGCCCAGCGACCACATGAGGGCGCCGTACACCCGCATCAGCTGCTGCGTCTCGATCTGGTCCGCCTTGTTCAGCACCACCCGGATCTTGTCCTCGTGGTTCTTCAGGGCCCGGATCACCTCGGAGAACTCGTCGGAGATGTCCAGCTTGTGGGCGTCGAAGAGGAGGATGATCCGGTCCACTCGCTCGGCGAACCACTCCAGAACAGCGGCGAAGTCATAGCCTTGAGAGAGGAGAGGAGAGGAGAGGAGGGAGAGGGAGGGAGAGAGAGAGAGAGAGAGAGAGAAGGGTTTATAATGGGGTTCATAGGAGCAGTAACAGGGTTGGGAAGATGACTCCCATTGCGCAATATTATTGATCCAGTCCTGGTTTCACTGGGAGTTTAATAAATCAGACACACCTGAGCTTGTTAGCTAGACACACTGGGGGATGATCAAGCTGGTAGCAGTAAAACCTGGACTGGATCACACCGCTGTGCGATAGCCACTGAAAGGGGAGGCCAACAGAACTTTACTCTCAATAATCACACTGATGAAGGCACTGGAGCCCAAACGCTAGTCTGCTTGACTCGGTCTCTTCTAGCTTCAATAATAACACTGATGAAGGCACTGGAGCCCAAACGCTGGTCTGCTTGACTCGGTCTCGTCTAGTTTCAATAATAACACTGATGAAGGCACTGGAGCCCAAACGCTGGTCTGCTTGACTTGGTCTCTTCTAGTTTCAATAATAACACTGATGAAGGCACTGGAGCCCAAACGCTGGTCTCTTTGACTCGGTCTCTTCTAGTTTCAATAATAACACTGATGAAGGCACTGGAGCCCAAACGCTGGTCTCTTTGACTCGGTCTCTTCTAGTTTCAATAATAACACTGATGAAGGCACTGGAGCCCAAACGCTGGTCTCTTTGACTCGGTCTCTTCTAGTTTCAATAATAACACTGATGAAGGCACTGGAGCCCAAACGCTGGTCTGCTTGACTCGGTCTCCTGGTTTCAGAGACCAGAAATTGCTGAACTCTATATATATATTTTCTGCTGATAAAGGACCTTTTTCCTGTAAACTGTTATTTCAACTACAGCATATCTGGTAAAGCATAGGGAAGCATTGTAAAGCACAGAGAGGTGTGGTAAAGCATAGGGAAGCATTGTAAAGCACAGAGAGGT
The DNA here is from genome assembly GCA_030684275.1 of Acipenser oxyrinchus oxyrinchus. Classification (NCBI taxonomy): domain Eukaryota; kingdom Metazoa; phylum Chordata; class Actinopteri; order Acipenseriformes; family Acipenseridae; genus Acipenser; species Acipenser oxyrinchus. Next base: position 693,031 of record JAGXEW010000089.1, on the reverse strand, counting down.
GTGGTAAAGCATAGGGAAGCATTGTAAAGCACAGAGAGGTGTGGTAAAGCATAGGGAAGCATTGTAAAGCACAGAGAGGTGTGGTAAAGCATAGGGAAGCATTGTAAAGCACAGAGAGGTGTGGTAAAGCATAGGGAAGCATTGTAAAGCACAGAGAGGTGTGGTAAAGCATAGGGAAGCATTGTAAAGCACAGAGAGGTCTGGTAAAGCATAGGGAAGCATTGTAAAGCACAGAGAGGTCTGGTAAAGCATAGGGAAGCATTGTAAAGCACAGAGAGGTCTGGTAAAGCATAGGGAAGCATTGTAAAGCACAGAGAGGTCTGGTAAAGCATAGGGAAGCATTGTAAAGCACAGAGAGGTCTGGTAAAGCATAGGGAAGCATTGTAAAGCACAGAGAGGTGTGGTAAAGCATAGGGAAGCATTGTAAAGCACAGAGAGGTCTGGTAAAGCATAGGGAAGCATTGTAAAGCACAGAGAGGTCTGGTAAAGCATAGGGAAGCATTGTAAAGCACAGAGAGGTGTGTGTGTGTGTGTGTGCGCGCAGAGCTTGAGAAGGAAGTGGATTTCTCAAGCACACACAGAGCTGAGATTCTCTCATGAATTTCTTCACAGTTTTAAGTTCACCGGGGCTCTGCTGATAAAAGGTTTCACAATTACTTCAACACTCAGATAACATGACAGTGTCTTCCAGCCTCGGTTTTCTGAATGCTTTTGGGTTTTCTGTTTTTTCACAATGCAGGGCTTGTCCCTCAGTTGACCTCACCGCACGTTTCCTGTGCGCCGCGGGACAAGAGACAAACACAGCCAAGGAAGGGGAATTTTCCAAGTCAGCTAGCCGTGTGTGTTGTGTTTTGAGAAAAAAATTAATTGACAAACCGTGCTTGAAATGTAATGTACTGGCTTGCAAAACCCTTAGAAAAAGCTTCCCTATGCTTTACCAGACCTCTCTGTGCTTTACAATGCTTCCCTATGCTTTACCACACCTCTCTGTGCTTTACAATGCTTCCCTATGCTTTACCAGACCTCTCTGTGCTTTACAATGCTTCCCTATGCTTTACCAGACCTCTCTGTGCTTTACAATGCTTCCCTATGCTTTACCACACCTCTCTGTGCTTCACAATGCTTGCCTATGCTTCACTGTGCTGTATCACACTGTGCTGTTACCCTGGTTCTCTCACAGTCAGCTGATGAGTCACTTCAGAGTCAGGCCTGTCTTGTCTAGGCAGTGCTAACGAGGTCTCTCCGAGGCAAGACACACTGTGAACCCGCTAACAAATCCATGTCAAATCAGAGTCCTTCCAACACTGCTGCTCTGTCAGGGTTTGGATTCCAGTGGAGTTGGCAGGCTGTTTTGAATTAGCTGGCTCTCAGATCTCCAGTACAGCACTGAGTTCTCTATACTAGACTGTATTGAATTAGCTGGCTCTCAGATCCCCAGTACAGCACTGAGTTCTCTATACTAGACTGTATTGAATTAGCTGCTCTCAGATCCCCAGCACTGAGTTCTCTATACTAGACTGTATTGAATTAGCTGGCTCTCAGATCTCCAGCACTGAGTTCTCTATACTAGACTGTATTGAATTAGCTGGCTCTCAGATCCACAGCACTGAGTTCTCTATACTAGACTGTATTGAATTAGCTGGCTCTCAGATCCCCAGTACAGCACTGAGTTCTCTATACTAGACTGTATTGAATTAGCTGGCTCTCAGATCCCCAGTACAGCACTGAGTTCTCTATACTAGACTGTATTGAATTAGCTGGCTCTCAGATCCACAGCACTGAGTTCTCTATACTAGACTGTATTGAATTAGCTGGCTCTCAGATCCCCAGTACAGCACTGAGTTCTCTATACTAGACTGTATTGAATTAGCTGGCTCTCAGATCCCCAGTACAGCACTGAGTTCTCTATACTAGACTGTATTGAATTAGCTGGCTCTCAGATCCCCAGCACTGAGTTCTCTATACTAGACTGTATTGAATTAGCTGGCTCTCAGATCCCCAGTACAGCACTGAGTTCTCTATACTAGACTGTATTGAATTAGCTGGCTCTCAGATCCCCAGTACAGCACTGAGTTCTCTATACTAGACTGTATTGAATTAGCTGGCTCTCAGATCCCCAGTACAGCACTGAGTTCTCTATACTAGACTGTATTGAATTAGCTGGCTCTCAGATCCCCAGTACAGCACTGAGTTCTCTATACTAGACTGTATTGAATTAGCTGGCTCTCAGATCCCAGTACAGCACTGAGTTCTCTATACTAGACTGTATTGAATTAGCTGGCTCTCAGATCCCCAGTACAGCACTGAGTTCTCTATACTAGACTGTATTGAATTAGCTGGCTCTCAGATCCCCAGTACAGCACTGAGTTCTCTACACTAGACTGTATTGAATTAGCTGGCTCTCAGATCCCCAGTACAGCACTGAGTTCTCTATACTAGACTGTATTGAATTAGCTGGCTCTCAGATCCTCAGTACAGCACTGAGTTCTCTATACTAGACTGTATTGAATTAGCTGGCTCTCAGATCCACAGCACTGAGTTCTCTATACTAGACTGTATTGAATTAGCTGGCTCTCAGATCCCCAGTACAGCACTGAGTTCTCTATACTAGACTGTATTGAATTAGCTGCTCTCAGATCCCCAGTACAGCACTGAGTTCTCTATACTAGACTGTATTGAATTAGCTGGCTCTCAGATCCACAGCACTGAGTTCTCTATACTAGACTGTATTGAATTAGCTGGCTCTCAGATCCCCAGTACAGCACTGAGTTCTCTATACTAGACTGTATTGAATTAGCTGCTCTCAGATCCACAGCACTGAGTTCTCTGTACTAGACTGTATTGAATTAGCTGGCTCTCAGATCCACAGCACTGAGTTCTCTATACTAGACTGTGTTATAATCTTCAGTTATAAATCTCACTGTAATGAACTGTTAACAGTGTAGAGGTGTTATTTTATATTGATATAAGATACAGTGGGGCTGTAGATTAGACAGCGAAAGCAAGCGAGAGAGAGAGAGCGAGAGCGAGCAATGTTCCACTTGCTCAGTTGCTGGCTCTCATGCTGAGTTTTGTTTCCAGGTTGAATCACATCCTTCCCTGCAGCTCCCTCTGCATTATCTCTCAACACACGGCTTCCTGAGCAACACGGGTTCAAGAGGTGGAGCACAAAGCAAAGGGGCCCTCACCCATGAGAGAGAGAGCGACAGCGAGAGAGGGGAGAGAGAGCGAGAGAGAGAGGGAGAGAGAGAGAGGGGAGAGAGAGAAAGAAAGAAAGAGATAGACACAGAGAGAAAGCCTGTGTCTGCGAGGGTCTGTCACACAAAGAGATGAGAGAACGAAACACACTCTCAACACGATCACAGGGAGACGCACCCCACACTTAGAAACATATTATAAGAGACACAGACACACCACAGACTAGCTGATATAAAACTGAGGTATGGGGAGAGGGAGGAGGGAGGGTCTGTCACACAAAGAGACGAGAGAACGAAACACACTCTCAACACGATCACAGGGAGACGCACCCACACTTAGAAACATATTATAAGAGACACAGACACACCACAGACTAGCTGATATAAAACTGAGGTACGGGGAGAGGGAGAGGGAGGAGGGAGGGTCTGTCACACAAAGAGACGAGAGAACGAAACACACTCTCAACACGATCACAGGGAGACGCACCCACACTTAGAAACATATTATAAGAGACACAGACACACCACAGACTAGCTGATATAAAACTGAGGTACGGGGAGAGGGGAGAGGGAGGAGGGAGGGTCTGTCACACAAAGAGACGAGAGAACGAAACACACTCTCAACACGATCACAGGGAGACGCACCCCACACTTAGAAACATATTATAAGAGACACAGACACACCACAGACTAGCTGATATAAAACTGAGGTACGGGGAGAGGGGAGAGGGAGGAGGGAGGGTCTGTCACACAAAGAGACGAGAGAACGAAACACACTCTCAACACGATCACAGGGAGACGCACCCCACACTTAGAAACATATTATAAGAGACACAGACACACCACAGACTAGCTGATATAAAACTGAGGTACGGGGAGAGGGAGGAGGGAGGAGGGAGGGTCTGTCACACAAAGAGACGAGAGAACGAAACACACTCTCAACACGATCACAGGGAGACGCGCCCCACACTTAGAAACATATTATAAGAGACACAGACACACCACAGACTAGCTGATATAAAACTGAGGTACGGGGAGAGGGGAGAGGGAGGAGGGAGGGTCTGTCACACAAAGAGACGAGAGAACGAAACACACTCTCAACACGATCACAGGGAGACGCACCCCACACTTAGAAACATATTATAAGAGACACAGACACACCACAGACTAGCTGATATAAAACTGAGGTACGGGGAGAGGGGAGAGGGAGGAGGGAGGGTCTGTCACACAAAGAGACGAGAGAACGAAACACACTCTCAACACGATCACAGGGAGACGCACCCCACACTTAGAAACATATTATAAGAGACACAGACACATTTGCTCTCCAGTGCAGACGTGCCATTGTGCTCTCTCTCTCTCTCTCTCTCTCTCTCTCTCTCTCTCTCTCTCTCTCTCTCTCTCTCTCGTTATTTCAACAGGACAGGAAAACCCCTTTGACTTCTCGAAACTCAGAGAAATGATAATAATAATACTAATAATGAGAACTTTGAACAAAGAAACTAGTCTTGTTTTTCACATTTAAAAAAAATAAAATAATGTTTTTAATTAAAAGCCAGCCAGCGAGGGCTGGGAATCAGACTCCTATTGCACAGCAGTGTGATCCAGTCCAGGTTTTACTGCTACCAGCTTGATCAGCCCCCAGTGTGTCTAGCTAACAAGCTCAGGTGTGTCTGATTATTAAACTCCCAGTGAAACCAGGACTGGATCACAGCGCAGTGCAGCGGGAGTCTCGTTCCCAGTCCGGAGTTTGATCCGATCCTTACCTCGGCTGAGCCTCTGCTTCTCTCCAGACAGAATTCCCGGCGTGTCGATTATACTGATGCTTTCCAGGACCGGATTGGGAAGCTGAGCGCATATGAACCTGGGATAAAAACAAGACAAACAATTCAAACAAACAGAATAAAAACACAACTTTTCAATTTGTTACAAAAAAGAAATAAAACTAGATCATTTCAATAAGAACCACACAAAAAAAATATATATTTATCTATCTATCTATCTATATATATATATATATATATTAGCTCAAAGAGCCAGCTGCCCTATATCTATATCTATATCTATATATATATATATATATATATATATATATATATATATAGATGGGAATCAGACTATTGTTGCACAGCAGTGTGATCCAGTCCTGGTTTCACTGGGAGTTTAATAATCAGACACACCTGAGCTTGTTAGCTAGACACACTGGGGGCTGATCAAGCTGGTAGCAGTGAAACCTGGACTGGATCACACTGCTGTGGGATAGGAGTCTGATTCCCAGCCCTGCACACACACACACACACACACACACACACACACACACACACACACACACACACACACACTGCATTGCTGAACAGGACTGCATGGGATTTTTGTAACAGGACTCTATCACACAAACATCATGCAAAAATCTACTGACAGGAAGCACAAAACACGCCGTCACAGGCTGACTAGTATTCATGAAGAAATCTCTGCTTGCTTTTTTTTCGGCTTTCCACTGTTCTTTATACAAACCGAGATGAAAGGGAGAATTGTTAAGAGAAATAAATAAATAAATAAATAAATAAATAAATAAATAAAAACACTCAGAGCGTGCTCAGCAATGCAACAAGCAACAGCACAGGCCAGCTGAGTTTCAACATCTCTGAAAACAGCACGTCTGTGTTCATGCATACAACACAACGTATAAATAATACTAGACTTCATTGAGGGGAGCTCTGAACCCCAGGACTGGGTGCAGCAGCAGCAGCAGCAGGGCTAGTGTGAGTTTGTAACCCTGCTCAAACTCCTGGCTCCTGATCATTTCAATATTAATAATAATAATACTAGACTTCATTGAGGGGAGCTCTGAACCCCAGGACTGGGTGCAGCAGCAGCAGCAGCAGCAGCAGGGCTAGTGTGAGTTTGTAACCCTGCTCAAACTCCTGGCTCCTGATCATTTCAATATTAATAATAATAATACTAGACTTCATTGAGGGAGCTCTGAACCCCAGGACTGGGTGCAGCAGCAGCAGCAGCAGCAGGGCTAGTGTGAGTTTGTAACCCTGCTCAAACTCCTGGCTCCTGATCATTTCAATATTAATAATAATAATACTAGACTTCATTGAGGGGAGCTCTGAACCCCAGGACTGGTGCAGCAGCAGCAGCAGCAGCAGGGCTAGTGTGAGTTTGTAACCCTGCTCAAACTCCTGGCTCCTGATCATTGCAATATTAATAATAATAATAATAGACTTCATTGAGGGGAGCTCTGAACCCCAGGACTGGGTGCAGCAGCAGCAGCAGCAGGGCTAGTGTGAGTTTTGAGGGAGCCGTGTTTCACTTCTGCAGTTTGGAAGGGAGCCCAGCGAAGGCACACCCAACACTGCTGTGCAGAGCACAATGCAAGAGGAACGATGAACTGCAAAATAACTGGACTGCGGACACACACACACACACACACACACACACACGCACACACAGAGTGGTGAGGGGATATCAAGCCACGTTGTTGATGCTGAATCACTGGGATCAAACTGCTATGCAATGGGAGTCTTGTTTGTTTCTCTCTGTCTATCTCTGTATCTCTGTGTCTTTCTGTCTATCGCTGTATCTTTCTGTCTATCTCTGTATCTCTCTCTGTGTGTGTGTGATTCTGTCGCTCTATCTCTCCGTATCTCTCTCTGTGTGTGTGTGTCTCTCCATCGCTCTCTCTCTCTCTCCCCGTCTCTCCCCGTCTCTCTCTCTCCCCCGTCTCTCTCTGAATGATCATTTCACTCCTCTCTCTCTCTCTCTCTCTCTCTCTCCCCGTCTCTCTCTCCCTCTCCCCGTCTCTCTCTCCCTCTCCCCGTCTCTCTCTCCCTCTCCCCGTCTCTCTCTGAATGATCATTTCACTCCTCTCTCTCAGCATTCCCTGGGCGGTTCAATCCCATATATTCCGGGCAGCCCGGTTTTTCCGGGGAGGCAGTCGGCTCGGAAATCCCGGTGTGAAACCGGACACCCGGGGATCAGATAAGAAACTGGTCGGCACGCTTTCACTTTCACTCGAGTTTCGGAGGAAAGTACATTTGAACAGAGGTCACCGCGACTGCAGAGCGAAACTCCTGAAGCCTGAAGCAGGTCCTGTGAGCGGGCAAAACACAGGCACAGATAGGGGCAAAATAACAGGGAGCTAACTGTGAACCACCCGACCCAAACAGCCAGCTCTCTGGGGTGTGAAACACATACACTGTGTGTGTGTGTCTGTCTATCTGTCTCACACTAGCCCTGCTGCACCCAGTCCTGGGGATCAGAGCTCCCCTCAATGAAGTCTAGTATTATTATTATTAATATTGAAATGATCAGGAGCCAGGAGTTGTTTTATAAATTGGAATGGAAGAGTCATTTCCAGTGCATTTCAGGGTTGCTCTGCAGACAGCTGGTCTCTCATTGAAGGAAGGCAGTCTGGGTCATTGACTCAAGGCTATTTAAAACGACCCCACCCTACCCCACCCCCGCACCTCTCAAACAGTCTCTCCAGTGAAGTCAGTGTGTTTGTATCTTCTCTCCCTACAGCGGCAGTGCACCATGCTTTCATCTGAAGAACGCAGCTTATCCAATCATAACAACTACCGACTCACAGTGTGTGTGTCTGCGTGTGTGTGTGTGTGTGTGTGTGTGTGCGTGCGTGCGTGCGTGTGTGTGTGTGTGTGACCCTGAGCAAGTCACTGAACCTCCTTGTGCTCCGTCCTTCGGATGAGACGTCAAACAAACGAGCTCCTATTGGAAGTGACTCTGCAGCAGCAGCAGCAGCAGTTGTTGATGAAGCAGAGTTCACCCCCCCCAGTCTCTCTAAGTCGCTTTGGATAAAAGCGTCTGTTAAATCTCTTGTTTAGGGTTTAAACTTTTTTCAAAAAAGTGTTCAGTGTTATCCACTGTCAGAGACATGGATTCGATTGTGTGTGTTAAAATCTCTCTCTCTCTCTCTCACACACCAGTCAGCTGTTTCTGCTCAGTGCCTCGACAGCTGGCCTGCTTTGCATTCCTCCTCCCTCTTTGCTCTGAGAGACACAGAGGCAGCCACACACCCTCCCACCCTCCAAATACACACGAGAGAGGGAGAGGAGACAGAGGGGCCTCCATCGCTGTGTTTGAATGGAAAACAAAATTAATAAAATCAATGACGAGGTCCCACTCCCTCCTCAACTCCACGAGAGCCACACTGCCTCCCTCCCAGTCCCTCCTCAGCCACACTGCCTCCCAGTCCCTCCTCAGCTCCACACTGCCTCCCAGTCCCTCCTCAGCTCCACACTGCCTCCCAGTCCCTCCTCAGCTCCACACTGCCTCCTCCCAGTCCCTCCTCAGCTCCACACTGCCTCCCAGTCCCTCCTCAGCTCCACACTGCCTCCCAGTCCCTCCTCAGCTCCACACTGCCTCCCCAGTCCCTCCTCAGCTCCACACTGCCTCCCCAGTCCCTCCTCAGCTCCACACTGCCTCCCCAGTCCCTCCTCAGCTCCACACTGCCTCCCCAGTCCCTCCTCAGCTCCACACTGCCTCCCCAGTCCCTCCTCAGCTCCACACTGCCTCCCTCCCAGTCCCTCCTCAGCTCCACACTGCCTCCCAGTCCCTCCTCAGCTCCACACTGCCTCCCCAGTCCCTCCTCAGCTCCACACTGCCTCCCAGTCCCTCCTCAGCTCAAAACCGCTAGAGCCACAGTGCTCCCCCCTGCTTGAAAACAATATATAAAAAAAAAACTACTTGCGGTAACAAATCACCGACATTGTATTTTTGTAAAACACACGCTCCTATTTATAAATCTCCTTGTTACCCACAGCGGGTTTGGTGGTTTTTGTGACAGGGCTTTTTATTTTTTTTAAAGTGCACAGTGCAACTGCACAAGTCGACACTTATCAAAGATCTACCACAGTCAGCAGATTATCAGAAAATAATAAAATCTTAATATAAAAGAGAGACACAGGAGGCAAGCAAGTGGAATTTGAACCCCAGGTCGTAGCGTCTCTGTTAATGACAGAACCGAGGTTGTTAAATATTGAACTGCGGTCCGGTCCGGTCAGGCTGGGATCGCAGTTCAATATTTTTATGAGGCGTTGGCTATAGTTTTAAGTGAACCTAATTATATTTTTGTTTTCACTCCCCAATACGGGACGGTCCCGACTCGTTTATTTAAAAAAAAAAAGAGGCCTTTTTTTTTTTGTCCGAAATAAAACTAGATATTTTAAATCACTTAAGCCAATAAAAAATAAAAATAAAAATGATATGACAGAAAGTTTATAAGCGAGAGGAGGCTCCATTCAGCTCATGTTTGCTGGTTTGGTTTTCAGCAGCTTATTGATCCCAGAAGCAGCTTCTTGAAGGATCTCAACAAAACGCGTTATTATTTTAATACAGGCCGTTTCTTTTTTAAATTTGACAGCGTTTAATAAACTTGACAACAACAACAATAATAATAATAATAATAATAATAATAATAATTAGCGCTGCAAAACATAGAGGGATATGATCGACTCTTATTTATTCAGCGATAACATAACTTTACAGCAAGACTCGATTACAATGTAAATAAAGCATTATAATGTATTGCGCTATTATTTATTATTATTATTATTATTATTATTATTATTTTGTGTAATTTAAACGCTCAAACAAACAGTCCGAGTACATAATAATAATAATAATAATAATAATAATAATAATAATAATAACGTTATGTACTCGGACTGTTTTTTTTTGTTTAAATTACACATAATAATAATAATAATAATAATAATAATAATAATAATAATAATAATAAACGTTATTATTATTATTTTGTGTAATTTAAACAAGCACAGTCCGAGTACATAACGTTAAAGTTAAACAAACAGGTTTACAGTTTAAAAGGATGTGAATTAAAAATAGAGAGAGACAGATAGATAATTAGATAGATAATTAGATAGATAGATAATTAGATAGATAATTAGATAGATAGATAATTAGATAGATAATTAGATAGATAATTAGATAGATAATTAGATAGATAGATAGATAGATAGATTGATATAGAGATAGAGAGATATGTGTTGGCCAAGATTTCAAACGTTCAGACAAAATGTTATCTGAATAAATATTTGTTCGTTTGTTGTCTCCACAAACAAACAAACAAACAAACACAGAGAGAAGCAGAAACAAACAAACAAACAAACAAACACAGAGAGAGAAGCAGAAACAAACAAACAAACAAACACAGAGAGAGAAGCAGAAACAAACAAACAAACAAACAAACACAGAGAGAGAAGCACAAACAAACAAACAAACAAACACAGAGAGAGAAGCAGAAACAAACAAACAAACAAACAAACAAACAAACAAACAGACACAGAGAGAGAAGCAGAAACAAACAAACAAACAAAGACACAGAGAGAGAAGCACAAACAAACAAACAAACAAACAAACAAACACAGAGAGAGAAGCAGAAACAAACAAACAAACAAACAAACAAACAAACAAACACACACAAACAAACAAACACAGAGAGAGAGAAGCAGAAACAAACAAACAAACAAACAAACAAACAAACACAGAGAGAGAAGCAGAGTTGTTGCTGTTGTTGTTGTTTTTAAATATTTCTTTTCAAACCCCACACCCCGCGTACCTGTTGAGGAAGGCGTTTCCAAACGCGTTGAGTTTTCGGAAAGGTTTTTTCGGGTCGACCACCAGCGCGTTGCCCGGCACGACCCCCTCCTGCTCTCCGTGCATCACCGCGATGAAGGAGTCCGTGGTCGGCTCCGGTCCGATCCGCATCCCGGGGAAGTCCTGCTCCATCAGGTGGCGGATGAAAGTGGTTTTCCCGGTCGAGTACTGCCCGACCAGCAGGACCATGGGCTTGTTCTCGAAATCGGCGTCTTCCAGAGCCGGCGAGTGGAAGTCGTGGAAGCGGTAAGTCTCCTCCAGCGGGAGCAGCTTCGTGCGGTACAGCCGCTTCAGCCCGTCCGACACATTCTGCAGCAACTCCGGCTCCTTTTTCCGCTTCGAGTCGGTGGATAAGCTGAACATGGCTTAGATTTCAACAACAACAACAACAACAAAAAGAGGTATAAACGTGGAGGGGGGAGTCTTTTTCTGTGGTAAATGTGTTTCTAAAAGTTTGTCTTACGGTTTAGGTTTTTTTAAATATAAAAACCGCCGGGCGCCTCCCTTCGTGTGAAGAAATTAATTCGTCTTTATTGTTTTGTTGCTACGCGTCTCCCTCCCAGGCTTGCGTGAGACTGAAGCGAGGAGTCCGGCCAGGCTGAAGGACGAGAGCGGCGTGCTGCGTCATCAGTGAGGTCATGGAATTACTGGATTTCTCACCGGCCATTTTGGGAAGGGCAAATAAAAATTAATAATATACTCTTTGAGCTATATATATATATATATATATATATATATATATATATATATATATATATATATATATATATATACTTGAAAGAAAGGTTTTTAGAACATATAAGAACATAAGAAAGTTTCCAAACGAGAGGAGGCCCCATTCAGCCCATCTTGCTCGTTTGGTTGTTAGTAGCTTATTGATCCCAGAATCTCATCAAGCAGCTTCTTGAAGGATCCCAGGGTGTCAGCTTCAACAACATTACTGGGGAGTTGTTGTTTTTGTTTTTTAAATGAACACAAAAAGTTTAAAAGATTAACAAAAACTTTTAATACCCTTATCCGGGGCGACTTACAATTGTTACAAGATATCACATTATTTTTACATGCAATTCCCCATTTATACAGTTGGGTTTTTACTGGAGCAATCTAGGTAAAGTACCTTGCTTAAGGGTACAGCAGCAGTGTCCCCCACCTGGGATTGAACCCAAGACCCTCCGGTCAAGAGTCCAGAGCCCTCACCACTACTCCACACTGCTGCACACTGTGTGCGTGTGCGTGTGCGTGTGCGTGTGTGCGTAGACAGGAATGGCTGTCGTATCGGTCATGAGACTTTTTCCTATGGATGTAAAATGGATACTTTTCCCAAATGTTGCAACTGTGACCGTGTTTATGAGATAGGGCATGTGAACGTGACCGTGGGGGCGGGACAGAGGAGAGGGGGCGGTCGTTGAGGGCTACCAGCATTTTAATTTTAATTTTTTTTTTTTTAACACGCCCACTAATTACAAATCTCGAAACTGGAAGAGACTCAGTCAAGCAGATGGCAGTTTCGGCTGCAGCGGCCTCGTCAGTGTTATTATTGAGGTGAAAATGAGTCCGTTTTTAAAATGACGGGTGATTCCCAATTCGCTCTGCAAACGCGTGTTTGTTTGTTTGTTTGTTTGTTTGTTTGTTTGTTTGTTTGTTTTCGTGTGGGGAATTCCCGTGTCGATGTCGTCATCTCAAACCGTCACTGTGAGAATGCGCGCGCATCTCCTGCTCTGACGTATTCAGGAATTCTGCAAAATTTTTCTGTCTCGGCAGCTCTGCATGTTTCTAATGAGAGAAAAATCTCACCGGCTTTATTCAAACATTAAAAAACATCCCTTTTATAATGACTTGAGAATATTTACAACTTTCAAATCTATTCCCCCCCTGCCCCCTGCCCCCTGCCCCCGCCCCCGCCCCCTGCATGCTTTCTCCTCTCATTCCCCGCAGGAATGTGAGGATGTGTCGCTGATCCGGGCAGAGTGGAGAGGCTGACTGCACTGGAGTCCGGTTACAAGAGCCAGCCAGCCTATAAATACATGAGAGAGAGAGGGAGAGGGAGAGAGAGAGAGGGAGAGGGAGAGAGAGAGAGAGAGAGGGGAGAGAGAGAGAGAGAGAGGGAGAGAGAGGAGAGAGAGAGAGAGAGGAGGGAGGAGCGAGGGACAGAGAGAGTGGGGAGAGTGAGAGGGAGGGGGAATGAGAGAGAGAGAGAGAGAGAGAGAGAGAGAGAGGGGAGAGAGATAGAGGCAAGAGGGAGAGATAGGGAGAGGGGGGTGAGAGATTCACCATTCAACCATTGCCCTCTTTGTGTGATAAAGCATTGTCATTGCAGAACCCCTGTCTGTCTGTCTGCATTACCATTGCAGAGCCCCTGTCTGTCTGTCTGTCTGTCTGTCTGCATTATCATTGCAGAGCCCCTGTCTGTCTGTCTGTCTGTCTGTCTGTCTGCATTATCATTGCAGAGCCCCTGTCTGTCTGTCTGTCTGCATTATCATTGCAGAGCCCCTGTCTGTCTGTCT
>JAGXEW010000089.1:617186-674686 GCA_030684275.1 Acipenser oxyrinchus oxyrinchus | reverse complement strand
TCTCCATCTCTCTCTCCGTCTCTCTCCATCTCTCCATCTCTCTCTCTGTCTCTCTCCATCTCTCCATCTCTCTCCATCTCTCTGTCTCTCTCCATCTCTCCATCTCTCTCTATCTCTCCATCTCTCTCTCTGTCTCTCTCCATCTCTCCATCTCTCCATCTCTCTCTATCTCTCCATCTCTCTCTCCGTCTCTCCATCTCTATCTCTGTCTCTCTCTGTCTCTCTCCATCTCTCTCTCTCTATCTCTCCATCTCTCTCTCTCTATCTCTCCATCTCTCTGTCTCTCGGTCTCTCTCCATCTCTCTCTCTCTCTCTCTATCTCTCCATCTCTCTGTCTCTCGGTCTTTCTCTCCCCCTCGCCGTCTCTCTCTGTCTCTCGGTCTTTCTCTCCCCCTCGCCGTCTCTCTCTGTCTCTAGCTCCGTCTCTCTCTCAGTCCCTCTCTCCCCTCCGTCTATCTCTCTCCCCTCTCCTCTCTCGTCACCTCTCTCTCTCTCTCTCTCCTCCTGTCCATCTCTCTCTCTCTCTCTCTCTCTCTCTCTCCTCTCTCCTCTCCCTCTCTCTCCATCTCTCTCGGGTGTAGAGTGATTCTGTTCTCCTCTCCTCTCTCTCTCTCCTCTCTTCCTCCTCTCTCCTCCTCTCCCCCTCTCTCCGTCTCTCTGGGAGTGTAGAGTGATTCTGTTCTTCTCTCAGATCACTCTTGCTTTTTACAGCTGCCCTAGACACTCCCAGACTCCCAGAGTCCGAACAAAGTTCGAAGGCCCATCTAGATTAGCCCGATTGCTTTATGATCCTCGCCCCCCCACCCCCGATCATAAGAACGCGGGCAGTTTCACTTTGACTCTGAAAAAAACAGAACGATAAAATAATAAAGAGTTTGAATTCAAACATGCTTTATCGTGTATCTTCGGCACTATGAGACCTCACGCCACCCAAGCTTGTCCTGCAGTCTTCCTCATGGTTACACCCGCTGTGCACTAGGTGGCGCTCTCGCTGATATAAGGACGGGCTGCTCTTGCCCGCATCACACACTGTGAGTCTGACAGGCAGCTTGAATTTACAAGTTTAAATAAAGTAAGTCATGTAATGTATGAAATAAGCAGCTGCTCAGCATTTACTATTGTCTCTCCCCTCTCCTCCCCTCTCCTTCCTCCTCTCCTCCTCCTCTCTCCCTCTCTCCTCCTCTCTCTCCTCTCTCTCTCTCCTCCTCTCTCCTCTCTCTCTCTCCTCTCCCTCCTTCCCCTCTCTCCTCTCCCCTCCTCTCTCTCTCCTCTCCTCTCCTCTCTCTCCTCTTCTTTCCTCTCCTCTCCCCTCTCCTCTCTCTCCTCTCCTCCTCTCCCCTCTCCCTCCTCTCCCTCTCTCTCCTCTCTCCTCTCCCTCCTCTCTCCTCTCCCCTCCTCTCTCTCTCTCCTGTCCTCTCCTCTCTCTCTCTCCTCTCTCCTCTCTCTATCCTCTCCTCTCTCTCTCCTCTCTCTCTCTCTCTCCTCTCCCCTCTCTCCTCTCTCCCTCCTCTCTCCTCTCTCTCTCTCTCTCCTCTCCTCTCTCTCTCTCTCTCCTCATCCCCCTCTCTTACATGAACTTAACTGAACAAAAGAAATTGTGAAATTCTGAAAGTTTACTCACCGGGTGGAGAGAGTCTCAGCTCAGGAAAACCTTCAGCAACTTTCTTAAAGATGTGAGCAGAGCGAGATTGTAACATAAAAAACAAGAGAGAGAAGAGAGGAGAGGAGAGAGGGAAGGGTGGAGAGAGAGAGAGAGAGAGAGAGAGAGAGAGAGAGAGACACAGAGAGAAAGAGAGAGGCAGAGAGACAGGGTTATACAGCCTCACTATCTGTGAGTTGGGTGAGGCAGAATTATACGGCAGGATTAATGATTGTCAGAGTGATAGTCAATATTTAATAATGCTGGTTCAGCACATGCACACTGGAACACACCCTGAACACAGACCAGCACAGACTGAACCAGCCCCTTCTCAAAGTGTAGTAAAGCACAGAGAGGAGAGAGATCCAGCCCCTTCTCAAAGTGTAGTAAAGCACAGAGAGGAGAGAGATCCAGCCCCTTCTCAAAGTGTAGTAAAGCACAGAGAGGAGAGAGATCCAGCCCCTTCTCAAAGTGTAGTAAAGCACAGAGAGGAGAGAGATCCAGCCCCTTCTCAAAGTGTAGTAAAGCACAGAGAGAGAGAGATCCAGCCCCTTCTCAAAGTGTAGTAAAGCACAGAGAGGAGAGAGATCCAGCCCCTTCTCAAAGTGTAGTAAAGCACAGAGAGGAGAGAGATCCAGCCCCTTCTCAAAGTGTAGTAAAGCACAGAGAGAGAGAGATCCAGCCCCTTCTCAAAGTGTAGTAAAGCACAGAGAGGAGAGAGATCCAGCCCCTTCTCAAAGTGTAGTAAAGCACAGAGAGGAGAGAGATCCAGCCCCTTCTCAAAGTGTAGTAAAGCACAGAGAGGAGAGAGATCCAGCCCCTTCTCAAAGTGTAGTAAAGCACAGAGAGGAGAGAGATCCAGCCCCTTCTCAAAGTGTAGTAAAGCACAGAGAGGAGAGAGATCCAGCCCCTTCTCAAAGTGTAGTAAAGCACAGAGAGGAGAGAGATCCAGCCCCTTCTCAAAGTGTAGTAAAGCACAGAGAGGAGAGAGATCCAGCCCCTTCTCAAAGTGTAGTAAAGCACAGAGAGAGAGAGATCCAGCCCCTTCTCAAAGTGTAGTAAAGCACAGAGAGGAGAGAGATCCAGCCCCTTCTCAAAGTGTAGTAAAGCACAGAGAGGAGAGAGATCCAGCCCCTTCTCAAAGTGTAGTAAAGCACAGAGAGAGAGAGATCCAGCCCCTTCTCAAAGTGTAGTAAAGCACAGAGAGGAGAGAGATCCAGCCCCTTCTCAAAGTGTAGTAAAGCACAGAGAGAGAGAGATCCAGCCCCTTCTCAAAGTGTAGTAAAGCACAGAGAGGAGAGAGATCCAGCCCCTTCTCAAAGTGTAGTAAAGCACAGAGAGGAGAGAGATCCAGCCCCTTCTCAAAGTGTAGTAAAGCACAGAGAGAGAGAGATCCAGCCCCTTCTCAAAGTGTAGTAAAGCACAGAGAGAGAGAGATCCAGCCCCTTCTCAAAGTGTAGTAAAGCACAGAGAGAGAGAGATCCAGCCCCTTCTCAAAGTGTAGTAAAGCACAGAGAGAGAGAGATCCAGCCCCTTCTCAAAGTGTAGTAAAGCACAGAGAGGAGAGAGATCCAGCCCCTTCTCAAAGTGTAGTAAAGCACAGAGAGGAGAGAGATCCAGCCCCTTCTCAAAGTGTAGTAAAGCACAGAGAGAGAGAGATCCAGCCCCTTCTCAAAGTGTAGTAAAGCACAGAGAGAGAGAGATCCAGCCCCTTCTCAAAGTGTAGTAAAGCACAGAGAGAGAGAGATCCAGCCCCTTCTCAAAGTGTAGTAAAGCACAGAGAGGAGAGAGATCCAGCCCCTTCTCAAAGTGTAGTAAAGCACAGAGAGGAGAGAGATCCAGCCCCTTCTCAAAGTGTAGTAAAGCACAGAGAGGAGAGAGATCCAGCCCCTTCTCAAAGTGTAGTAAAGCACAGAGAGGAGAGAGATCCAGCCCCTTCTCAAAGTGTAGTAAAGCACAGAGAGGAGAGAGATCCAGCCCCTTCTCAAAGTGTAGTAAAGCACAGAGAGGAGAGAGATCCAGCCCCTTCTCAAAGTGTAGTAAAGCACAGAGAGAGAGAGATCCAGCCCCTTCTCAAAGTGTAGTAAAGCACAGAGAGGAGAGAGATCCAGCCCCTTCTCAAAGTGTAGTAAAGCACAGAGAGGAGAGAGATCCAGCCCCTTCTCAAAGTGTAGTAAAGCACAGAGAGGAGAGAGATCCAGCCCCTTCTCAAAGTGTAGTAAAGCACAGAGAGAGAGAGATCCAGCCCTTCTCAAAGTGTAGTAAAGCACAGAGAGGAGAGAGATCCAGCCCCTTCTCAAAGTGTAGTAAAGCACAGAGAGGAGAGAGATCCAGCCCCTTCTCAAAGTGTAGTAAAGCACAGAGAGGAGAGAGATCCAGCCCCTTCTCAAAGTGTAGTAAAGCACAGAGAGGAGAATGGATTTTAAAGATGGTCAGCACTCCTTTAAAGGGAGGGGCCAGCGATACTGTTAATAAAGCTAATAAGAGGTGAGAAAATGTATTTTTTAACATTGAAAAAGCGCTGGTGTGGAATTCAATATGTTAACAAGGGAACATTATTCAGCAGCTTTCATTGGACTCTATGAAGCTGAGGGAGTTCATTCTATATAGAGGGGGTGGAATTCAATATGTTAACAAGGGAACATTATTCAGCAGCTTTCATTGGACTCTATGAAGCTGAGGGAGTTCATTCTATATAGAGGGGGTGGAATTCAATATGTTAACAAGGGAACATTATTCAGCAGCTTTCATTGGACTCTATGAAGCTGAGGGAGTTCATTCTATATAGAGGGGTGGAATTCAATATGTTAACAAGGGAACATTATTCAGCAGCTTTCATTGGACTCTATGAAGCTGAGGGAGTTCATTCTATATAGAGGGGTGGAATTCAATATGTTAACAAGGGAACATTATTCAGCAGCTTTCATTGGACTCTATGAAGCTGAGGGAGTTCATTCTATATAGAGGGGTGGAATTCAATATGTTAACAAGGGAACATTATTCAGCAGCTTTCATTGGACTCTATGAAGCTGAGGGAGTTCATTCTATATAGAGGGGTGGAATTCAATATGTTAACAAGGGAACATTATTCAGCAGCTTTCATTGGACTCTATGAAGCTGAGGGAGTTCATTCTATATAGAGGGGTGGAATTCAATATGTTAACAAGGGAACATTATTCAGCAGCTTTCATTGGACTCTATGAAGCTGAGGGAGTTCATTCTATATAGAGGGGTGGAATTCAATATGTTAACAAGGGAACATTATTCAGCAGCTTTCATTGGACTCTATGAAGCTGAGGGAGTTCATTCTATATAGAGGGGTGTGAATTCAATATGTTAACAAGGGAACATTATTCAGCAGCTTTCATTGGACTCTATGAAGCTGAGGGAGTTCATTCTATATAGAGGGGTGGAATTCAATATGTTAACAAGGGAACATTATTCAGCAGCTTTCATTGGACTCTATGAAGCTGAGGGAGTTCATTCTATATAGAGGGGTGGAATTCAATATGTTAACAAGGGAACATTATTCAGCAGCTTTCATTGGACTCTATGAAGCTGAGGGAGTTCATTCTATATAGAGGGTGTGGAATTCAATATGTTAACAAGGGAACATTATTCAGCAGCTTTCATTGGACTCTATGAAGCTGAGGGAGTTCATTCTATATAGAGGGGTGGAATTCAATATGTTAACAAGGGAACATTATTCAGCAGCTTTCATTGGACTCTATGAAGCTGAGGGAGTTCATTCTATATAGAGGGGTGGAATTCAATATGTTAACAAGGGAACATTATTCAGCAGCTTTCATTGGACTCTATGAAGCTGAGGGAGTTCATTCTATATAGAGGGTGTGGAATTCAATATGTTAACAAGGGAACATTATTCAGCAGCTTTCATTGGACTCTATGAAGCTGAGGGAGTTCATTCTATATAGAGGGGGTGGAATTCAATATGTTAACAAGGGAACATTATTCAGCAGCTTTCATTGGACTCTATGAAGCTGAGGGAGTTCTCTTTCAGGGGGTTTGATAATGCTATGAAGCTGAGGGAGTTCTCTTTCAGGGGGTTTGATAATGCTATGAAGTTGAGGGAGTTCTCTTTCAGGGGGTTTGATAATGCTATGAAGCTGAGGGAGTTCTCTTTCAGGGGGTTTGATAATGCTATGAAGCTGAGGGAGTTCTCTTTCAGGGGGTTTGATAATGCTATGAAGCTGAGGGAGTTCTCTTTCAGGGGCTGGGATAATGCTGGCCATGGCTGTCTGGTTTCTCATTGTAAAGTGTCGTGTCTCAGCGGTTTCTCTGAACTGGTTTATCGCTGGTATCTGAAGTGCAGAGTCTGCGGGCTCGGATTGGCTCGTTAGTTGAGGTTTTGCTGAGCGCTGTAATTAAGAGCGCTGAGTTACAACACGCAACACAAAGGGCAGAGATAAAAAAAAATAAAATAATAATAAATAAATAAAACAGCTCAGGTCACACTGGAGAACATGAGGGCAAAGAAACGGCAATAAAGAGGTACTATAAAAAAATATTTCTCTCCCTCTCCCCCTCTCTCTTTCTCTCCTCCTCCCTCTCCCTACCCCTCCCTCTCCCTCCCTCTCCCTACCTCTCCCCTCCCTCTCCTCTCCCTCTCCCTACCTCTCCCTCCCTCTCCCTCTCCCTACCTCTCCCTCCCTCTCCCTCTCCCCCTGCCTCCCTCTCCCTCTTTCTCCCCCTCTCCCTAGTTTATTATTGAAACTAGAAGAGACCGAGTCAAGCAGACCAGCGTTTGGGCTCCAGTGTCTTCATCAGTGTGATTATTGAAACTAGAAGAGATCGAGTCAAGCAGACCAGCGTTTGGGCTCCAGTGTCTTCATCAGTGTGATTATTGAAACTAGAAGAGACCAAGTCAAGCAGACCAGCGTTTGGGCTCCAGTGCCTTCATCAGTGTGATTATTGAAACTAGAAGAGACCGAGTCAAGCAGACCAGCGTTTGGGCTCCAGTGCCTTCATCAGTGTTATTATTGAAACTAGAAGAGACCGAGTCAAGCAGACCAGCGTTTGGGCTCCAGTGCCTTCATCAGTGTGATTATTGAAACTAGAAGAGACCGAGTCAAGCAGACCAGCGTTTGGGCTCCAGTGCCTTCATCAGTGTGATTATTGAAACTAGAAGAGACCGAGTCAAGCAGACCAGCGTTTGGGCTCCAGTGCCTTCATCAGTGTGATTATTGAAACTAGAAGAGACCGAGTCAAGCAGACCAGCGTTTGGGCTCCAGTGCCTTCATCAGTGTGATTATTGAAACTAGAAGAGACCGAGTCAAGCAGACCAGCGTTTGGGCTCCAGTGCCTTCATCAGTGTGATTATTGAAACTAGAAGAGACCGAGTCAAGCAGACCAGCGTTTGGGCTCCAGTGCCTTCATCAGTGTGATTATTGAAACTAGAAGAGACCGAGTCAAGCAGACCAGCGTTTGGGCTCCAGTGCCTTCATCAGTGTTATTATTGAAACTAGAAGAGACCGAGTCAAGCAGACCAGCGTTTGGGCTCCAGTGCCTTCATCAGTGTGATTATTGAAACTAGAAGAGACCGAGTCAAGCAGACCAGCGTTTGGGCTCCAGTGCCTTCATCAGTGTGATTATTGAAACTAGAAGAGACCGAGTCAAGCAGACCAGCGTTTGGGCTCCAGTGCCTTCATCAGTGTGATTATTGAAACTAGAAGAGACCGAGTCAAGCAGACCAGCGTTTGGGCTCCAGTGCCTTCATCAGTGTGATTATTGAAACTAGAAGAGACCGAGTCAAGCAGACCAGCGTTTGGGCTCCAGTGCCTTCATCAGTGTGATTATTGAAACTAGAAGAGACCGAGTCAAGCAGACCAGCGTTTGGGCTCCAGTGCCTTCATCAGTGTGATTATTGAAACTAGAAGAGACCGAGTCAAGCAGACCAGCGTTTGGGCTCCAGTGCCTTCATCAGTGTGATTATTGAAACTAGAAGAGACCGAGTCAAGCAGACCAGCGTTTGGGCTCCAGTGCCTTCATCAGTGTGATTATTGAAACTAGAAACTGTTCTTATGTTCTTATGAACGTGCGTTTTCTGCCCCCTAGTGGCGAATGCACCTCACTACAAATACTTAGTGAATGTTTCTAAAAGTAAAATTATTACTTAGAAAGAACCCCGGCTTAGCGCGCGAACATTCTCGCAAAGCCATTTACTGTTTTACCGTTGATAATAATAAATAAATAAATAAATAAATAAATAAAGACAAGGTGTTACAAGCTTGATAGAATTTAATTTATTCACTTGTTGTTGGGGGTAAAATTATTCGTTGCAGTTGCACTTTTTCTCCACCAGATGGAACCATTTCATTTTCGCAGAAAACGGCGCCGGAGGGGAAAAAAAATAAAATAAAATAAAATAAAATAAAATGTAACTGAACTCGACTGATAATCGATTTAAAAACTCAGGAAGCCGAGGAGGGACAAATAGCCAGCTTGAAGCGTTCGTCAGTAGAGAAATGTTTGCAGGTCTCTTCACTCTTGCTATCGTGAGACGTCGTTAGCTCACTAATTTCAAAACTCAAATGGTAAACACGAGGTAAAAAAAAAAAAAAAAGCTCCAGCCGTTGATAAACGCGAATGATATCTTTAGTCGTGTCTTTCATGTTTAACTTTGTTTGATCTAAGTTTCTTTTTTTTTTTGTCGCTCTCCGGCGATAAGAGTTTTGTATTGTGGTCGGGCGCCTCTCTTTAGTCAGAGAAACACGAAAGAAAGAAAGAAAGAAAGAAAGAAAGAAAGAAAGAAAGAAAGGACCGAGCAGCCCCCGGTGTTTGTTTTATTTTCTTGTCATCCTTCACCCCCCCTTCCCTTCCCTCTCCGCGCTTCTTTTTTCATAATCCTTTCCGTTATCTTTTCTGTTTGAATTCAGGGCTGATTAAACGATAACGCGCCGCCGTCACCGCACTTAAATACATCAACAAAACAACCAAGCGAAATAAAAACAGGTTCGCCCGCTTCGGTTCATCTTCTTCAAAGAAAATAGAAAACAGAATCCGCCCGCGATCTCTTTCTCATCTCGTCCCTTGATGATTAAAGTAAAAATAATAATACCAAAAAAATTACTTAAAAAAACAGGTTCGCCCCGCTTCGGTTCTTCAAAAGAATCGGGTTAAAATAATAAATAAATAAATAAATAAATAAACACAATAATCGGTTTTCTCGTTCTCATCTCGTCCCTTAAGGATTAAAGTAATTAAACCTTAATTAAAAAGAGACAGACAGAAAGACAGACACACACACACACACACACACACACACACACACACACACACACACACACACACACACACACACACACACACACACACACACACACACACACACACACACACACACACACACACACACACACACACACACACACACACACACACACACACACACACACACACACACACACACACACACACACACACACACACACACACACACACACACACACACACACACACACACACACACACACACACACACACACACACACACACACACACACACACACACACACACACACACACACACACACACACACACACACACACACACACACACACACACACACACACACACACACACACACACACACACACACACACACACACACACACACACACACACACACACACACACACACACACACACACACACACACACACACACACACACACACACACACACACACACACACACACACACACACACACACACACACACACACACACACACACACACACACACACACACACACACACACACACACACACACACACACACACACACACACACACACACACACACACACACACACACACACACACACACACACACACACACACACACACACACACACACACACACACACACACACACACACACACACACACACACACACACACACACACACACACACACACACACACACACACACACACACACACACACACACACACACACACACACACACACACACACACACACACACACACAGACAGACACACACACACACACACACACAGACAGACACACACACACACACACACAAAGACACACACAGACACACACACACACACAGACAGACACACACACACACACACACAGACAGACACACACACACACACACACAGACAGACACACACACACACACACACACAGACAGACACACACACACACACAGACAGATAGACACACACACACACACACACACACAGACAGATAGACACACACACACACACACACACAGAGACACACACACACACACACACACACACAGACAGACACACACACACACACACACACACACACACACACACACACACACACACACAGACAGACACACACACACACACACACAGACAGATAGACACACACACACACACACAGACAGATAGACACACACACACACACACACACAGATAGACACACACACGCACACACACACACACAGACAGACAGACAGAAAGCCACAGAGACAGACACACACAGACAGACTGACACCCCTGCTATACTTGCAGCAGTGGGGGGTTATGATAGGAACCGTGTGGAAGTTTGGTTTCAACTCACGGAATGAAGATACAAAAAAAAAAAAAAGAAAATATCCTTTGAAACATCAAAGAGGACGCGCCCGGCTATAGAGCTGGTGTTTACTATAAGGGCTGGCGAGGTTACACAGCATCTTAATCCAGCTCACCCGACTGCACCGCTGCCTGGAGAAAACAGCTGCTTCTCACTGCTGCCACACTGAGGTCGTGAATGGAAGGGAAACACCGATCTACAATGATTGTAATATGATGCGATCCAGCCCTCTGAAATGTCTTTATAATATACAGCACTAGACCCTGATATTGATGCGATCCAGCCCTCTGAAATGTCTTTATAATATACAGCACTAGACCCTGATATTGATGCGATCCAGCCCTCTGAAATGTCTTTATAATATACAGCACTAGACCCTGATATTGATGCGATCCAGCCCTCTGAAATGTCTTTATAATATACAGCACTAGACCCTGATATTGATGCGATCCAGCCCTCTGAAATGTCTTTATAATATATAGCACTAGACCCTGATATTGATGCGATCCAGCCCTCTGAAATGTCTTTATAATATACAGCACTAGACCCTGATATTGATGCGATCCAGCCCTCTGAAATGTCTTTATAATATACAGCACTAGACCCTGATATTGATGTGATCCAGCCCTCTGAAATGTCTTTATAATATACAGCACTAGACCCTGATATTGATGTGATCCAGCCCTCTGAAATGTCTTTATAATATACAGCACTAGACCCTGATATTGATGCGATCCAGCCCTCTGAAATGTCTTTATAATATACAGCACTAGACCCTGATATTGATGCGATCCAGCCCTCTGAAATGTCTTTATAATATACAGCACTAGACCCTGATATTGATGCGATCCAGCCCTCTGAAATGTCTTTATAATATACAGCACTAGACCCTGATATTGATGCGATCCAGCCCTCTGAAATGTCTTTATAATATACAGCACTAGACCCTGATATTGATGCGATCCAGCCCTCTGAAATGTCTTTATAATATACAGCACTAGACCCTGATATTGATGCGATCCAGCCCTCTGAAATGTCTTTATAATATACAGCACTAGACCCTGATATTGATGCGATCCAGCCCTCTGAAATGTCTTTATAATATACAGCACTAGACCCTGATATTGATGCGATCCAGCCCTCTGAAATGTCTTTATAATATACAGCACTAGACCCTGATATTGATGCGATCCAGCCCTCTGAAATGTCTTTATAATATACAGCACTAGACCCTGATATTGATGCGATCCAGCCCTCTGAAATGTCTTTATAATATACAGCACTAGACCCTGATATTGATGTGATCCAGCCCTCTGAAATGTCTTTATAATATACAGCACTAGACCCTGATATTGATGCGATCCAGCCCTCTGAAATGTCTTTATAATATACAGCACTAGACCCTGATATTGATGCGATCCAGCCCTCTGAAATGTCTTTATAATATACAGCACTAGACCCTGATATTGATGCGATCCAGCCCTCTGAAATGTCTTTATAATATACAGCACTAGACCCTGATATTGATGCGATCCAGCCCTCTGAAATGTCTTTATAATATACAGCACTAGACCCTGATATTGATGCGATCCAGCCCTCTGAAATGTCTTTATAATATACAGCACTAGACCCTGATATTGATGCGATCCAGCCCTCTGAAATGTCTTTATAATATACAGCACTAGACCCTGATATTGATGCGATCCAGCCCTCTGAAATGTCTTTATAATATACAGCACTAGACCCTGATATTGATGCGATCCAGCCCTCTGAAATGTCTTTATAATATACAGCACTAGACCCTGATATTGATGCGATCCAGCCCTCTGAAATGTCTTTATAATATACAGCACTAGACCCTGATATTGATGCGATCCAGCCCTCTGAAATGTCTTTATAATATACAGCACTAGACCCTGATATTGATGCGATCCAGCCCTCTGAAATGTCTTTATAATATACAGCACTAGACCCTGATATTGATGCGATCCAGCCCTCTGAAATGTCTTTATAATATACAGCACTAGACCCTGATATTGATGCGATCCAGCCCTCTGAAATGTCTTTATAATATACAGCACTAGACCCTGATATTGATGCGATCCAGCCCTCTGAAATGTCTTTATAATATACAGCACTAGACCCTGATATTGATGCGATCCAGCCCTCTGAAATGTCTTTATAATATACAGCACTAGACCCTGATATTGATGCGATCCAGCCCTCTGAAATGTCTTTATAATATACAGCACTAGACCCTGATATTGATGCGATCCAGCCCTCTGAAATGTCTTTATAATATACAGCACTAGACCCTGATATTGATGCGATCCAGCCCTCTGAAATGTCTTTATAATATACAGCACTAGACCCTGATATTGATGCGATCCAGCCCTCTGAAATGTCTTTATAATATACAGCACTAGACCCTGATATTGATGCGATCCAGCCCTCTGAAATGTCTTTATAATATACAGCACTAGACCCTGATATCGATGCGATCCAGCCCTCTGAAATGTCTTTATAATATACAGCACTAGACCCTGATAGTGATGCGATCCAGCCCTCTGAAATGTCTTTATAATATACAGCACTAGACCCTGATATCGATCCAGCCCTCTGAAATGTCTTTATAATATACAGCGCTAGACCCTGATAGTGATGCGATCCAGCCCTCTGAAATGTCTTCAGGTAAGTCTGTCGGGCCCCTAGCAAGCTGCTCTGTGAAATACCTTCATTTCAATAACATGTGGCGTTTGAATGCGGTGCCAGCAGAGTGTCTGTCAGTGCGATCCCTATCTCGCTGTATCAACACACAGAGACCCACAAAAGCGCGGCCCGCATGCAGCCCGGGGTGTTTTCACAAGCGCTCGATGAGCGAGAATCTGAAAATGAAAAAAAAAAAAAATCATCTTTCTTTCTCTCGCTCTCGTCTCGGGTGACGTCAGTTTGGCAGCAGAGATTAAACGCGTTCTGTTTGGAATTCTTTCGTCTCGAACCTTGAACCTCGAAAGTCCTTTATGTATTTTATTGTGTTCTTACCCCCACGGCCGCCCCCCCGGGGAAGGATTGGAATGTGCCCCCAGGCCCCCCCATTATGACATAAGAACATAAGAGAGTTTCCAAACGAGATGCCATTCAGCCCATCTTGCTTGTTTGGTTGTTAGTAGCTTATTGATCCCAGAATCTCATCAAGCAGCTTCTTGAAGGATCCCAGGGTGTCAGCTTCAACAACATTACTGGGGGAGTTATCTAATCTCCGCTTGTGACCCCTGGTCCTTGTTTCTTTTTTCAGGTCCCCTGGGTCGACATTGTCAATACCTTTTAGGATTTTGAATGTTTGAATCAGATCGCCGCGTATATTGCGATGACTAGATCAATCGAAATGACAGCCGATAGATGATAGACAGAGTAAAACACAGCTCTCACACACACACAGGAAGGTGCTCACTGTGTATTTCAAATACTTCTTTTTCAGATACATGAACAGTATTGCGCAGACAGACACTGCCCTGCCGCGCAGACTCGGAGCGCACGGGTTCAGTCTGCAGTGCCAGCGCGGTGTCGCGCATCCTTACCCTGAACAAATAACTTTATTTAATTATTTTTTTTACGTGGTGGTGGCGCGAACTCGATTGGTCCTGGGCAGGGCAGGACAGGGCTGGCGCTGTTACTTACTTTTTTTTAAAAAAATGTCTGTTATTGATTGACCAGAATTATTTTATTCTCTGCCTTCTCCAGGGCCCCCTTTCCCCTCCCCCCTTTCTCTCTCACCTCTCCATTTTCCCTCTCCCTCTGTCTCTCTCTTGCTCTCTCCCTCCTCTCCATTTACCCCTCCCTTGTTCTTTAACCCCCTCTTAACTCTCTCTCTCTCTCTCTCTCTCTCTCTCTCTCTCTCTCTCTCTCTCTCTCTCTCTCTCTCTCTGATAAAAGCCCGTTGTCTGGCTGTCTGGCCCCTGAGGTTAGTAAATAAACAGCAGGTCGCGGTGCTTTGCACAGATTAGCTTCTTAAATAGATTACAAAACCCAAAAGAAAGCAGAAAAACAAAACCTCCCGCTGCACGAAAAATACGAACTTCGAGCCCTCTGCAAAACCCTGCATAGAGAGAGAGAGAGAGAGAGAGAGAGAGAGAGAGAGAGAGAGAGAGAGAGAGAGAGAGACTCTCATCCCCTGCCAGATGCGATTCTCTTAATTACTACGGAGACGCGCCGCGTTCTGTGAATGCATTAATTTGCAGGATCCAGTATTAGGAGTATTATACCTTAACCGCCTCTGCCCTAGACTCAAATTAACCAACACTGCGCTCCACTCAAATTAACCCTCACTGCGCTCCACTCAAATTAACCAGCACTGCGCTCCACTCAAATTAACCATCTCTGCGCTCCACTCAAATTAACCATCACTGCGCTCCACTCAAATTAACCCTCACTGCGCTCCACTCAAACTAACCAGCACTGCGCTCCACTCAAATTAACCTTCACTGCGCTCCACTCAAATTAACCATCACTGCGCTCCACTCAAACTAACCATCACTGCGCTCCACTCAAATTAACCATCACTGCGCTCCACTCAAATTAACCATCACTGCGCTCCACTCAAATTAACCATCACTGCGCTCCACTCAAATTAACCATCACTGCGCGCCACTCAAATTAACCATCACTGCGCTCCACTCAAATTAACCATCACTGCGCTCCACTCAAATTAACCATCACTGCGCTCCACTAAAAATAACCATCACTGCCCTAGACTCAAATTAACCATCACTGCGCTCCACTCAAATTAACCGTCTCTGCGCTCCACTCAAATTAACCGTCTCTGCGCTCCACTCAAATTAACCGTCTCTGCGCTCCATTCAAATTAACCGTCTCTGCGCTCCACTCAAATTAACCGTCTCTGCGCTCCACTCAAATTAACCGTCTCTGCGCTCCATTCAAATTAACCATCACTGCGCTCCACTCAAATTAACCGTCTCTGCCCTAGACTCAAGTTAACCATCTCTGCGCTCCACTCAAATTAACCGTCTCTGCACTCGATCTGCGCTCCAATTATCCAATTATCGATCTGCACAGCAATTAATAATAATAATCAGCTGTTCAATACAGCTGAAAAAACAGCAAATCAATAATGTAATCTGCGTCAGTTTTAAGCTGAGCTCCGCAGGACAAAGTCAGCCTCTCTCCCTCCCAGCAGGGGATGAGCGAAGGTCAGTCCCAGAGTGGAAAACTAGAGTGGGTAAAATCAGCCGGGGTCAGACAGCTCGTGTGGACTCACCCCGAGGGCAGGTTGACGGGGTTTTTAAACCCTGGCCACGGCTGTTTCTAAGTTTACAGAAGGCCCTCGTTCGATCGAGCCTGGCAGTTGATCATTGACAGTTGTAGAAATAATTTAACCCGTTGTGTGAGTCGAGATAGATTATTCCGAGCGCTGCAACGACGAGTTTAATTTACACACATACACTGTACATACACATAGATATATATATATATATATATATATATATATATATATATATATATATATATATATATATATATATATATATATATATATATACACACACACATCCATACATACATATATAAAAACAGGTATTTTCATATAATGAAACACGAAACGCTCTCTCGAAATCTGGTGCTACACAGCGTTAAAGACAATCTCAGTTTGCAAGCCTTTGCTTTCAGGATCAGGTATGCTGGTAATTAAGCATAGCGTGGTTAGCCCAGCAAGGCAAACGATTAGCAGCGAAACGATACAAGAATGTGAATGAATGACGGCTCTGTCGCGGCTGCTGTTTGTTGTTGTTGTTGTTGTTGTTCTGAAGCCTCGATTAGTTCCCCTCTCTGTACTGTACACCGCTATATAAAAATAATATCTGTGTAATGCACTTTCGTGCGCAGTCCACGTGTCTTTACCATCCCCAGCCCCGTGTTTCTGTTCTGGCAGTGCGGTCATTCATTAACTGTGCATAAACAACTCTGTGCACAAACAACGAGTTTCCAAGAACCACTTTAGTTAGTTTTTTTTATATAGCTGGAAGTTTCCACACATAAACATTAATAAATCTTCGCTGAACCAGTGGCATTTCTCGCTTCCACTTCACTGACAGTTTGATAACACACCCCAGTATAGACCTCTGATTAGCAGCACAACACTCTGAGCCAGTTTTACTGCAGCCGCAGTGATGTAAACACAGAACGCGTGAACTCTGTATTCTGAATCAGCCATTCAGCGGACGCTTTTATCCAAAGCGACTCACAGAGACTAGGGGGGTGAACTCTGCTTCATCAACAACTGCTGCTGCTGCTGCTGCTGCAGAGTCACTTCCAATAGGAGCCCGTTTGTTTTACGGCTCATCTGAAGCACAAGGAGGTTCAGTGACTTGCTCAGGGTCACACACACACGCACGCACGCACGCACGCACACACACACACACACACACACACACACACACACACACACACACACACACACACACACACACACACACACACACACACACACACACACACACACACACACACACACACAGGGAGTCAGTGGCTGAGCCGGGATTTGAACCTCCTGGCATCGAGCCCCCTTTTCTAACCACTGGCCCAGCGAGCCTCCTATTTGAGTCATCTCTCCGATGTGTATACAGATTTCTGCAGTGAAACTTTCTTTAAGGTTTAGATCATAAACACAGACCCTGCTTCCACTGGGTCCCCTGATCCACTCTGTGTGTCTGATACAGAAAACACAAACACTTACACCCACATCTCTAAACGTATACCCTGCATAAATAATGAGACCATTAAAAAACAAACACAAAAAAACATGGAATTTTACTACAATATCTCTATCTATATAAATAATTGCTTTCAACAGAGTGGGTATTGTACAGTAACACCCACACATAGTTTACATTATTATGGAATTGGCAATATTTGCACCCCCTCAAAGAATAATATGTTACAGTTATACAGCATAGTTCAGCTTCCTGGCTTTCTGAGAAGTTCAGTGGCAATTTCCATTGGGCCAGCCTTTTAAACAGGGGTCCTCCCCTGCAGGTTTGCTTTCAGTGCAGGTAGACAGGCATATACTTAGCCAGCTACTCTCAAAGAACACACAGTCCTTCTGTTTTCTAGTAGTAGCTTAGCAGAAAGCAAATAAAATCTGTCCTTGATTTTAGATGGGATATTATTATTATTATTGTGTAAAAGGATTTTCCATGTATTTCCCTATTATCTCTCTCTCTCTCTCCAAGTTTAACTCTCCAAGAAACGTAAAAAGACTTCTGATTTAGCCAGGCTCAGGGCAGTCAATGGCGCTGTGACCCAGGCCAGGCGTTTAACCCTTGACCTGCACTGCGCTGGGATTCAACACATTAGAACTACAAGCATGGACGCCAGGTCCTAGGGCTTCTATGTGCACCTCTATCTGGACTGTAGTTTTTTTTTTGTGTGTGTGTAGAGGTGTACAGATCTGGGTGTTTAGCTAGGCAGAATACCCTGGGCTAAACACCTTTTCTGTCCCGCGTTGTCTGCTGAATAAAAAGCAATAGAAACAGTCCATATATGTGATCGAAACACAAGACTCAGCTTTTAATGTCAAATCTTCCAAAACACGCTGTCCGTGGTATTTGAGTGGCACTTTCCATTGCTGTCACTCGCAAGCTGTTTAAAAAAACACTTAATTCTTGTACGCTTCAATTGTCCGTTTTCGTGGCTTGCAATCGGTAGAAAAATATATATATATATATATATATATAAATATTATGTCTCAGCAATTTGACTTTTTCCTCTTTTGTTTGTGTGTAATAATCCAGTTCTCGCTTTCCAACAGCCAAACGAGCATTCACAGCAGAACCCTGATCCCAATATAAGCCCAGCTCTCCTGTTTTGGGGTACAGAGGGGTTCAGTTGAGGGGTTCCCCCCGGCCCGACCCCCTGAGTTCTTCACAGGCTGGTTGTGTGTGTTGTCTCTATTCTTCTCTGCCGCTGTTTCCTTCTTCACAGTAGGAGTTGTTGCAATAAATGAGAACGCGCTAGGAGCTTTCTCTCTGTCTCTCTGCCCTGCTCTCTCGCCTTCGTTTCCTGCAGTCAGCGTTTTCTCAGGGACTCGCATCTGGAAAGCAGAAGTCACATTAGGGCAGATTTATCAAGGGTTTTTGTGTGTGTGTGTGTTTGTTTTTTTAACACCAGATTGTGATCTGCTCCTAGGGTTGCCATCTCAGAGGTTCAAAAAACACAAAATGTAAATATTAATAATATTATTTTTTTAAAATTAAATAAATAAGTTAAAATTATTATTATTATTATTATTTTTTTTAAATAAAAATATAAATATTCCAGGGACATCCAAACAGAAGGGGTATGGGGAGGGGGGTTGTTAAAATTGTAAACTCTCTTTAGAAATCCTCTATTCATCCAATAGGAAACATTGCTAACATTTCTGATATCGTACTGACAGCCAGTTCATCGTGTGGCAGGTCTATTGCAGTGACAGTGTACCTCAGTCTAACTTGTGCTCAGTCTACACAGCCCTGGCATTGAGGTGCTGCTGGGAAGCAGGGACCGGTGTGCGCCCGAGGCTCCCTCCCTCCCTCCCGGATCAGGGACTCACTTGCAGGAGCGCTGGTTCAGCTCCTTCCCCTTCCTGCGGCAGTGCCGGGGAGAGAGCCGACACGAGCACTCACAGGACACGGGATCCAACACCTTCCACTGCCCCGCACACGCACTGCACTGCCTGGGAGAGAGGAGGAGAGCGTGTGAGAGAGGAGAGACACACGCACTGCACTGCCTGGGGGAGAGGAGAGACACACGCACTGCACTGCCTGGGAGAGAGGAAGAGACACACGCACTGCACTGCCTGGGGGAGAGGAGAGACACACGCACTGCACTGCCTGAGAGAGAGGAGGAGAGCGTGTGAGAGAGGAGAGACACACGCACTGCACTGCCTGGGAGAGAGGAGAGACACACGCACTGCACTGCCTGGGAGAGAGGAGAGACACACGCACTGCACTGCCTGAGAGAGAGGAGAGACACACGCACTGCACTGCCTGGGAGAGAGGAGAGACACACGCACTGCACTGCCTGGGGGAGAGGTGGAGAGAGGGAGAGGGGGAGAGGGGAGAGAGGAGACCAGCAGCACTGACACCCAGAATGAATTGCACAGGCAGCTGACTTGTCCGTCTTTACTCACCTCTGTGGCAGCACTGGGGTTACGCCTTTCTTAAATCTGGAAAGAGAAAGAAAAGAGATTCAACAATAGCCTGGACCGGACCCCTCCCCCCCCCCCCCGTAACCAGTTTGGTTGAGCCGGCCCCTTTGTCACAGCATCCAGTGCTAGGCTGGTTTTGAAACACAGAGCTGCTCTCTTGCTCACCTGCACTCACACGCGCTGTGCTCAGTGAAAGGCATCCTCACCCATTTGTGACTGCCGTACTTAGTCTTCATCAGCTGGGGAAGGAAGAGAAACGGGAGGCGTGCTTTTAAAACTACAATATCAAAAGAAAGAAGCAAAACACACACACTGACACACACACACATACACACACACTGACACACACACACTGACACACACACACACACACACACACACACACACACACAGACACACACACACACACACACACACGCAGTGAGACACACACTCACAGACACACACACACCCACTGACACACACACGCACTCACAGACACACACACACACAGACACACCCACAGTGACACACACACACACACACACACACACACACACACACACACACACACACACACACTCACAGTGGAGATAACCAGCCACTCCCTCTCCCTGTTTATTTTGCTGCCTGACTTGACATGCATTGGGGAAGGACCCTTACAAAGCAGCAAAACACAGCACCTGCACACCGTGCTGTCAACAAGACCGTATCACTGACTCGCCTCATGAGGGGGGGTGCTGTGTGTGTGTGTGTGTGTGTGTGTGTGTATGTGGTTGATTTTTGTTTACCTCCACTGTGAGCGTGTGCGTGCCTGTTGGGGCGCACTCCATGGCCTCGTCCCCGCAGCACCCCCACAGCGCAGCGGCACACAGGAGGGCAGGAAGAGGTGCTCCACTTCCTGAGGGAACTCGGAGGAGACGTCAACCAGGACCTCGCGAGGCTGACACAACGAGCGATTATACACATCCAGCCACGCCAACACTGCAGAGACATGGAGACACAGAGACAGGGTTAGCCACATCAATACTGCAGACACAGAGACACAGAGACAGGGTTAGCCACGTCAATACTGCAGACACAAAGACACAGAGACAGGGTTAGCCACGTCAATACTGCAGACACAGAGACACAGAGACAGGGTTAGCCACGTCAATACTGCAGACACAAAGACACAGAGACAGGGTTAGCCACGTCAATACTGCAGAGAGAGAGACACAAAGACACAGAGACAGGGTTAGCCACGTCAATACTGCAGACACAGAGACAGAGAGACACAGAGACAGAGAGACAGGGTTAGCTACTTCAATACTGCAGAGAGAGAGAGAGAAAGAGAGAGAGAGAGCGAGCGAGAGAGGGAGGGAGAGAGAGAGAGAGGGTTAGCTACTTCAATACTGCAGAGACAGAGAGAGAGAGAGAGAGAGAGAGAGGGAGGGAGGGAGGGAGGGAGGGTTACACACAGACACAAACACAGGCAGAGTCTTTCTTACCTTCCCTGGATTTGTGCGAGTCACCCGTGTGCCAGCGTGCCAGCTGAAACCAAAGAGAAGAGGCAGAAGAAGAACAAATTAAAAAAAACAAATTCATCAACAACTGCTGCTGCTGCTGCTGCTGCAGAGTCACTTCCAATAGGACCTCGTTTGTTTTACATCTCATCGAAAGGACGGAGCACAAGGAGGTGAAGTGACTTGCTCAGGGTCACACACACACACACACACACACACGCACGCACGCACAGGGAGTCAGTGGCTGAGCCGGGATTTGAACCTCCTGGTATCGAGACCCCTTTTCTTTAACCGCTGGACCAGCGAGCCTCCTGGACGATGTTGCAAAGCTCACGTTTACCCGAAACAGGCCCAGCTGGGTAGAGAGCAGGGGATTGTGGGGGCTGTGTATGGTGCTGGAAGCCTCGTGCTGATTTTAATAAGACGTGGTAACACAACAGACACTAGGACGGCAGCAGGCTCTGAGACTGAACTCTGTACACAGCCCTCAGTCCAAGGTCAACTACGAGAAAACAAGGACTGCAGAAACCAGTACCAGCCGGGATGTTACACACACTCACACACACACACAGACACACTGACACACATTAACACACTGACACACAGGAACAGCAAATATACCAGCACTGCAAGTTCTCTCTAAAGACACATTTTTGTGTTAAAAATGGACACTATAGGGACATTACCTGTGTCCTCATAAAGGTAGGTTTTGTCAGCTTTTCTGTCCCAGGATACACTGGAAACGTCGCCACAGCAACATGCAAACACTAACACACAAACTATGAGACACACACACATGTAAACAAGGGGCATTCAGAACAGAAAATAGGAGGCGCTTTTTTTACACAGAGAATTGTGAGGGTCTGGAACCAACTCCCCAGTAATGTTGTTGAAGCTGACACCCTGGGATCCTTCAAGAAGCTGCTTGATGAGATTCTGGGATCAATAAGCTACTAACAACCAAACAAGCAAAGATGGGCTGAATGGGGCCTCCTCTCGTTTGTAAACTTTCTTATGTTCTTATGTTCTTATGTGCTCCACCTGGCAGGGGTCCTGCTCCCTGCAGCATGGTTATGCAAACGTTGCCCTGTGTGGAGACTCTGCTGAGCACCCTGGCGTTCTCCAGACTCTTAAGGGCAACCACCCCCACCCCCACCCCTACCCCCACCCCAAAACAGAGGCTGCCTTCTCTGCAGAGTTTAATCCTAGCTTTGCAAGGCTAGTGTCACAGAGACAGCAGGAACGTGTTGTTATTGAATTGTAATTGAAACTCTGCCAGCTGAGCTTTTTTTTTTACTGCTTCAGGGCTATCTTTGCCTGTTCCCTGTTCCCTGTGCGTTGCCAATGCAGCCCCTCCCTGTGATATCACCCATACCAGGACAACTCAGCTGAGATCAGGCTCCAAGGAAGCAGAGCTGTAAAAATAGCTTTCGATAAGTCATTCGAATGATCAGCATACCGGAATGTTCAACCGGGGATTTCTTTTTTTTTTTTTTTGTCCGTCATAAAAATGAGGTCAGGCGCTGAGCGAGAGTGGATAATAGTTATTATTATAATACCTCACAAGGCACTCTGGACTTTACGCTGCAAGCAGAAACAGCAGCCTCATGAAAAAACAAGAAGGTAGAAGGTGGAAACTCAAATAAGACAAGAAAAATCCTCTCCCCTCTCCTCTCCTGTCCTCTCTCACCTCCCTCACTCCTATCTCCCCCACTCCACTCCTCTCTCTCCTCTCCCCTTCCTCTCTCTCTTCTCACCTCCCTCACCTCTCCTCACTCCTCTCCTCTCTCCCTCACTCCTGTCTCCCTCACTCCCTCCTCTCTCTCCTCTCCCACCTCCTCTCCCCTATCCCCTCTCCCACCTCCTCTCTCTCCCTCTCCCTCCCCTCCCCTCTCTCATCTCCCCTCTCCTCCTCTCCCCTCTCTCTCCCCTCTCCCACCTCCCCTCTCTCCCCCACTCCACTCCTCTCCCCTATCCCCCTCTCCCACCTCCTCTCTCTCCCTCTCCCCTCTCTCCCCTCTCTCATCTCTCCTCTCCCCTCTCCCTCCTCTCCCCCCTCTCTCCCCGTCTCGG
This sequence comes from Acipenser oxyrinchus oxyrinchus, assembly GCA_030684275.1. Taxonomy (NCBI): domain Eukaryota; kingdom Metazoa; phylum Chordata; class Actinopteri; order Acipenseriformes; family Acipenseridae; genus Acipenser; species Acipenser oxyrinchus. Next base: position 651,689 of record JAGXEW010000089.1, on the reverse strand, counting down.
ACTGTCTGATCTCTTTGGTATGTGTGTGTGTGCGTGTGCTTTCGCCACTGGCTAGCAAACACACTGCCGTTTCTGGGAAGCGCAGTGTTCGTCTGACAGCCTGCGATTGCCTGTAAACGATGATGAATATGAAGCTGGAAATCCCGTCGAACTCCACTTCACCCTGAGCACAGAGCTCCGATCAGTGACCCTGCTTCAAACTCTGAAGACACTCATGAAGGTCGGAAAGTCTGTCACCTCATTTATCAAGTTGCACATTCAGTTTAAACTTTGCGTTTGGCCTGCCGTGCACTTCTTCAGAGAGAGAGAAAAAACAACAACAAGAGCAGCCGCTGTTGGCTGTCCAGTTTGTCTGCATTCCCTAAAGGTCTACTCCATCTATTAACTGCCATTCAAAAAAAGGTGAATTGAAATTCTCCAGTTTCTAATGCTCCCTTCCCCATTCAAAATCCCAAGCCTTCCCCACTCCACTCCACCCCAGCCCTGCTTTGTAAGCTTCGTATATGGAGTTGCATTGCTTGCAATATCAAACAGACTCAACACCAGGGTGCCTGGAAGTCTAAACATAAGAACATAAGAACATAAGAAAGTTTCCAAACGAGAGGAGGCCCCATTCGGCCCATCTTTGCTTGTTTGGTTGTTAGTAGCTTATTGATCCCAGAATCTCATCAAGCAGCTTCTTGAAGGACCCCAGGGTGTCGGCTTCAACATTACAAACACGAAAGGACAGCAGATCGTGGTATCCTTGACTAAACGACATGGCAAGCACGTTTAGATTGAAAACAGCAATAAGTGAGTGCGGTTACCATGGCTTCAACAGCCTAGAAGCACCTCCACTGTTTTCTGTTGACAAAGGCATGTTTCACAACCCGAAACGTGGGGAAGCCGGCTGTTTTGAGCATTGCCACTGGCAGCCATAATTCAGTGGCTCTAGGAAGTTCATTTAGAAACTCTCCCCCATCTCCGCGACAGAGCCAACTAATTAACACTGTCCAATTAGCCGATCAGCGCGGAGCCGGCTGCCAACTGCAGCTAATCGGAAATCCGCACAGAGCTTTTCTCAAAATCTGCTAAACTGTTACAGACAGTGCCGCACTCGCAGCCTCCTGTTATAAATCACGATGCGATCGCCTGCACCACGGCACGTACTGCAATTGGCTGCGCATAAGCTGTATTGCATAACAGCCTACCAGCAGGATAGACGCTTCAGCCAGCATGTTACACTATCACCGCCAGAGCCGCTGATCAAAGCACCCGGAGCGTGGGAGGGTCATTAATCCATTAACCACTCGCCGCTTTATTAGTTATCAATTCATCACGATACCTGCTACTGTACCAACCACGCTGTACAACACCACCAATCAAATGCTGAACACGATCCTGATGTAACTATCACTGACACTCCTATCTGCTCCCGTGTTGAATGGTATTTTGTCATATACTTGTACTTGCTAGAACCGAAGCCATTGTGTTTAGATCTTGCTCTTAATTGTATTGATACTTGTACTGTGATTCTTGAAATGTATGTTTTTGTTTACGACTGTAAGTCGCCCTGGATAAGGGCGTCTGCTAAGAAATAAATAATAATAATAATAATAATAATAATAATAATAATAATAATAATAATAATAATAATAAATTGTGTATTTTTTTTTTTACATATATTAATACAGATATCTCTCTGTAACAAACAAGAAATCGGATTTTAAAGCTGGGTGCAAAAAATAAATAAATAAATAAATAAATTAATAAAATAATATATATCTATATATACCAGGGGTGCCCAATCCTGGTCCTGGAGGGCCGGTGTCCCTCCTGGTTTTTGTTCCAACTGTACCCTAAATTACTTAATTGGACCAATTAAGCTTCTAATAAGTGCTTGATTGGTCGAATTAAGTAATTTAGGGGGCAGTTGGAACAAAAGCCAGAGGACCGACCCTCAGGACCAGGATTGGGCACCCCTGATATATACTGTACCGGTGGCCTAATTCTGCCCAAATTATCCTCCATTACAAGGGTCTCCAATCCTGGTCCTGGGGGGGGGGCGGGTGTCCCTCCTGGGGGCGGGTGTCCCTCCTGGTTTTTGTTCCAACTGTCCCCAAACTTACGTAATTGTACCAACTGGAAGCTTAACTGGTCCTATTAAGTCATTCTGGAGAAAGTTGGTACAAAAAACCAGGAGGGACCGGCCCCCTCCGGGACCGGGATTGAAGACCGCTGCTCTGCACGACCACCGAGTGTCTCACAGAGCGGTCTGTCCTGCAAAGAGGGACACTTTCTATTTTAAAATGCTGTCACCACATCAAACTTTAAAAAAAAAAAAAAGAGAGAGAGAGAGGTGGTTATGAAAAGAAACGCCGCAATGCTGTCTGATGATGGTTTCACTGCAGGTGAGTCACGCCAGGTGTACTTCAAACTAACACTTCGGTCATGTGTACATGGCAACAGCGTGAAATGTGTCAGTGACCGGCAGGGCAGCGAACAGGTCCGTGACGCTGACAAAGTCTACCCAGTATCCCAGAGCAAGTGAACCCTAATACATCTTACCTTGGCAAATGAGACAGGCAGCCGAGTTATCAAAATAAACTGAACAATTCCCAAAATAACTTTCAGTTTAATCTCCATTGTCAGTTCTGGCTTGGTACGGCACAAGAAAAAAAAAAAAGCTCCAAACTCGTATTTCTCTTTATATATATATATATTTATTTTTTTTAATCCGTCTTTTCCAACCCTTATGGTATAAGGAAACCTAGAAACAGGACTCTTAAATGCTGAAACCGAAGTTTAAAAATCTCCAAACAGAAGTCCGGCGTATTCCACATTGTAGAAATGAATAATCCACGGTGGGTCTGTAATATCCGATGTGCTGATGATAATGAAGAATTGATTTTCAGAAATGATATTCCAGGTTTTCGTTATTTTGAGGCGTTTTCAAAGACTTTTCTTTCAACAGCCCTAGACCAAACAGGCGGTCGTCTTGAAGTGTGACTAGCGATGGAAAAATCAATAATTTTATATATATATATATATATATATATATATATATATATATATATATATATATATATATATATATATATATAATGTTCAATTAGTGTCAGATAATATTATTTTTTTATTCCTTAACAAAAATGCAGTCGGTGTTGTTATGAACAGAAATTAAAAAAAGAAAACTTTTCAGATTGTGTATTAGTAATAATAATAATAATAATATAGAAGTATACCGTTATTCAAATACACACGCTTTTTCTTCTTGAATTAAAAACATCTTCAAACTCGCGTTGTACAGTGGAGGCAATGTCATTTGCTTTCTGTCGTTGGCATCATTTCATTAAATGTAATAAATGAAAAAAAATATCTAAATATAAATAAAAAATACATATATATATATATACAGCTATAGACACGTCAATACACTAACGGTTCTCTCTCTCTCTATATATATATTATATATATGTATCCTAATAACGTAACCGTCCCTGGCGCGAGACCTGGCGGTTTGCCGTTTGAATTTTGAACCGCGTTCTAGAACTCGGGTCCCTCCTCGCGCAGTCAGCCAGCCCGGGTGCAGGTGCGGCGGGGCGGCGGTTGATTCAGTCTCGGATCTGCTCAGTGATGTTGGGAAGGGTTGGGTGAAGGCGGGCTGTTGTCGTTTCGCTGGGCTGCTGCTGCTGCTGCTGCTGCTGCTGTCGCCGCCGGGGTTGTCGTATAAACCCGAAGACGAGCCTTTCTGTTCAATCCACGGGCTTTCAACGCAATCTCCTCCCACAGGCGTTTAAAGAGACAAGCACACACACTTTTTTTAAAAAAAAGAGAGGCGGGCGCGGTACTGGTTTTGTAAAATACTGTAGAACTAAAGCCTGTAGTCCGATAGCGCTGTGTTGTTTGTTTGTTTTTTTGTCAGATTTTTTTTTCCTTCACTTTATAAAATTAACAAGGAAACAATACCACATTACAAATAATAATAATAATAATAATAATAATAATAATAATAATAATAATAATAATAAAACTTGCCATACACCAAACGACTACTACTACTAATAATAAGTCTAATATTATTATTATTTTTTTATCAAAAGGACACGGCTTTATCGTACTTTTGAAACGACGGTAATCGACTGAATTTTCTATATTGTTACCCTAACGTGTAATACCAGTGGCTGCGGTAAGGGGTCGCTGTTTACAGAACCAGCAACTCCCCTCGACAGCGATATAAAAGTTCTGTTCAAGTCCGTTAACCTGAGTGGACCTTTACGAGAAGGATTTCAATTAAAATCAAAACAGTTCCGTATTTGGCAACAGCCTCTATCTTTCTGAGGAAAAAAAAAAAGTTGAGTTTAGACAAAAAAAGCCAAATTTTAAAACCGTACGGGTCCTGATCAATAAGCTACTAACAACCAAGATGGGCCGAATGAGGGCTCCTCTCGTTTGGAAACTTTCTTATGTTCAAAGGTTTTACTGTAAACAGTTTATTGTTCATTTAACGATAAAATAACTGTTTGGGCTTTTTTTTGTTTTTTTTTTGAAAGCCACGCTTGTGTGAGATTGACCAATACATATCAATATCGATCCGACAAACAGTTTGAACCCAGACGCTCGTCCTAATCAATACAAGCGAATGACCCTGGATTTATTATTATTATTATGATTATTATTATTATTATTTACAGCGTGGTTTGAATTTCTTGAAGGCATTTTATTTGGTTGAAGGCGTTTAGCTGTTTATTTGTCGCTGGGGGTTTTGAATTTCTCCATGAACTGGGCGTGTTTCTGACGAAGAATCTCTTGCTGTCTCTTCAACCCGTTCATCCTGAGGAGAAAAAAATATATATATATATATATATATATAATAATACTACTAATAAATACTAACACTACTAATAATAATCAATACTAATAATCAATACTAATAACAGGTGTGTCAGTAACATCCACGGCTGTCATTCTCAATCAGAGCTGTCAGGGTGATGATGATGAGGATGATGATGATGATGTTTATTTAGCAGACTCCTTTCTCCAAGGCGACTCACAGAGGCCAGGGCGTGTGATCGATGCATCAGCTACAGAGTCTCTTACACCAACGCCTCACCCAGAAGTCACACAGTGAGTCAGCGGCGGCGAGCGGGATGTGAACCTCCTGGTTCAAGACCGGTTCTCTAATCGCTGGATTAGTTTAATGGAAATCGGGTCAGTGCTGTTTAAGACCATGATTATTATTATTATTATTATTATTATTATTTATTTCTTAGCAGACACCCTTATCCAGGGAGACTTACAATTGTTACAAGATATCACATTATTTTTACATGCAATTCCCCATTTATACAGTTGGGTTTTTACTGGAGCAATCTAGGTAAAGTACCTTGCTCAAGGGTACAGCAGCAGTGTCCCCCACCTGGGATTGAACCCACAACCCTCCGGTCAAGAGTCCAGAGCCCTGACCACTACTCCACACTAGATGCCATTAGGCAAGCAACAGCACATTTTACTTACATTGTGTGAGCTTAATAATAATAATAATAATAATAATAATAATAATAATAATAATAATAATAATAATAGGACTCCCATTGCAGAGCAGTTTGATCCAGTCCAGGTTTTACATTCATTCGGGTGAGCTTCATAATAATCAATCAATCAATCGATCAATCAATCGATCAATCGCATTTGATTTTGTATAGCGCCTTTCAAGGTTCGGCCGTCTGTCCCAAAGTTTCAACACCATGAAAAAATCATTACAAACAATACAGATTTAAAACCTATTTAAAAAAATAAAAATACAAGACCAAAATAAAAACAGCAAGTGATAAAAGCGAGCCAGTGAAACAGCAATCCTTCGAAAAAGAACATTTCAAATGAAGAAAACAGCAAAGAGGAACACAACAGAAAAATGAAGACAAAGCCAAGTGAAAAACAAAAAGTGAGTATTTCTATTTTATTTTTTTTAGCTTTGTCTTGAAGAGCGAGCAGCTCAAACAGAGAAGGGGGGGAGTGCAGGAGCCAGGAGCTACACGCTTAGACTCGGGAATTTGCTACAAGGACAGAGTCCGAGGAGCCTCGGATCACGTGTGGGGGACACACGGATCACGTGTGGGGGCGCACGGCCCGCGTCGTCTCTCCGTAACTCGGGGCTGGAGGTAGGGAGAGATTTGCATGGAAGCCGAAGAGTTTTAAAAGCATCTGACAGCTAACCAGCGAAGGAGGGCCAGCTGAGGAGTGATGTCATCATGGCGTTGGGGATTTGGAAAGGATCCTGGCTGCTGAGCTCTGTTTCTCATTGTAGTCTAGTGATGGCATATTAACACAGTGCTTGCGTCTCTCTGTAGGATCCTGGCAGGGTTTGGGGGGGGGGTGATGTCAGCTCTGAAGATCCGTATTGTAAGAAACCGTCCCAAACCCTCGCCCCCCCCCACACACACGCAGGCAGTCACAGCGAGCTCTGAGGCCACATATCCGGTCGGTTCTGTTTCTTTGTTAAATGCAAGATGGCAATAGAGACTGGAAACCAGCGCCAGATTTTAAACAAGAGCTCCACTATGCAGAGGGACGGGGGGGGGAGCTCAGCCGTTTCAAACCCCCAAACCCCCTGCACCCCCCTTTAGCACAATTACACTGACGTGGGGGCAACTCTGAATACCAATGAGCCATGATCCCGAGGGCCCCTAATTACATAACGAGTGTATTCATCACCCCCCCCCCCCAGCAGAGGTCTTTAGCAGAGGCTTTTATCCAAAGCGACTCACAGAGACTAGGAGGGTGAACTCTGCTTCATCAATAACTGCTGCTGCTGCTGCAGAGTCACTTCCAACAGGAGCTCGTTTGTTTGACGTCTCATCCGAAGGACGGAGCACAAGGAGGTTGAGTGACTTGCTCAGGGTCACACACACGCACGCACGCACGCACTGCACGCACGCACGCACGCACACACACACACAGGGAAGTCAGTGGCTGAGCCGGGTGATTTGAAGCTCCTGGTATCGAGACCTCTTTTCTAAGCGCTGGAGCAGCGACCCTACCTGGCCCTCTCTTTAGACTCCTTGTAGATCTCTGTGATCACACGATCCTTCTCATCCATGAAGCTGTTGTGAGCTTCCTCCAGCTTCCTGAGAGGAGAGGAGAGGGGAGGGAGAGAGGAGAGGAGGAGGGAGGGAGAGAGAGAGAGGAGGGGACAGAAGAGGAGGGAGAGAGGAGGGAGAGAGGGAGGGGAGAGAGGGACAGAGGGGAGAGGAGGGAGAGAGAGAGGAGGGAGAGAGGAGAGAGGAGAGGAGAGGAGAGAGAGGAGAGGAGAGAGGAGAGGAGAGGGGAGAAGGAAGAGAGGAGAGGAGAGGGGAGAAGGAAGAGAAAGGAGAGAGGACAGGGGTAGAGGAGAGAAGGAGAGAGAGGAGGAGAGAGAAGGAGAGGGGAGAGGGAAGAGAAGAAAGGAGAGGGGAGGAGAGGAGGGGGAGGGAGGGAGGGAGAGGAGAGAGGGGAGGAGAGGAGTGGGGAGGGAGGGGAGGGGGAGAGGGAGGGAGAGGAGAGAGGGGAGAGGAGAGGGAAGAGGGGAGAGAGAGGAGAGGGAAGAAGACAGGAGTTGAGGAGAGGAGAGGAGAGGGGAGAGGAGGGGAGGGAGAGGAGGGAACACGTTAGCGAATTATCTTTGCCAACCAGCTCACTGAACTTTACAATCCACTTGAAAAAAAAAAAAAAGAAAAAACCAGATAGCTGCTTAAATAAATACCCGTCTCGTATCAAAGCGTTTTTTTTGTTTTTTTTTAGGTTTTGTTTTTAAGGCGAGTTGTTACACAAGCATGATAACCTACTAAGAAAGACTGCCGCACAAAAGCAGGGCTGCCTCTGATCCAGGTGCTGCTGGATCTCAAACACAGCCTGGGGCTCCAGCCAGCCGATGAGAGAGGAGATAGGGAGCCCGCAGACCAAACAAAGCCCACACAGACCAGACTGCGCATCGCAGAGCGAGCAGACTGCACACGCCGAGCTCCACAGGGCGTCCTTACACAGCTCCAGCATGAGGGGATGGGACTGACTCCCGCTGCACAGCGCTGTGATCCAGTCCTGCTTTCACTGGGAGTTTAATAATCAGACACACCTGAGCTTGTTAGCTAGACACACTGGGGGCTGATCAAGCTGGTAGCAGTGAAACCTGGACTGGATCACACAGGGAGGGAGAGAGAGAGAGAGAGGGAGGGAGAGAGATGAAACGGGTGGGGAGCTGGGAGAGAGGGAGGGAGGTTCACTGTGTGTGTGTGTGTGTGTGTGTGACACAGTGCGCGTGACTCTGTCAGTGTGTCTGTCTATCTGTCTCTGTGTGTCAGTCTGTCTGTCTCTGTGTGTCAGTCTGTCTGTCTGTGTGTCTGTCTGTCTGTGTGTCAGTGTGTCTGTCTCAGTGTGTCTGTCTGTCTGTCTCAGTCTGTCTGTCTGTCTCAGTGTGTCTGTCTGTCTGTCTCAGTGTGTCAGTGTCTGTCTGTCTCAGTGTGTCTGTCTGTCTGTCTCAGTGTGTCTGTCTGTCTGTCTCAGTGTGTCAGTGTGTCTGTCTCAGTGTGTCTGTCTGTCTCAGTGTGTCAGTGTCTGTCTGTCTCAGTGTGTCTGTCTGTCTCAGTGTGTCAGTGTCTGTCTGTCTCAGTGTGTCAGTGTGTCTGTCTGTCTCAGTGTGACAGTCTCTCCCTCGTCTGTCTCCGCTTCACTGCCGCACCGTGTCCCCTGGTCCTGGTTTCTGTGCTGGTCCACGTGCTCGCACCCTGCCTGGCCAGGCCCTGCTAGAGGGCGCCCCCTACCTGAATCCGAAGTAGTGCGCCCCCAGGCTGGCCAGCATCACCAGCACGCAGCACCCCACCAGCTGCAGGTTCCGCCTCCTCTTCCTGTCCGCGAGGGCGGGGTCCAACTCCTCGGGGGGGGCGGAGCCAAACTGCTCCCAGTACCGAGAGCCAGCGGACCTGTGAACGACACATCGGGGTCATTATAATACAATACAGACCCGTCAACGACACAGCGGGGTCATTATAATACAATACAGACCCGTCAACGACACAGCGGGGTCATTATAATACAATACAGACCCGTCAACGACACAGCGGGGTCATTATAATACAATACAGACCCGTCACCCACACTGCGGGGTCATTATAATACAATACAGACCCGTCAACGACACCGCGGGGTCATTATAATACAATACAGACCCGTCAACGACACAGCGGGGTCATTATAATACAATACAGACCCGTCAACGACACAGCGGGGTCATTATAATACAATACAGACCCGTCAACGACACGCACACACACACTGACACACACACTCATACACACTGAGACACACACACACACACACTGCATGGGGAGGGGTAGGTGTAGGGTTAGGGGTAGGGAGGAGGCGTAGGGAGGAGGGGTAGGGAGGAGGGGGAGGGAGGTGGTTCTCACCCCAGGCTGTGTGGGGAGGTGTAGGTGTTAGGGTTAGGGGTAGGGGTAGGGGTAGGGGGAGAGAGGAGGTGGTTCTCACCCGGGCTGCGTGGGGAGGGTAGGAGGAGGGTAAGGGCAGGGGGTAGGGGGAGGGGATAGTTCTCACCCGGGGCTGCGTGGGGAGGGGTAGGTGTAGGGGTTAGTGTTAGGGTTAGGGGTAGGGGTAGGGAGGGAGGGGTAGGGTAGGGGAGGGGTTCTCACCTCGGGCTGCGTGGGGAGGGGTAGGTGTAGGGGTTAGTGTTAGTGTTAGTGGGTAGGGGGAGGGGTAGGGTAGGGTAGGGGGTCTCACCTCGGGCTGCGTGGGGAGGGGTAGGTGTAGGGGTTAGTGTTAGTGTTAGTGGGTAGGGGAGGGGGGTCTCACCCGGGCTGCGTGGGGAGGGGTAGGTGTAGGGGTTAGTGTTAGTGTTAGTGTTAGTGGGTAGGGGGGAGGGGAGGGTAGGGTAGGGGGGGTCTCACCCGGGCTGCGTGGGGAGGGGTAGGTGTAGGGGTTAGTGTTAGTGTTAGTGGGTAGGGGAGGGAGGGTAGGGTAGGGTAGGGGGTCTCACCTCGGGCTGCGTGGGGAGGGGTAGGTGTAGGGGTTAGTGTTAGTGTTAGTGGGTAGGGGAGGGGAGGGAGGGTAGGGTAGGGGGTCTCACCCGGGCTGCGTGGGGAGGGGTAGGTGTAGGGGTTAGTGTTAGTGTTAGTGGGTAGGGAGGAGGGGTAGGGTAGGGTAGGGGGTCTCACCCGGGCTGCGTGGGGAGGGGTAGGTGTAGGGGTTAGTGTTAGGGTTAGTGGGTAGGGGAGGGAGGGTAGGGTAGGGTAGGGGGGTCTCACCCCGGGCTGCGTGGGGAGGGGTAGGTGTAGGGGTTAGTGTTAGGGTTAGTGGGTAGGGGAGGGAGGGTAGGGTAGGGGGTCTCACCTCGGGCTGCGTGGGGAGGGGTAGGTGTAGGGTCCGGTGCTGGTCGGAGGCGCAGTGTGGCGTCGTAGCCTCCGCTGAGGGAGGCCTTACTCAGCACCTGGTAGGCAGGTCAGGGACTGAACCGGCTGTGGAGACCCGGGTTCGAGGGGTCGCTGTCAGGGTGGAGCTGCAATACCCAGACAGACACACAGACAGACAGACAGAGAGACAGACAGACACACAGACAGACAGACAGAGAGACAGACAGACACACAGACAGACAGACAGAGAGACAGAGAGACAGACAGACACACAGACAGACAGACAGAGAGACAGAGAGACAGACAGACAGACAGACAGACAGACAGACAGACAGAGAGACAGACAGACACACAGACAGACAGAAAGAGAGACAGCAGTCTTATTAACAGACTCCAGAGGAAGATGAAAGATGAACGCGAGGCTGGTGAATTAGAGGTCTCTCTGCCACCTAACCCTCCAGACTGGAACCCCTCCTCCCTCTCTCCTCCCTCTCTCCTCCTCCTCTTCCTCCTCTCTCTCGCTCCCCCTCTCTCTCTCTCTCCCCCTCCTCCTCCTTTCCCCCTCTCTCTCTCTCTCAGATTAACCGATAGTTTCTGAAGCGTGTCTTTCCGATGTGAGGAAACAGGAGACGTCCTGCTTCCAATTACCTGCTTCCCAAAAGCCCCGAACAAACCGAGCTAATTAACTGCGTTACTTATTTTGAATGAGATGTTTTGTCTTGTTTAGTTTTTCTCTGAGGTTCAGCCAAGATAAGAGTGTGGAGACTCACCCAGGCCTCTGCATCGAAACCAGACTGCCTGATATATTTTAACTACTAACAACAGGGCTGGGAATCAGACTCCTATCGCACAGCAGTGTGATCCAGTCCAGGTTTCACTGCTACCAGCTTGATCAGCCCCCCAGTGTGTCTAGCTAACAAGCTCAGGTGTGTCTGATTATTAAACTCCCAGTGAAACCAGGACTGGATCACACTGCTGTGCAGCGGGAGTCTCGCTCCCGTGCCTGGGAGAGTGTAAAAATTGCACAGCGACACGAGACACCCCCCCCATGTTGTTTGTAATTTCTCGGGGGGTTCGTGAGAGGAGACCCTTATCTCTCCCTCCTCATCGCAGCAGCCTGAGCAAAGACGAACAGACTGCCCCCATCCCATGTTTAATGACCAATTCACTAAACTATGACAAGAAGCCACAACAAAGCAAGCCAGCTGGGAGCTCAGAAACGAGGGGGGACCGGGGGGTGGCCAAGCCAAGGGATTTTAAAAGGAAGGGGCCAGCGATACTGTTAATAAAGCTAATAAGAGGTGAGAGAATGGATTTTAAAGATGGTCAGCGCTCCTTTAAAGGGAGGGCCAGTGATCACTGTTAATAAAGCTAATAAGAGGTGAGAGAATGGATTTTAAAGATGGTCAGCGCTCGCCTTTAAAGGGAGGGGCCAGTGATCATGTTAATAAAGCTAATAAGAGGTGAGAGAATGGATTTTAAAGATTGTCAGCGCTCCTTTAAAGGGAGGGGCCAGTGATCATGTTAATAAAGCTAATAAGAGGTGAGAGAATGGATTTTAAAGATGGTCAGTGCTCCTTTAAAGGGAGGGGCCAGGGTGTAACAGCAACAAAAGAAATGTAACCCTTAAAAGACTGTATATAAAGTTATATAATACAGATATAGTATTAAATTCCTACACTTCAGCTCCCCCTACAGGTAAAAGCTAGGAGGTGCATTGCATGAGACCGAGTCAAGCAGACCAGCGTTTGGGCTCCAGTGCCTTCATCAGTGTGATTATTGAAACTAGAAGAGACCGAGTCAAGCAGACCAGCGTTTGGGCTCCAGTGCCTTCATCAGTGTTATTATTGAAACTAGAAGAGACCGAGTCAAGCAGACCAGCGTTTGGGCTCCAGTGCCTTCATCAGTGTGATTATTGAAACTAGAAGAGACCGAGTCAAGCAGACCAGCGTTTGGGCTCCAGTGCCTTCATCAGTGTTATTATTGAAACTAGAAGAGACCGAGTCAAGCAGACCAGCGTTTGGGCTCCAGTGCCTTCATCAGTGTGATTATTGAAACTAGAAGAGACCGAGTCAAGCAGACCAGCGTTTGGGCTCCAGTGCCTTCATCAGTGTTATTATTGAAACTAGAAGAGACCGAGTCAAGCAGACCAGCGTTTGGGCTCCAGTGCCTTCATCAGTGTTATTATTGAAACTAGAAGAGACCGAGTCAAGCAGACCAGCGTTTGGGCTCCAGTGCCTTCATCAGTGTTATTATTGAAACTAGAAGAGACCGAGTCAAGCAGACCAGCGTTTGGGCTCCAGTGCCTTCATCAGTGTTATTATTGAAACTAGAAGAGACCGAGTCAAGCAGACCAGCGTTTGGGCTCCAGTGCCTTCATCAGTGTGATTATTGAAACTAGAAGAGACCGAGTCAAGCAGACCAGCGTTTGGGCTCCAGTGCCTTCATCAGTGTTATTATTGAAACTAGAAGAGACCGAGTCAAGCAGACCAGCGTTTGGGCTCCAGTGCCTTCATCAGTGTTATTATTGAAACTAGAAGAGACCGAGTCAAGCAGACCAGCGTTTGGGCTCCAGTGCCTTCATCAGTGTGATTATTGAAACTAGAAGAGACCGAGTCAAGCAGACCAGCGTTTGGGCTCCAGTGCCTTCATCAGTGTTATTATTGAAACTAGAAGAGACCGAGTCAAGCAGACCAGCGTTTGGGCTCCAGTGCCTCATCAGGGTTATTATTGAGGTGAAGCTGTAATAAGTTCCAATGCCCTCATCAGGGTGGAAATGGTTTCACGCTGTTTGTTTTATTTTATAGACGCTGCCAAGGACACAAACACAGGGCTTGTTTACAGTGTGCCAAGACTGGTCTGTTGCTTTTCATTCATTTTTATTTGATTCACGTCACAGTGCATTCTAGCCAAGGAGAGAGAGAGAGAGAGAGAGAGAGAGAGAGAGAGAGAGAGAGAGAAACTGAACCAGAACCACCCCCTTCTCAAAGTGTAGTAAAGCACAGAGAGGAGAGAGATCCAGCCCCTTCTCAAAGTGTAGTAAAGCACAGAGAGGAGAGAGATCCAGCCCCTTCTCAAAGTGTAGTAAAGCACAGAGAGGAGAGAGATCCAGCCCCTTCTCAAAGTGTAGTAAAGCACAGAGAGGAGAGAGATCCAGCCCCTTCTCAAAGTGTAGTAAAGCACAGAGAGGAGAGAGATCCAGCCCTTCTCAAAGTGTAGTAAAGCACAGAGAGGAGAGAGATCCAGCCCTTCTCAAAGTGTAGTAAAGCACAGAGAGAGAGAGATCCAGCCCCTTCTCAAAGTGTAGTAAAGCACAGAGAGGAGAGAGATCCAGCCCCTTCTCAAAGTGTAGTAAAGCACAGAGAGGAGAGAGATCCAGCCCCTTCTCAAAGTGTAGTAAAGCACAGAGAGGAGAGAGATCCAGCCCCTTCTCAAAGTGTAGTAAAGCACAGAGAGGAGAGAGATCCAGCCCCTTCTCAAAGTGTAGTAAAGCACAGAGAGGAGAGAGATCCAGCCCTTCTCAAAGTGTAGTAAAGCACAGAGAGGAGAGAGATCCAGCCCTTCTCAAAGTGTAGTAAAGCACAGAGAGGAGAGAGATCCAGCCCTTCTCAAAGTGTAGTAAAGCACAGAGAGGAGAGAGATCCAGCCCCTTCTCAAAGTGTAGTAAAGCACAGAGAGGAGAGAGATCCAGCCCCTTCTCAAAGTGTAGTAAAGCACAGAGAGGAGAGAGATCCAGCCCTTCTCAAAGTGTAGTAAAGCACAGAGAGGAGAGAGATCCAGCCCTTCTCAAAGTGTAGTAAAGCACAGAGAGGAGAGAGATCCAGCCCTTCTCAAAGTGTAGTAAAGCACAGAGAGAGAGAGATCCAGCCCCTTCTCAAAGTGTAGTAAAGCACAGAGAGGAGAGAGATCCAGCCCTTCTCAAAGTGTAGTAAAGCACAGAGAGGAGAGAGATCCAGCCCTTCTCAAAGTGTAGTAAAGCACAGAGAGGAGAGAGATCCAGCCCTTCTCAAAGTGTAGTAAAGCACAGAGAGGAGAGAGATCCAGCCCTTCTCAAAGTGTAGTAAAGCACAGAGAGAGAGAGATCCAGCCCTTCTCAAAGTGTAGTAAAGCACAGAGAGGAGAGAGATCCAGCCCTTCTCAAAGTGTAGTAAAGCACAGAGAGGAGAGAGATCCAGCCCTTCTCAAAGTGTAGTAAAGCACAGAGAGAGAGAGATCCAGCCCTTCTCAAAGTGTAGTAAAGCACAGAGAGGAGAGAGATCCAGCCCTTCTCAAAGTGTAGTAAAGCACAGAGAGGAGAGAGATCCAGCCCTTCTCAAAGTGTAGTAAAGCACAGAGAGGAGAGAGATCCAGCCCTTCTCAAAGTGTAGTAAAGCACAGAGAGGAGAGAGATCCAGCCCTTCTCAAAGTGTAGTAAAGCACAGAGAGGAGAGAGATCCAGCCCTTCTCAAAGTGTAGTAAAGCACAGAGAGGAGAGAGATCCAGCCCTTCTCAAAGTGTAGTAAAGCACAGAGAGGAGAGAGATCCAGCCCCTTCTCAAAGTGTAGTAAAGCACAGAGAGAGAGAGATCCAGCCCTTCTCAAAGTGTAGTAAAGCACAGAGAGGAGAGAGATCCAGCCCTTCTCAAAGTGTAGTAAAGCACAGAGAGGAGAGAGATCCAGCCCTTCTCAAAGTGTAGTAAAGCACAGAGAGGAGAGAGATCCAGCCCTTCTCAAAGTGTAGTAAAGCACAGAGAGGAGAGAGATCCAGCCCTGTCTCAAAGTGTAGTAAAGCACAGAGTGGAGAGAGTCCAGCCTGCTCAGAGTGTGTAAGCACTGGGCTGTGCTGGTGTGTCACTGGGCTGTGCTGGTGTGTCACTGGGCTGTGCTGGTGTGTCACTGGGCTGTGCTGGTGTGTCACTGGGCTGTGCTGGTGTGTCACTGGGCTGTGCTGGTGTGTCACTGGGCTGTGCTGGTGTGTCACTGGGCTGTGCTGGTGTGTCACTGGGCTGTGCTGGTGTGTCACTGGGCTGTGCTGGTGTGTCACTGGGCTGTGCTGGTGTGTCACTGGGCTGTGCTGGTGTGTCACTGGGCTGTGCTGGTGTGTCACTGGGCTGTGCTGGTGTGTCACTGGGCTGTGCTGGTGTGTCACTGGGCTGTGCTGGTGTGTCACTGGGCTGTGCTGGTGTGTCACTGGGCTGTGCTGGTGTGTCACTGGGCTGTGCTGGTGTGTCACTGGGCTGTGCTGGTGTGTCACTGGGCTGTGCTGGTGTGTCACTGGGCTGTGCTGGTGTGTCACTGGGCTGTGCTGGTGTGTCACTGGGCTGGGCTGGTGTGTCACTGGGCTGTGCTGGTGTGTCACTGGGCTGGGCTGGTGTGTCACTGGGCTGGGCTGGTGTGTCACTGGGCTGGGCTGGTGTGTCACTGGGCTGTGCTGGTGTGTCACTGGGCTGTGCTGGTGTGTCACTGGGCTGTGCTGGTGTGTCACTGGGCTGTGCTGGTGTGTCACTGGGCTGTGCTGGTGTGTCACTGGGCTGGGCTGGTGTGTCACTGGGCTGGGCTGGTGTGTCACTGGGCTGTGCTGGTGTGTCACTGGGCTGTGCTGGTGTGTCACTGGGCTGGGCTGGTGTGTCACTGGGCTGTGCTGGTGTGTCACTGGGCTGGGCTGGTGTGTCACTGGGCTGTGCTGGTGTGTCACTGGGCTGTGCTGGTGTGTCACTGGGCTGTGCTGGTGTGTCACTGGGCTGTGCTGGTGTGTCACTGGGCTGTGCTGGTGTGTCACTGGGCTGTGCTGGTGTGTCACTGGGCTGTGCTGGTGTGTCACTGGGTTGTGCTGGTGTGTCACTGGGCTGTGCTGGTGTGTCACTGGGCTGTGCTGGTGTGTCACTGGGTTGTGCTGGTGTGTCACTGGGTTGTGCTGGTGTGTCACTGGGCTGTGCTGGTGTGTCACTGGGCTGTGCTGTACCTTCCTCGATCGCTTGAAGAATGCTTGTTTGATCTCATCCAGGGAAGCATCCTGTTTCACTCTAAGAACATCGTAATAATTTTCACTGGACCTAAGCAAAAAAAATCAAACATGTACAAAATAATAACTACAAAATCAAACATGGACAGAATAATAGGTTACATTTAAAGTTATTTATAAAACAAACAGACAAAAACACGATTTGTTTACTGCAAGGACTTTGTGCTTCTATTTGGAATATGCAGATTTCAGAGACAACAGATCTGTGTGTGTGTCTCAGTGTCTGTGCGTCAGTGAATGTGTCTGTCTCAGTGTCTGTGCGTCAGTGTGTGTGTGTGTCTCAGTGTGTGTGTGTCAGTGTGTGTGTGTGTGTCTCAGTGCGTGTGTGAATGTGTCAGTGTGTGCGTGTGTGTCTCAGTGCGTGTGTGAATGTGTCAGTGTGTGTGTGTGTGTGTGTGTGTGTGTGTGTGTGTGTGTGTGTGTGTGTGTGTGTTACCTGCTCCACGCTGTGCTCACATTGATCCCCCTCCTGGCTGCCTGGATACATTTCTTACACAGCAAGATCCGGGCTGCTTCCAGCTGCATCACAGCTCCAGAGAGAGAGAGAGAGAGAGAGAGAGAGAGAGAGAGAGAGAGAGAGAGAGAGACCCCCGTCTCACCTGGGACAGGCCCTGCAGAGACACACACTGACCCATCAACCCCACACCTCCACCTGTCTAGCTAACAAGCTCAGGTGTGTCTTATTATTAAACTCCCAGTGAAACCAGGACTGGCAATAAGACTCCTATCCCACAGCAGTGTGATCCAGTCCAGGTTTCACTGCTACCAGCTTGATCAGCCCCCAGTGTGTCTAGCTAACAAGCTCAGAGTGTGTCTGATTATTAAACTCCCAGTGAAAGCAGTGATCTCTATTGGCTTTGACAAAGAGCTTGCAATCCGGCTGCGAGGAGCGAGGAGGTTTCACACGTGTTAAATTCAAGAGCGGTCTGAGCATAACCTGTGCGTCACCGGCTCTTTCAAATACACAGGGGCTGCGTGTACACGTACACGTACACGTACACGTACACGCAGCATCCCGCTTACAGACTGACGCACGCATCAGCATTCATCTCATAAACATTTAGAATTTTTTTTTTTTTAAACTGTAAAATACCAAAAGACGATCAAACTTTTTTTTTTTAAATGATTAAATATTTGTTTCATTATAATATATATATATATATATATATATATATATATATATATATATATATATATATATATATATATATATATATTTTTAATCATTTTAATTCTGGCGCTCAGCTAAATTTATATATCAGAGTTATTATTATTATTATTATTATTATTATTATTATTATTATTATTATTATTATTATTATTATCTTAAAAACAAACACGCGTTTCTCAAAGCAGGTTAATTTTATGTCGGCAGATTTTTTTTTTTTTTTTAAAGGGGACGGTGCTCGCTTTTTTGTCAAAACAAACAGCCGCTTTCAACCCAAGTTACACAACTGTCATTTATTACAATAAGGGGGACAACGCTGAAGTCAAATTTCAAAAGTAAACACCGACCTATTTCACATTTCAAAACACTCCACGTTTTGCCGCTTTTATTTAAAAGTGTCCGCTTTTTACCCGGCTCCCTACATATACAGCGCCCGCAAAAACTGCAACCGGCTCGGGGCCGGTACACAGGAAAGCGCCCGGCTTCTAAAATAAAAAAGGCCCGTGTCACCTTAAAAAGCTTTTAAAAAAAAATTACATATCGCTCATTATATAATGGAGACACAAATAAACGCCGTTTGTAGCTTAAAATAGCAGCATGTTTTTATATACATTACTGGTCAATACATTGTATGCTTTTATTTACAGATAAAATTTATACTCACTCGTTGTTTTGTTTCGTTTTTTTAAACTCGGACGTACAGTTTGGTAATTTGCAAATCCAGCCACGGCAACGTACGGCGCTGTCGTGTTTTTATTTTGCCAACAACAACAAAAAAAAAAACTTCTCGACCTCACGGTTGAAAAAAGCCGAGCTCCTCCGATGCTGACTCGCCTAATTCGGCTTTGTTTAGCCCTGCAGAGTCATCATATTTCCGTAGGATCTCTCTTACAGAAATCAATATAGACAGTGAGACCGGACTCTATACAAATCAATACAGACAGTGAGACTGGACTCTATACAAATCAATACAGACAGTGAGACTGGACTCTATACAAATCAATACAGACAGTGAGACTGGACTCTATACAAATCAATACAGACAGTGAGACTGGACTCTATACAAATCAATACAGACAGTGAGACTGGACTCTATACAAATCAATACAGACAGTGAGACTGGACTCTATACAAATCAATACAGACAGTGAGACTGGACTCTATACAAATCAATACAGACAGTGAGACTGGACTCTATACAAATCAATACAGACAGTGAGACCGGACTCTATACAAATCAATACAGACAGTGAGACCGGACTCTATACAAATCAATACAGACAGTGAGACTGGACTCTATACAAATCAATACAGACAGTGAGACTGGACTCTATACAAATCAATACAGACAGTGAGACCGGACTCTATACAAATCAATATAGACAGTGAGACTGGACTCTATACAAATCAATACAGACAGTGAGACCGGACTCTATACAAATCAATACAGACAGTGAGACCGGACTCTATACAAATCAATACAGACAGTGAGACCGGACTCTATACAAATCAATACAGACAGTGAGACTGGACTCTATACAAATCAATACAGACAGTGAGACTGGACTCTATACAAATCAATACAGACAGTGAGACCGGACTCTATACAAATCAATACAGACAGTGAGACCGGACTCTATACAAATCAATACAGACAGTGAGACCGGACTCTATACAAATCAATACAGACAGTGAGACTGGACTCTATACAAATCAATACAGACAGTGAGACTGGACTCTATACAAATCAATACAGACAGTGAGACTGGACTCTATACAAATCAATACAGACAGTGAGACCGGACTCTATACAAATCAATACAGACAGTGAGACTGGACTCTATACAAATCAATACAGACAGTGAGACTGGACTCTATACAAATCAATACAGACAGTGAGACTGGACTCTATACAAATCAATACAGACAGTGAGACTGGACTCTATACAAATCAATACAGACAGTGAGACTGGACTCTATACAAATCAATACAGACAGTGAGACTGGACTCTATACAAATCAATACAGACAGTGAGACTGGACTCTATACAAATCAATACAGACAGTGAGACTGGACTCTATACAAATCAATACAGACAGTGAGACTGGACTCTATACAAATCAATACAGACAGTGAGACTGGACTCTATACAAATCAATACAGACAGTGAGACCGGACTCTATACAAATCAATACAGACAGTGAGACCGGACTCTATACAAATCAATACAGACAGTGAGACCGGACTCTATACAGATCAATGTAAGACAGAAGAGGCTGTGTGGTCCAGTGGTTAAGGAAAAGGGCTTGTAACTAGGAGGTCCCGGTTCAAATCCCACCTCAGCCACTGACTCATTGTGTGACCCTGAGCAAGTCACTTCACCTCCTTGTGCTCCGTCTTTCGGGTGAGACGTAGTTGTAAGTGACTCTGCAGCTGATGCATAGTTCACACACCCTAGTCTCTGTAAGTCGCCTTGGATAAAGGCGTCTGCTAAATAAACAAATAATAATAATATTTTTGTAGTCCCCTGTGGTCACACGATGTGTTTGACCGTACCTCTCTGTGCTTTACAACACTTCCACTGTGTTGTATTACACTGTGCTGTATTACACTGTGCTGTATTACACTGTGCTGTATTACACTTTGCTGTGCTTTTAACCAAGTGGAACTTTGAGAAGGATTAGTTTACTCTGGTTTGTTTTTTAAACAAACTTTACCAGACCCCCTTTCTCCTCCTCTATGAGAAAGAGTGCTCCCGCCCAATCCAGGGCAGGCTTGAGGCACGGAGACTGAACTGCCCCCACCCCCCCCCCCCTTTGCCCCCCGCTGACGAGCTTTTCTCATAACAGGTGCCAAACGAATGCCCCAGTTTACCTGAAAGAGTCGGGGGTTTACCCCAGGTTGTGGGAAAAAAAACAACCCAGCAGCGTTAAAAAAAACAAGACGTCAAGCGAGAAACAATTTATCTTTGTCCGGAAAGTTGGCTTCGCGCTGGCCGTCTACACAAAACCCTGGAGGGACCCCCCCACCACCACAATGAGAGCTTTCACTGGCCCCTAAAGAGCGTCAGGGGCCACTATACAGAGAGAGAGAGGGGGGGTGTCACAAAACCGCAAGAAAGGCCCCCTGTCAGCCTGCCACTCACGACTCACTGTTGTTCCCCTGGATGTGACATCATCCGAGGTTAGGAGAGGTCAGCCTGTCGCCGTGGCAACGCTGGAGCCCTAACTGGCTTGCGTAGAAATTAGTTTCTGGGGGGTGGTGGGGCTGTGGGGTCTTCAAGGAAGCCTTTGTTTAAAATGCATGACAAGGGTTAATTCTGAACAAAGACCTTGTCTGTGGCTTCTGTTGAGATACCTGCTTTCTGTGAAAAAAAAATATATATATATATATATCTGAAAATGTCTGTGTTGCCAAAATCGAAGCAGACAGAGAAAAAGTGAAAGAGAGGCTCTTATACTCTCTGAACAGCCTCCCTCTGCTCCGTGCTGGTGGAGCAGAGAAAGAGAAAGAGAGGCTCTTATACTCTCTGAACAGCCTCCCTCTGCTCCGTGCTGGTGGAGCAGAGAAAGAGAAAGGGAGGCTCTTATACTCTCTGAACAGCCTCCCTCTGCTCCGTGCTGGTGGAGCAGAGAAAGAGAAAGAGAAAGAGAGGCTCTTATACTCTCTGAACAGCCTCCCTCTGCTCCGTGCTGGTGGAGCAGAGAAAGAGAAAGGGAGGCTCTTATACTCTCTGAACAGCCTCCCTCTGCTCCGTGCTGGTGGAGCAGAGAAAGAGAAAGAGAGGCTCTTATACTCTCTGAACAGCCTCCCTCTGCTCCGTGCTGGTGGAGCAGACAGATAGAAAGAGAAAGAGAGGCTCTTATACTCTCTGAACAGCCTCCCTCTGCTCCGTGCTGGTGGAGCAGACAGAGAGAAAGAGAAAGAGAGGCTCTTATACTCTCTGAACAGCCTCCCTCTGCTCTGTGCTGGTGGAGCACACAGAGAGAAAGAGAAAGTGAGGCTCTTCCACTCTCTGAACAGCCTCCCTCTGCTGTGCTGGTGGAGCAGAGAAAGAGAGGCTCTTCCACTCTCTGAACAGCCTCCCTCTGCTCTGTGCTGGTGGAGCACACAGAGAGAAAGAGAAAGAGAGGCTCTTATACTCTCTGAACAGCCTCCCTCTGCTCCGTGCTGGTGGAGCAGACAGAGAGAAAGAGAAAGTGAGGCTCTTCCACTCTCTGAACAGCCTCCCTCTGCTGTGCTGGTGGAGCAGAGAAAGAGAAAGTGAGGCTCTTCCACTCTCTGGACAGCCCCCCTCTGCTCCGTGCTGGTGGAGCACACATGTATTCACTTCAATGTATTGTATTATCGCGTTGATAAAAAGTGTAAGTTGTGTTTTTCTTCCACAGACGTAACGAAACATCAAAGACACACAACAGCGGAAGCGTCCGCGGAAACTTGCCCGCAAGGCAGCCGGCGGTGTCACAGTCTAAAGGGTCCCCTCCGGCGGAAGATAGGTTCCACTTGCACACAATAACAAACGAGGAATCTCATTGCTTCCGGGTGTACAAAAAGCCAAACAAATCTAGGAAATGAAGGTAGGAACCACAAATCTAATTACTTTATTACATAAACGATTCTATAACCAGTATTGTTAGAGTCAATTAATACGTAGTGCAGGGCGGTGAAATACGCACCGTTATATTATGTGTGTGTATATATATATATATATATATATATATATATATATATATATATATATATATATATATATATAAACACGACGCACAGTAAAAAAAAAACTAAGAAAAACATTAAAACAAATATATTCAATACAGTGACGTTTTAAAAATATAAACGATTCTTTTATCGATACCTGCTCGTGTTTTAATCCTTTCGTGGATGAAATATTGAAAATATCTTGGTGGGGAGGAGGAGGAGGAGGAGGAGGAGGAGGAGGAGGAGGGAGGGGTTGGAAATCGTTTTGGATAAATACTTTTGTCATTTAAATTTTTAAAAAAAAGAAAACATTCCATTGGTATAAATCTAACAACAACAAAAAACAAACTATTTTTAATAATCTGTCGCCATATGAGGGTTCCATGCAGGAAAGGGTTAAACACGCAAACAAAGGCGTGCAATCTGCACCCTAACATACGTCACATGTTCCGGTCACGGTATAGATGCGTGCGTGCGTGCGTGTCCGTGCGTGCGTGTGGATATTTGTGTGCGTCGACTCAGGCTGTTTTTTTCCTCTGTTTTTTTTTATTTTCTAGGCGTGGTAACAATATCTTTCCAGATACACAGCGAGCGCCTTTGGGGCAATTTGAGAATCGCCCCGAGTCATTTCACAGCCTCGAATCGTATTGAGAAATGCGCCCACGCCTTGTTCTCTCTCGCTTTCAATTTAGCCTGTATCTGTTATTAGCTGCTGTCTAAATTGCTATTTCAGGGTTTTACGTCATCTTAGTCGTGTGACGCACGCATCCACAGGGTGTAGAATTAACATAATAGCCTGTATTTAATGTATTTGCATTTTTTTACTGTTTGCATTTAAGAACATAAGAAAGTTTCCAAACGAGAGGAGCCCCCATTCAGCCCATCTTGCTCGTTTGGTTGTTAGTAGCTTATTGATCCCAGAATCTCATCAAGCAGCTTCTTGAAGGATCCCAGGGTGTCAGCTTCAACAACATTACTGGGGAGTTGGTTCCAGACCCTCACAATTCTCTGTGTAAAAAAGTGCCTCCTATTTTCTGTTCTGAATGCCCCTTTATCTCATCTCCGCTTGTGACCCCTGGTCCTTGTTTCTTTTGTCAGGTCCCCTGGCTTGTCAATACCTTTTAGGATTTTGAATGCTTGAATCAGATCGCCGCGTAGTCTTCTTTGTTCAAGACTGAATAGATTCAATTCTTTTAGCCTGTCTGCATACGACATGCCTTTTAAACCCGGGATAATTCTGGTTGCTCTTCTTTGCACTCTTTCTAGAGCAGCAATATCCTTTTTTGTAACGAGGTGACCAGAACTGAACACAATATTCTAAGTGAGGTCTTACTAATGCATTGTAAAGTTTGAACATGACTTCCCTTGATTTAAATTCAACAAAAATTCAATTTAATAAACCATGCCCTGTATTTCACTGTATTTCATGTGTTATGCATTGCGCCTCGCTATTTTTAAAACGCTTTGTGACGGTGATCCACCGTGAAAGGCGCTATATATAATAAAGATTGATTGCTTATATAAAAGCGTGTGCGTCCCTCCCAGATCTCGCATTCCACCTTAAAATATGTCCCCAAAAATAGCCCTGTGGTGTTTTAATCCGGTTCGACAGGACAGGCAGGCAGTCGCGTTTCAAATACCACGCATTTTACCTGCCGTGGACCCGTTTCTAGGTGTGCTTGTTGCGTTGAAGGAACACGCCTGAAAATAAAAACCACGAACTGATGATACCTTCGCAGTGTTACGGATTTCTTGCACAGAAACACAGAGACGCGCAGTCGCTGGACACGCACACACACACACGCGCGCCACGCTGCTGTGATACCGCGGCGAACTGTAAGTAAGACATCACTTGTGTTTTATTCTGCTCGTGCGTGTGCTTGTGTTGCAGGGAAACGTTTGATCCTTTTAACTGGTGAGCGCTGGTCTGCTTGACTCGGTCTCTTCTAGTTTCAATAATCACACTGATGAAGGCACTGGAGCCCAAACGCTGGTCTGCTTGACTCGGTCTCTTCTAGTTTCAATAATCACACTGATGAAGGCACTGGAGCCCAAACGCTGGTCTGCTTGACTCGGTCTCTTCTAGTTTCAATAATCACACTGATGAAGGCACTGGAGCCCAAACGCTGGTCTGCTTGACTCGGTCTCTTCTAGTTTCAATAATAACACTGATGAAGGCACTGGAGCCCAAACGCTGGTCTGCTTGACTCGGTCTCTTCTAGTTTCAATAATCACACTGATGAAGGCACTGGAGCCCAAACGCTGGTCTGCTTGACTCGGTCTCTTCTAGTTTCAATAATCACACTGATGAAGGCACTGGAGCCCAAACGCTGGTCTGCTTGACTCGGTCTCTTCTAGTTTCAATAATCACACTGATGAAGGCACTGGAGCCCAAACGCTGGTCTGCTTGACTCGGTCTCTTCTAGTTTCAATAATAACACTGATGAAGGCACTGGAGCCCAAACGCTGGTCTGCTTGACTCGGTCTCTTCTAGTTTCAATAATCACACTGATGAAGGCACTGGAGCCCAAACGCTGGTCTGCTTGACTCAGTCTCTTCTAGTTTCAGTAACGCTGATGAAGGCACTGGA
This sequence comes from Acipenser oxyrinchus oxyrinchus, assembly GCA_030684275.1. NCBI lineage: Eukaryota > Metazoa > Chordata > Actinopteri > Acipenseriformes > Acipenseridae > Acipenser > Acipenser oxyrinchus. The sequence continues at coordinate 626,856 of JAGXEW010000089.1, read as the reverse complement.
GCCCAAACGCTGGTCTGCTTGACTCGGTCTCTTCTAGTTTCACTTCAGTAATAAACTATCCTTGTCTGACTAATTTCACTTTTCTCACAGAACGGAGTGTTTGCAGTTCTGGGTGAGCTGAGTTTTTTTTTAAACATGTTTAATTGCATATTAGAAAAATGTTTCACATAATAATACATGTAAAATAATAATAATAATAATAATAATAATAATAATAATAATAATAATAATAATAATAATAATAATAATTAATAATAAATTACATCAGCAATTGTTAGTAACATCAGATAAAAAAAAAACAAACTAGAAACCGCATTTAAAAATCAACGCCTTAAAAAAGCCATTGCAGTTTATAAATACATGTGAAACATCTGTTATAAGCTATACTCATTTTTTTTAATTTTTTTTTTAATAAAGTAATTGCCAAAAGCCAAGGAAAACAAATGTGTTTTTAAGTGTAGATTTTTTTCTGCAGAATCGGAGCCTCTCACAAACAGTTTATATCTCCAGCTATAGCAGAGTATCAAACTCAGTCTCTTTCTGTCTTTGATGTTTCTGTGAGGGAGTGGGGGAGTGGGGGAGTGGGGGGAATCAACCAAATCAAATGACCAGAAATTCAATTAAACTCTTAATTCGGCTCCTTCTCCAGTGACTCTGTGTTCAGACAGAGAAAAAGCAATCAAATCCAGTCTCAGAGGAAGCCTTTTCATGTCAGCCTGACTCAACCATCATCATCCTCATCATCTTCATCATCATCATCCTCCTCCTCATCCTCATCATCCTCATCCTCATCAGAATTCTCATAACTGCTGGGGCAGGACAAAAACAAAAGAAATGGAAAAACCTGCCACACCAGCGTCAATAAAGGGGTGCGCCCAGGCGAGGTTAACCAGCCGGAGCGCATTCCACATAACACTGATGAAGGCACTAGCCCTGGGGAGAGGGGTGTCTTGTGGCTTCCGTTCCACCCCCAGCTCTCAATCGCTTCACTGCTCGAATTTGACTCAGTTGTTTGTTTTGTTTTTCTCCTCTCTCCAGTTCCCAGGCAGACATCACTGAGAGAGAGAGAGAGAGAGAGAGAGAGAGAGAGACTGCCTTGTTGTGTTTTGGGAAGACAGGGATAACGCGACACTGCCAGGATGGATCCCGACATCTCCATCATGTTCCAGAGCCCTTCCTCCCAGGGTCTGAGTGAAGATCGGGTTCGAGTGGAGCTGTCTCCCAGGTCAGCACGGGGAGGGAGGGAGGGAGGGAGGGACGGAGGGAGGGAGGGGCGTTGGGGTCATGGAGCTGCCTTTTCTAGGACTTCTGGTAAAGCATAGGGAAGCATTGTAAAGCACAGAGAGGTCTGGTAAAGCATAGGGAAGCATTGTAAAGCACAGAGAGGTCTGGTAAAGCATAGGGAAGCATTGTAAAGCACAGAGAGGTCTGGTAAAGCATAGGGAAGCATTGTAAAGCACAGAGAGGTCTGGTAAAGCATAGGGAAGCATTGTAAAGCACAGAGAGGTGTGGTAAAGCATAGGGAAGCATTGTAAAGCACAGAGAGGTCTGGGTAAGCATTGTAAAGCACAGAGAGGTCTGGTAAAGCATAGGGAAGCATTGTAAAGCACAGAGAGGTCTGGTAAAGCATAGGGAAGCATTGTAAAGCACAGAGAGGTCTGGTAAAGCATAGGGAAGCATTGTAAAGCACAGAGAGGTCTGATAAAGCATAGGGAAGCATTGTAAAGCACAGAGAGGTCTGGTAAAGCATAGGGAAGCATTGTAAAGCACAGAGAGGTCTGGTAAAGCATAGGGAAGCATTGTAAAGCACAGAGAGGTGTGGTAAAGCATAGGGAAGCATTGTAAAGCACAGAGAGGTCTGGTAAAGCATAGGGAAGCATTGTAAAGCACAGAGAGGTCTGTTTTTTTAAACCGCAGTCAGTTTATATATCTATTTGGACGACTCGCTTTTGAAAGTTCCAGTTTGATTTGGATTGCCTCTCCCGTCCCGCAGGTACAACCGGCGCCCCCTGCCCCAGTACGAGGCCCGGATCGCGGAGTCCTGGAGCCAGCGCTGCCAGCAGAACCCCTGGCTCTTCAACGGGTCCAAGTTCCGCATCCACTCGGCGAGCCTTGAGCGGGAGGAGAGCGGGGAGGAGGAGGAGGAGGGCGGGGAGCGGAGGCAGGAAAGCAGGGTGCTGCTCAGGCTGCGGCTAGGCCTCACCTGCTACAGGTGAGACGCAAAACAAACGAGGTCCTATAGGAAGCGACTCTGCAGCAGCCACTGACTCCCTGTGTGTGCGTGCGTGCGTGCGTGCGTGCGTGCGTGCGTGTGTGTGTGTGTGTGTGTGTGTGTGTGACCCTGAGCAAGTCACTTCACCTCCTTGTGCTCCGTCCTTCGGATGAGACGTCAAACAAACGAGCTCCTATTGGAAGTGACTCTGCAGCAGCAGCAGCAGCAGCAGTTGATGAAGCAGAGTTCACCCTCCTAGTCTCTGTGAGTCGCTTTGGATAAAAGCCTCTGCTAAGTGAGCAATTAATAATAATAATAATAATAATAATAATAATAATAATAATAATGATGATGATGATGATGATGATGATGATGATGATGATGATGATGATGATGATGATGATAATAATAATGCAGAATTGAGATGTAGTACAAATCACAAAGTGGTAATGCTGGTGATACCACAGGGACTTCATGGGCACAAACTGGGCCCCCTGGGCTGCGGTGCTGCAGCAGCGGGGTCTGGGAGAGCTGGGGGACTCGCAGGCTTACCTGGCCGAGCCGCTGGGTGTGGGAGCCATGCTGCTGACGGCCGACGACTCCTTCGTGTTCCTCAAGAGAAGCGAGCGGGTCGGGGAGGCGCCGGGCAAGATCGACATCCCAGGAGGGCACCCCGAGCCCAAGGTGAGCTGCGACACCGAGAGAGCCTGGCACAGCGTGGGGGAAGCACAGAGAGGAGGAGGGAGCATAGGGAGGCATTGTGAAGCACAGAGAGGTATGGTAAAGCATAGGGAAGCATTGTAAAGCACAGAGAGGTCTGGTAAAGCATAGGGAAGCATTGTAAAGCACAGAGAGGTCTGGTAAAGCATAGGGAAGCATTGTAAAGCACAGAGAGGTCTGGTAAAGCATAGGGAAGCATTGTAAAGCACAGAGAGGTCTGGTAAAGCATAGGGAAGCATTGTAAAGCACAGAGAGGTCTGGTAAAGCATAGGGAAGCATTGTAAAGCACAGAGAGGTCTGGTAAAGCATAGGGAAGCATTGTAAAGCACAGAGAGGTCTGGTAAAGCATAGGGAAGCATTGTAAAGCACAGAGAGGTCTGGTAAAGCATAGGGAAGCATTGTAAAGCACAGAGAGGTCTGGTAAAGCATAGGGAAGCATTGTAAAGCACAGAGAGGTCTGGTAAAGCATAGGGAAGCATTGTAAAGCACAGAGAGGTCTGGTAAAGCATAGGGAAGCATTGTAAAGCACAGAGAGGTCTGGTAAAGCATAGGGAAGAGCATTGTAAAGCACAGAGAGGTCTGGTCTAACTGCACTTTTTTTTTTTGATCAGGCAGTTGCCGTGGGCATCCCCGAGGAGTCTATCCAGCTGAAGGACCCTCTGAGGAGCTGGTGGTGCAGGAGCTGTTCTTCTCCGTGCTGGCAGAGATCAGAGACGAGGTGAGAGAGAGAGGAGAGGAGAGGAGAGGGGCAGAGAGAGAGAGAGAGAGATCAGAGACGAGGTGAGAGAGAGAGAGAGAGAGAGATCAGAGACGAGGTGAGAGAGAGAGAGAGAGAGAGATCAGAGACGAGGTGAGAGGGAGGGAGAGAGATCAGAGACGAGATGAGAGGGAGGGAGGGAGATCAAAGACGAGGTGAGAGAGAGAGGAGAGGACAGGAGAGAGAGGAGAGAGAGAGAGGGGAGAGAGGGAGATCAGAGGAGGTGGGAGATAGAGAGGGAGGAGGGAGAGGGGAGGATAGAGAGAGAGAAAGAGAAAGAGAAAGCAAGCAAGCATAATAACCGTGATGAAGGCTCTGGAGCCCCAGCGCTGCTCTGCTCAGTTTCTCAGCTGGTTTGTTTCTCTGCAGGTGAACCTGCCTCTCCACTCGCTGCACAAGCCCATCCTGATGGGAATCGCCGCAATAACACAAGTGCAGGACGGCCAGCCGAAGTTCTACATCAGGTACTGAGCAGAACCCATCTGGACCGCCGAACAGAACAGCACCAACCGAGAGTCGGGCGGGCTCGGCACAGAAACCAGGGCGAGGGCGCTGGCGCGATCAGGGGGCTGATTCCCGTTCAGAGTGAATTCAGAAACAGCTGCTTGGGTTTGTGACGATCGCTGCTTTTCTTAAAGACTCTGCGGAGAACAGCGACCCACACAAACCCGAGCAGCTGTTTCTGAATTCACTCTGAACGGGAATCAGCCCCCTGATCCACACCAGCCCCCGATTCCCGCGCAGGGACTCCGTGTCCCGACGGTTCGAAAGTTACAGGTTGGTGTCGCTCTGCTCCAGTTCGGATGCTGACGTGTCTCTCTGTCCCGCCTGCCAGGTGCTCCCTGACTTCGGAGGAGGTGAGGCACTTTACTGGGAGGGGGACCGGAGGCCCAGGAATCTACCAACATCGTCTTCATCAAGAGGGAGGCGAGTGAAGCGGGCGCACCATCTCCGCGGGGGTCTGTGTATCATTTGTTAGACGCCTGCTTTATCCCAGGCGACTCACACAGGTGTTACAGGGCAGCTTAGGGTTACAATGCAAGCTTCAGATTTAAACACAGTGGAGTTTACAGCCAGTGCAAATAATAACACTACTAGAATACAATATGAACTAGGATGCATGTATAATAATAACACTACTAGAATACAATATGAACTAGGATGCTGTGTATAATAATAACACTACTAGAATCCAATATGAACTAGGATGCTGTGTATAATAATAACACTACTAGAATACAATATGAACTAGGATGCAACAGGTTAGGATCCCAGCGAAGTTAGCTCTACAGTGACAGATTAGCAGGGCAATAGTGCTGTGTCTAGTGTGTGTGTGTCTGTGAGACAGCGTGTTCATTGCATCTCGCTGTCTGTCTCTCAGTGTGTGTGTGTGTGTGTGAGAGAGACAGCATGTTCATCGCATCTCAGCTGTCTGTCTCTCGGTGTGTGTGCTGAGAGAGACAGCATGTTCATCTCATCTCGCTGTCTGTCTCTGTGTGTGTGTGTGAGAGAGACAGCGTGTTCATCTCATCTCGCTGTCTGTCTCTGGTGTGTGTGCGTGAGAGAGACAGCGTGTTCATCTCATCTCGCTGTCTGTCTCTCGGTGTGTGTGTGTGAGAGAGACAGCGTGTTCATCTCATCTCGCTGTCTGTCTCTCGGGTGTGTGTGCGTGAGAGAGACAGCGTGTTCATCTCATCTCGCTGTCTGTCTCTCGGGTGTGTGTGCGTGAGAGAGACAGCGTGTTCATCTCATCTCGCTGTCTGTCTCTCGGGTGTGTGTGCGTGAGAGAGACAGCGTGTTCATCTCATCTCGCTGTCTGTCTCTCGGGTGTGTGTGCGTGAGAGAGACAGCGTGTTCATCTCATCTCGCTGTCTGTCTCTCGGGTGTGTGTGCGTGAGAGAGACAGCGTGTTCATCTCATCTCGCTGCCTGTCTCTCGGGTGTGTGCGTGAGAGAGACAGCGTGCTGAATCGCGCCTCTGTTTGGTTTTCAGGAAGTTCTACGCTTGGAGGAGAACGCCCTCTTGTGGTCAGAGTTGTGTCCTTCAGCTAAAGGAGCCGTGAAGCTTTACAGTTTGGTGCAGCCCGTCTGAGGAGAGAGAAGCTGGGAAGGGCGGGCTGTCGAGTATTTCAACGTGCAATAACGAAACGCATCAGATTGTTCCAGAAACTCAGAAATACTTTTAAAAAATACGTCATAGATTCGAACGACCAAAAAAATCGAATCCATGACGTTTCTTTTATTAGTACTTCTGAATTGGGCGCATATTTGAGCGTTTTTATTGGTCATCGAGGTGTCTAAATCTGTACCCATTCCAGGTCAGGCTGGCCTGATTCGGATCAATATTTAAATTCAGGGAAAACTGCAAAAATAGAAGCGAAGGCGGATGATAAATACGATGCGAGAGGCGACCGACCCGCCTCGTGATTTGAATGGTTCATTCTTACGAGTATTAAAATGTATCTTTATTAATATTGTGTTTATAAATGTGGTTTTTTGTTTTGTTTTAATGAACGGTTTTAATGGAGGAATATTTTGTTTTGTTTTGAATGGAATTTGTACAGGACTGTGATGAAAATAAACGTGTTTGCTCATGAGTGTGTAACAGCGGCCCTTATTTATGATGTGTTTTCAAACTTGGGAGAAATTTCATCCGGGAGGGAGGATTGTAATCTGCAGCTGTTTAAATGAGATGAAAACAATTAGAACAAGGTCTAATTAAGCGAGTGATCGGTTCTGTGAAGGGTCTGGTTCAGTGATTGAGAGCTCAGCTGGAATGGAAACCAGCAGACACAGCAGAGGAGGCACGGGACCGGGGGTGGGGAGCGCTGCACTAAGGCAGATTTCCACTAGGGCGCTACACTGCATCTGTTCGGTAATCGCATTGAAAACTGGACAGGATTTCAATGGCATTATATTATATATATATATATATATATATATTATTATTACAGCATTACACCACGATTATTATTATTATTATTATTATTATTATTATTATTCTAGTCGTGTGTTAAAATGATTCCATGAAATTGCGTTCGTTTTGATGAGAGCGTGTAAGAGGCGGAAGGAAGAGGGACGCTGAACTATTAATTAAACAAACAAAAAGATCCCTCTTAAATGATAATATTGCAGAAAACATCATCATGCATATTTGCAAAATGTTAATGAAAACAGCTAAAGAAATAGATGTATATTGCATCATACAATATATCTTGTAACAAATGTAAGTCGCCCTGGATAAGGCGGCGTCTGCTAATAAATAAATTATATACCTAAACCTATATATCTATCTATATATATATATACACACACACAGACACACTGCTGTGCAAAAGTCTTAGACCTGTTGCATTTCTCTCCTCTGATGCATTCTGAGCATCAACAATTTCCTCAAAGCCTCCGCTGGTGTTTCCTGCTATTATAACAGCCTTGACTCGCATACAGAAGGAAACTCATGGAGTGAAATCGCTCGCATCGCTCGATTTTCAAGCTGTGGTATCCGAAGCACAATCATCAAGCACAGAGAAACATCATCTGTGATTGACAAACCCAGGACTGGAAGACCCCAAAAACAAACTGTCTAACAAGGACGAGCGACGCCTGAAGATAAATATCCTTCAGCAATGTAAAGAAGTCACGCGTTGCACGAGCGCAGAGCCGGCAGAACGCACACGTGACGTAACAGGACCACGTGTCTCGTTTCACTTTTCAATCCCGCGCTTGCTTGGCGGAAGTGGTGAACATTATTTTAAAATCAATTCGTCTATCTATCTATCTATATATATATATATATTTTTTAATTTTGAGTACCGCATTCGAGGATTCTCACGAGTTTAGTTTCGATACAGCTGAGCACCGAGGATTATAAACGCGACTGGGATTAAATAATTAATTTATTTTCCTTCCCCCGAGGCGAGTCAGTTTCCGGTTACGTCACAAAGCGGGGGGTATAAAGGCGGAGCCGCCCTTCAATCGGCCATTTCACAGCGAGCTCTGACTGAGGTAAGATCTCTGCAACAAACAGGCGCTTTAAAATGACTAGGGAGTCCCTGTTTGTAGGTTTAAAGTGTGTATTTACTGTTATGCACGAGGTATCTTCAAGTGTGTACTGGATTGATCAAATTTGAAGGTAATTTATTAATTGCAAATGGCTACGTTTATTGTATGACGTGGTCGTGCGGCTTTGTGTTTTATTTTTAACCTTTGCAAGCTTGCTAACAAAAACTAATTGTATGTGTGTAATATATATATATATACACACACACACACCATTGACGTGAACATTAAACATTTATGTATGTTGGTTATTGCGTGGTTGTGAATGTCATGATAACAATTTGTATTGCATTTCCAAATGTGATATCTGTTTTGTTCAATACCTCCTGTAATTTTATTTAATTTCAGTTTTGATCTAATTGCACGACCCCTTGCATTGAGACTCGCTGAGCGAGGCCGCGTGGTCAGTGTCTTCCTAACCACGTGTCTTGAACGGCCAGATCTTTCAAACCTTTAATTCTTCCGCTAGTCTCCCAGCGGTGTTAAATCACATATTAGATATGCATGATTTAAATCCGTCCTAACAATGCAGGGCGCCAGCATTGCGGTTTCTCGATGATGAAAATTACACAGACCTGTCCTGAAAACCGTGATTGCAACTTTATCTAATTCTGATGAGAACCGCAGCGCCTCCATAAACAAGAATACTGCTTTGGTGGGGTTTTGTATTGGAGAATTGATGTTTAGTTTTATAGAACGAATCAAATCCTCTTTAGAAATTGCTGGCCCGCGTCCGCCACGTGGGGAGCGAGTGGAACGTTCCTTGATTTTCTAGAACGTCCACGAGGAGGAGCAGCACGTGGCGTCTTGCCTTGTCGCGCCTTGCAATTTGCGGATAGACCGCGCTTCGCAAGTGCAGGTATTGCTAGTTTTATACTTTAACGCGGTTTGCTGATTCTGATGCGTTTGTGTGTGTCCCTGTTATCCGCAGAGCCGCACGGAACCGAGAGAAGACAAACGATGCCTTGCACGAGTCTGAAAGCAGGTAAATGAAATGGTGAAAAGCAAGCTTCAGATCGGGGTGGGTGGTCTTTGCTACAGCGAGGCAGTGTCGTTGTGTTTTTGAACGCTGTGCTACAGTGACGATCAATCCTCGCTTGGCTGAAGGCAATGATGCAAAACCCTTTACCAGATTCTGAGTAGCGGGCGCCTGATGACCAACGATGCTTCAAAACAAACCAGCTGGGGTTGTGGTGACGTGTCAGTATTCGGAAAGTCTCTGTAACACAGCAGGCAATGCTGCAAAGGCCCTTGTTTGGATCGAAGGAAAGCAGTTGCTGGATCAGTTACACTGTAATCTGACTTGTAGCTGGTCGGACTTTACCGTGCTTCAACTGTATAAATGGGGAATGCATGTAAAAATAATGTAATATCTTGTAACATTGTAAGTCGCCCTGGATAAGCGTTTAAGAAATAAGTCTAAGATAGTGATTCTGTGAATCCAGCGCCTCCTGATCCGCATCGGGCAGTGGTGTGTTTTGAATCGCGAGTTTCTGGCTCTCATGTAGTTTTAATATTAACTACTGGGTGGGGTCCTTGCGCTGGTATGCAGTGGGAGTCTCTTCCTGGTATGCAAGCTTCAGCCTGGCCCCTGTAAGCTGGCCACAGTGGAGTCAAACGCACGCAGCTCAGCTTGGGGGTCTGTTTGTCTTGCTGGATCAGTAACCTGACTCTGCTTTGTGTTCACAGCTGCCTGTGAGAGGCGCCGCCTCCCTGTGCTGTGATGCACCTGTTCTCAGGTGAGCTCCTGCCTTCATTCTAGCCGAGCGATTCCTGCACCTTTCTCCGCTGGAGAGCGCTGGTGTCTCGCATGCCTGTACCGTGCAGAAATAAACACCAGGTCTCAACCTGTTTTAATGCGACGCCAGCGGCATGGAACAGTGTTGCGTTGCTTCACGCTGGCTGATTTTTTATCGATGGTTT
>JAGXEW010000089.1:609148-611648 GCA_030684275.1 Acipenser oxyrinchus oxyrinchus | reverse complement strand
TACCAGACCTCTCTGTGCTTTACAATGCTTCCCTATGCTTTACCAGACCTCTCTGTGCTTTACAATGCTTCCCTATGCTTTACCAGACCTCTCTGTGCTTTACAATGCTTCCCTATGCTTTACCAGACCTCTCTGTGCTTTACAATGCTTCCCTATGCTTTACCAGACCTCTCTGTGCTTTACAATGCTTCCCTGTGCTTTACCAGACCTCTCTGTGCTTTACAATGCTTCCCTATGCTTTACCAGACCTCTCTGTGCTTTACAATGCTTCCCTGTGCTTTACCAGACCTCTCTGTGCTTTACAATGCTTCCCTATGCTTTACCAGACCTCTCTGTGCTTTACAATGCTTCCCTATGCTTTACCACACCTCTCAGTGCTTCACAATGCTTGCCTATGCCCTGTCCTGACCTCTCCTCTCTCCCTCTCCTCTCCAGTATGGTCTACACCCTGGTCAGCTATTAACCTTCAGAAGCTGCCCTCTATCCTCATTCCCGGAATTCCAGGAAAATCCAGAAAGAAAAAAAAAAACTGGGAAAAATTCCATCAATTTCTTCCTGCATCCTTGGACTGGAGAGGGACTCAGAGGGACAGCGGACAATCAAGAGACAATCAAGGGACACAGGGTGGATGCCAGGGGACATTTCTAGGACCTTGTACAGAATCTGCATTCACTGCCATAAACTGCCAACAGCATTGAACAAATCAGCAAGAACGAATGAACTAGCAGATTCACAGAAACGCCATGGAAAGAGTACTTTCTATCTATCTATCTATCTATCTATCTATCTATCTATCTATCTATCTCTCTATTTATCTCTATCTCTCTATCTCTTTCTATCTCTCTCTGTCTATCTCTCTCTATCTCTATCTATCTATCTCTCTATCTGCAATCGCCCTGAAGAAGTATTTGAAATCAGCAGCTGTTCAATGAACCTGTTCATTAACCTGTTGACTTCAAAACAAGAAAAGCCGTCCTCCCCTCACCTTTACAACCGGGTTAACCTCCCTCACCTTTACAACCGGGTTAACCTCCCTCACTCACAACCTCCTTCCCTCTGATTACCTTTCCTCTCTGAGTTACCACTGGGTAACGGCATGAGAGGAAAATGCATGGCCACTTTATTAGGAACTGTCTTCAATCTGATTCAGTTTGGCACCTTCCCTCTCTCTCTCTCTCTCTCTCTCTCTCTCTCTGAAGCACAACTGGGATCCTTGAGCACAAACGGACTGGCCCACTACCGAAACCAGTACAGCACCAGTACAGTGTTGCTGTATCCCCTGGTTTATCTCCTGTTGTCTTTCAGCGCCTCCGTACCCCTGGACCAGTTCAGTTTGTAAATGGAGATGGATCCATGCCAGCTCGGTTCCAGCTCGGTTCTGGCACAGTTCTGGTCTCAGTACCGGAGGAGGTTCACGAAGCAAGTTTCACGAAGAATGATTTGAATCGCTGCCTGTGTTCATGGCTTTGAATTCTCTTATAAAAAGTTTACCTTGTTAAATAAAATCAAATAAAACTACAGCACAGTGTAGTAAAGCACAGTGAAGATAATGAAGCAGCCCCCTTTCTCAAAGTTTACAGCTTCGGTATCGCCCCCTGGTAAATTGACCAGGGGAAACGATTATTTGTGATAAAAATGTATGGTTTTACTGGATTTGGAAGTGCATTCTGGACCAATAGGAGCCCCCGGAACCGCTGTAGCCCTTTTGATTGGACGGCGGGATGGACCAATGAGAAGACAGCCTTTGCACAGAAGAGATTCTTTGTATGTTTTCTTTCTACTCGATTTTGTATTAGAAAAAAAAACGGATATTTTCTCAGAGATGAATTATGATAGAAGATATTTAGTGAACGTGGTTGTTTTTTGGCAGACAAAATATTGTGGAAATCAGTTTATAAATATGTATTAATATATATATTACAAGAAAATAAAATAATAATAATATTCAAACTTAAAACAAATCAATGAATGTGTCTCAATAATATTTGTGTTACCCTTTTTTGATGTTTGAGTTCAGGAGCTGCTCTTCAATTCTAGTTATCTCTCGTCTCTCCTCTCTCCTCTATCCTTATCCCCTCCCCTCTCTCTCTCCCTCCTCTCTCCCCTCTCTTCTCTCTCCACTCTCTCCCTCTCTTCTCCTCTCTCTCCTCACTCTCTCCCCTCACTCTCTCCTCTCCCTCTCTCCTCCCCTTTCCTCTATGCTCTCTCCTCTCTCCTTTCCCCTCTCCTCTCTCCCCTCTCTCTCTCTCCTCTATGCTCTCTCTCCTCTCTACTCTCTCCTCTCTCTTCCCTCTCTCCTCTCCTCCTCCCTCCCCTCATCTCTCTCCTCTCCTCTCTCTCTCTCCTCTCCCCTCCTCTCCTCTCTCTCCCCTCTCTCTCCTCACTCCTCTATCTCTTCCTCTCTCTCCTCTCCCTCTCTTCTCCTCTCTCTCCTCTCCCCTCTCCTATCCTCTCCCCTCCTCTCTCCTCTCCTCTCTCCTCTCTCCTCCCCTCTCTCTCC
>JAGXEW010000089.1:581648-604148 GCA_030684275.1 Acipenser oxyrinchus oxyrinchus | reverse complement strand
ATATATATATATATATATATATATATATATATATATATATATATATATATATATATATATATATATATATATATATATATATGAATAAATAAACATTAATTAATTAAAAAAGCATAATAACATGTAACATATTTAAAATGCTGTACGCGTACATTACAACGCGCTTAGTTAGGGTCGAAGATATTACACAGAAAAAAAATAAAATATATTGGGTTTTTTACTGACAAACAAACATTATGTGGTATATATCGGAGGTATGTCTATCCCACAATCCCTCTCTGATTTTAACATTGAGCGTAGAGTGCTCTGCGATTCTGGTCTCCTCGTTTCAAATCCAGGCTGTGTTTTATTTTTAGGGGGTCCGGGCGGGTTCTGTGAACATGAGCAGCATCAAATGGATCACGAATTCGGGTATTTTGTTCGGGGCGATCGGAATGGTGTACGGATTTTGGACGATGACGTCACCGGGCGAGGAACGAAAAAAGAACATTATCAAGGTAAGGTTTGTTTTTTTCAACCCCCATAAGCTAAGCAAATGAATAATAATAATAATAATTGTAATATAAAAAGTTACATTGAAACCCACTAAGCCAGACGCAGGCACAGCAAGCCCCAATTTAATAGGAGCTTTACAAACACCCCTCCCCTCCCGTGGGGATTCCGCTTTGCTGTGATTTTACTATGGGAACCTGTAGAAATGTGAATTATTGTTGTATTATTATAGTGATTTTTTATCCTCTCCTCCCCTCGTCTATTATCGACAGGACCTCCCAGAAGCGAACCCGCTACGGATGGAAGAGTCGCAACGCTTGACCGCTTTGCAGCTGCGAGTCCTCAAAGAAGCGGCGGAGACGGAGGATAATATCTCCCGGAGATACAGCAAATAAAACACAACTTTATCCGTCTCCTTATTGTAATTATTTATTTATTTATTTTCGTACTGTTGTCTGCCGTCTAAATACGTACGGAACCAATTTTACCAACACACATGTTTGTCACACGGAATCAAAACAGCGACACCAACTTCCGGTAAAGAAGGTCAGATGAAACGAATCATCGCTTCCTGTAGGTAAGGTCTGTGGGAATCAAAACAGCGACACCAACTTCCGGTAAAGAAGGTCAGATGAAACGAATCATCGCTTCCTGTAGGTAAGGTCTGTGGGAATCAAAACAGCGACACCAACTTCCGGTAAAGAAGGTCAGATGAAACGAATCATCGCTTCCTGTAGGTAAGGTCTGTGGGAATCAAAACAGCGACACCAACTTCCGGTAAAGAAGGTCAGATGAAACGAATCATCGCTTCCTGTAGGTAAGGTCTGTGGGCAGAAAGCTCTTCCGGCGAAGAAGGTCAACGGTACAATAACTGCGGCGTGCGTGTGTTTGTGAAGCACGAACAGGTCAAAAAATAAATAAATAAAAGCAACCGGATAAATATGACCAGCAAATATTAAAACACTTCCGTTCGTGTGAACTTTAAAAAAAAAAAAATCAGACATTTATTTTTTTTAAGGGATAATTAGTACAGCCCTATTTTGAATATTTGACCAAAATTACAGTTGGGTATTTTAGTCAGTAGCTGAGCGCTGTGTTAATAACGAGCCCGTATAAATATTGCGTTATATTATTTTTACAAAATAACGGATTTGCCACCCTCGCAATGTCCGGGCCTAGCGTCGAAAGAGCCGCTTCGAGCCCCGCTCTGGCGCAGCCCGCTCCCCGGAATCCGCTTTTCAAGGACTGCTGGGGCTGCCGGGTTACCTGCGGGGCCGGGCTGCTGCTCGCCGGAGGCTACGTCTTCATGGCGGCCCGGAGTGTCTTAAAGAAAGGCGGTCCCGCCAGAGTGGGGACGGTGGCACAAATCTTTTTTTCTGCGTGTAAGTTTATTATTATTATTATTATTATTATTATTATAAACCGCTACAGGGCTGGGAATGAGACTCCCGCTGTACAGCAGTGTGATCCAGTCCTGGTTTCACAGGGAGTTTAATAATCAGACACACCCTGAGCTTGTTAGCTAGACACACTGGGGGCTGATCAAGCTGGTAGCAGTGAAACCTGGACTGGATCACACTGCTGTGGGATAGGAGTCTGATTCCCATGCCCTGATCATTATTTGTCGTAAATTAAAACTATTTTTCTGTGTTTAAACCAGGAATGGATCACGCTGCTATGCAAAGGGGGGAGTGGGGCTTGGCTTATATTTTCATTCCTGGAGTAATTCGGTCTGTGTTGACTTGGAAACAAATGCTTTATTTATTTATTTATTTATTTATTTATTTATTTATTTTGATATCTGTCTTGTTTTCAGGTTTGGCATCGTGGGGTATTGTGATCATCGCTGATCCGGTTGGAAAATCTCAGAGGAAAACCTGAAAAAAAAAATCAAGACTTTCTACTTCGTTTTCCTTGATCGCTGCACTCGCCCAAAAAAGAACCTTGAAACTACGGGAAAACACATTAAATATGTTAAAATCAGCTTCGCGTCTGTGCGTCTCCCTGTGATCGTGTTGAGAGTGTGTTTCGTTCTCTCGTCTCTTTGTGTGACAGACCCTCCCCCCTCCCTCTCCCTCTCCCTACCTCAGTTTTATATCAGCTAGTCTGTGGTGTGTCTGTGTCTCTTATAATATGTTTCTAAGTGTGGGGTGCGTCTCCTGTGATCGTGTTGAGAGTGTGTTTCGTTCTCTCGTCTCTTTGTGTGACAGACCCTCCCTCCTCCCTCTCCCCTCTCCCGTACCTCAGTTTTATATCAGCTAGTCTGTGGTGTGTCTGTGTCTCTTATAATATGTTTCTAAGTGTGGGGTGCGTCTCCCTGTGATCGTGTTGAGAGTGTGTTTCGTTCTCTCGTCTCTTTGTGTGACAGACCCTCCCTCCTCCCTCTCCCCTCTCCCTGTACCTCAGTTTTATATCAGCTAGTCTGTGGTGTGTCTGTGTCTCTTATAATATGTTTCTAAGTGTGGGGTGCGTCTCCCTGTGATCGTGTTGAGAGTGTGTTTCGTTCTCTTGTATGACAGACCCCACCCCACCCCGACACAGCAAAGACTGCCAGAGAACGACTCTGAAAAAACGAGGCTCACATCGAGGTTCGGTCAGCGATCGCTTTTAATTGGCCAGCGCGAGAAGCAAAGAAAAAAAGTTATGATTAAGAACAGTAAATCAAGGCTTGAGAAACCAAAAAAAAATATAAAAACTAATAATAATAATTCAAGTCCAATTATTATTCATCATTTTGTACAAACTGCTTGTGTGTGCTTGTGTGTGTGTTTTGTTTTTTTAATAGTCTCAAGTGTTTCGTTGCGTTTTGAGTTTTTCCATCCCAGATCATGTTTCTCTCTCTCTCCTGGTCAGAGGGGGCGGGGCTATGCTTGGGTTCAGGTCATGTGACGTCTCTCTCTTGTTGTCTGGTCTTTATTTTCTTTACTTCTTGGCAACTATTAACACTGCTGAAGGAACCAGGCCTGTAAAAACACAGAAATAAACTGAATTAATACAGCAGCTAGCCTGTGTCTCTGTATACAGACCGTGCGTCTCGGTGTAGTAATACAGCAGCTAGCCTGCGTCTCTGTATACAGACCGCGCGTCTCTCGGTGTAGTAATACAGCAGCTAGCCTGCGTCTCTGTATACAGACCGCGCGTCTCGGTGTAGTAATACAGCAGCTAGCCTGCGTCTCTGTATACAGACCGCGCGTCTCTCAGTGTGTATTAATACAGCAGCTAGCCTGCGTCTCTGTATACAGACCGCGCTCTCGGTGTAGTAATACAGCAGCTAGCCTGCGTCTCTGTATACAGACCGCGCGTCTCTCGGTGTAGTAATACAGCAGCTAGCCTGCGTCTCTGTATACAGACCGCTGCTCTCGTGTAGTAATACAGCAGCTAGCCTGCGCCTCTGTATACAGACCGCTGCTCTCAGTGTGTATTAATACAGCAGCTAGCCTGCGTCTCTGTATACAGACCGCTGCTCTCAGTGTGTAGTAATACAGCAGCTAGCCTGCGTCTCTGTATACAGACCGTGCGTCTCTCAGTGTGTATTAATACAGCAGCTAGCCTGCGTCTCTGTATACAGACCGTGCGTCTCTCAGTGTGTATTAATACAGCAGCTAGCCTGCGTCTCTGTATACAGACCGTGCGTCTCTCAGTGTGTATTAATACAGCAGCTAGCCTGCGTCTCTGTATACAGACCGTGCGTCTCTCAGTGTGTATTAATACAGCAGCTAGCCTGCGTCTCTGTATACAGACCGTGCGTCTCTCGGTGTAGTAATACAGCAGCTAGCCTGCATCGCTGTATACAGACCGTGCGTCTCAGTGTGCCTCGTCTCTCTCGTGTGTATAGTCTCTCAGTCTCTCTCTCAGTGTGTATAGTCTCTCAGTGTCTCGTCTCTCTCTCAGTGTGTCTCAGTCTCTCTCTGTGTGTATAGTCTCTCAGTATCTCAGTGTGTCTCAGTCTCTGTCTCTCAGTGTGTCGTCTCTCAGTCTCTGTCTCAGTATCTCGGTGTCTCGTCTCTCAGTCTCGTCTCCCAGTCTCTCTCTCAGTGTCTCAGTGTCTCGTCTCTCGGTGTGTTCCTCACCCAGCTCCTGCAGTGGTGTCTCCATGTCCTCCTCAGTGAACTGTCTCCTGGGGAAGGGGGTAAGCAGCGTGAACTCCTCCGCCCGCCGGGTCCGGTTCAGCTCCACGTGAGCCGCACTGCGGCCAGCGGCTCCCGGGCCTTGAACAGCTGGTCAGCGCCGAGCCGTCCAGCAAGCGCACCTGGGGGCAGGGGGTCACACCAGCGATGGGAACAAGACTCCTACTGCACAGCAGTGTCACCCAGTCCATTAAACTCAGGGTGTCAGAATGAAAACTATGACTCCCAGCATGCCTCAGCACCCGCAGTATCAGTGAGGGATGCTGGGAGCTGTAGTTCTTTAATACAGAACAGCTGGCATCAACCAGCAGTCACAACAGGGCCTGCAGTATAGGTGTGTTTACATTGGAAGCACTGCATCACAGTAAAAAAAAAACTACGACTCCCAGCATGCCTCAGCACCCGCAGTATCAGTGAGGGATGCTGGGAGCTGTAGTTCTTTAATACAGAACAGCTGGCATCAACCAGCAGTCACAACAGGGCCTGCAGTATAGGTGTGTTTACATTGGAAGCACTGCATCACAGTAAAAAAAAAACTACAACTCCCAGCATGCCTCAGCACCCGCAGTATCAGTGAGGGATGCTGGGAGCTGTAGTTCTTTGCACAGTGACAGTCAGGGGGGGGGTCTGCTGACATACCTGTATCCTGCACTCGTCGTATTCCCTCTTGGCCGGGGGGGGTCCCTGGCTGGCGGGCGGGAGGTGGGAGGGGCCTCCACTGGGGGTCACGGGGCAGCGCTGGAGCTACCCCCTCCAAACTGGGAAGGAGAAACGAGCGAGAGAGAGAGAGAGAGAGAGAGAGAGAGATGCAACTGTTAATGGAATAAATCACTTACTGATCCACTTGATCAATATTTATTAGTACCGGAGAAAGGAATTTGCTAACACCCGCCATAGCAGCGTCAACAAGGTGCGCTGGAGCGCGGGTTCCGATCTCTCCCCACACTCACCTTCATAGCTCTCTCCGCCTTGTCCCTCTCGATCTTATCTCGAACCCGCTGCCTTTGGAAAGACAAGAGGAGAGAAGAGAATTAGCTGCTGGTCTCCTCCCGCCTTCACTGACAAGAGCTGAACTCAGAAATCCTCCGGATTCCCTCATCAGTGCAGGAGGCTGGGGGTCCCAGCTGAGAGAAAAGGGGGTCTCGATACCAGGAGGTTCAAATCCGGCTCAGCCACTGACTCCCTGTGTGTGTGTGTGTGTGTGTGTGTGTGTGTGTGTGTGTGTGTGTGTGTGTGTGTGTGTGTGTGTGTGTGTGTGACCCTGAGCAAGTCACTTCACCTCTGCTGAATGACTCATTAATAATAATAATAATAATAATAATAATAATAATAATAATAATAATGTGTGAATTCAATCGGTTTTGACTGGAGTTGCTCACCTGGCCTGCTTCTCCTCGATCTTCTCCCTCTTCCTCTCCTCTGCCAGCTTCTTCATCTCCTCTTCCTGCAGCCTCTGCTTGACCTGCAGCAGCTCCTGGCCGTGTCTCCTCCTCTCCCTCTCCCTCTCCACCTCCTCCTGCTTCTCTCGCTCCTCTCGCTCCTGCTGCTTCACACGCATCAGCTCCTCCAGCCTGCAGGGGGCAGTGTCACACAGCGCTGATACACACCGATGCAGCCCTCAACCCTCTCTCCTCTCCCCTCCCCTCTCTCTTTCTTCTCCACCTCGCTGCTCCCTCTCCTGTTCCCTCTTCTCACACACTGACAGCTCTCCTCCTCCTCCCGTCTTTCCTCTCCTCCTCCTCCCCTCTTTCTCTCTGTTCAAAGACTCACCGTTTTATCTGTTCTTGTTTCTCTTCCTCTGTCAGAGGTCGTTTGCTCTGTTCTTCCTGTGACCCTTCTGCAGCCGCTACTGAGAGAGAGAGAGAGAGAGAGAGAGAGAGAGAGAGAGAGAGAGAGAGTATTAGTTGCATATTCATTGTGTCGCAAGTCCAATTATAAAATCCCGTTGAAATCCCTGTATATCTAATGAATATACAAATGATGTAGACTGATAGACAGACAGACAGACAGACAGGGGCACTACAGTGGCAATGCAGACAGATATAGATATTGTTTGATATCACACTGCATTTCTAGCACCAGAGCTGTAGAACACTGAGATCATTATACCCTCCCTCGCTCACCGCCGCGGGATCTGTCGGGGGCTGGAGGGGGTCAGAGTGAGCTGGGTCGGATCAGACCCCAAAACATGACCAGCTGGAGGAACGTAGGGCTCGCCAATATCAGCGTCACTTTCATGCTCCATTATCCTGGAGAGAGAGAGAGAGAGAGAGAGAGAGAGAGAGAGAGAGAGAGGGAGAGAGGGAGAGAGAGAGAGAGAGAGAGGGGAGAGAGGGGAGAGAGGAGAGAGGGAGAGAGAGAGAGAGGGAGAGAGGGAGAGAGGAGAGGGGAGAGAGAGAGAGAGGGAGAGGGAGAGAGAGAGGGAGAGGAGAGAGAGAGAGAGAGAGAGAGGGAGAGAGAGAGAGAGAGAGGAGAGAGGGAGAGAGGGGAGAGAGGGGAGAGAGAGAGAGAGAGAGGGAGAGAGGAGAGAGAGAGAGAGAGGGAGAGAGGAGAGAGGAGAGAGGCATATCCAGGTGTTATTCCTGTGGGATTCATGTGGGAGTCATTCGGGAATCTGCAGCCGTTATTTCAAGCTACTCACCAGTCCATCGCTCGCTCTATCCCCTGATTCCCAGTGTAAGCCAGAGCTCTCTCTCTAAACACAGAGACACAAACCACATGGTAAAGCACAGTAAAGTGTGACAAAGCACAGAGAGGTGTGGTAAAGCATAGGGAAGCATTGTAAAGCACAGAGAGGTCTGGTAAAGCATAGGGAAGCATTGTAAAGCACAGAGAGGTCTGGTAAAGCATAGGGAAGCATTGTAAAGCACAGAGAGGTCTGGTAAAGCATAGGGAAGCATTGTAAAGCACAGAGAGGTCTGGTAAAGCATAGGGAAGCATTGTAAAGCACAGAGAGGTCTGGTAAAGCATAGGGAAGCATTGTAAAGCACAGAGAGGTCTGGTAAAGCATAGGGAAGCATTGTAAAGCACAGAGAGGTCTGGTAAAGCATAGGGAAGCATTGTAAAGCACAGAGAGGTCTGGTAAAGCATAGGGAAGCATTGTAAAGCACAGAGAGGTCTGGTAAAGCATAGGGAAGCATTGTAAAGCACAGAGAGGTCTGGCTGCTCACGCTCTGTTTTTGCTGAACCCCATCTCCATTAAACTGTCCAGCGCCGTGAATTCTGCCATCGTGACGTCTCCGTTACTGCTTCTAAAAGATTACAAAAAACAAAAATGACTTCTGGTGGAAACGTTTGCCATTGAATTTACACTGAAGACGCTGAGAAAGACTTCTAGTGGAAACGTTTGCCATTGAATTTACACTGAAGACGCTGAGAAAGACTTCTAGTGGAAACGTTTGCCATTGAATTTACACTGAAGACGCTGAGAAAGACTTCTAGTGGAAACGTTTGCCATTGAATTTACACTGAAGACGCTGAGAGAGACTTCTAGTGGAAACGTTTGCCATTGAATTTACACTGAAGACGCTGAGAAAGACTTCTAGTGGAAACGTTTGCCATTGAATTTACACTGAAGACGCTGAGAAAGACTTCTAGTGGAAACGTTTGCCATTGAATTTACACTGAAGACGCTGAGAGAGACTTCTAGTGGAAACGTTTGCCATTGAATTTACACTGAAGACGCTGAGAGAGACTTCTCGGGGGATCGTTATCTGTACAGAACCGCAGTTTTTCCTCAAGAATCGCAACTTGAAATCGGACTCTACAGCCACTAGCATGACATTGTGATGTATTCATTTCGTGATAATGCGGCTGTAGCAAGGATACGATGTTAATCACACGCAGCCCTCTTAATTTAGACTGTTCTGTACGTAAAGCGCGTTTACAAATCGATTTTTTTTTTAATCGATTTAGTTTCCCATTGCTTTAATATATATATATATATATATATATATATATATATATATATATATATATATATATATATATATTAAAAAAATCCTAATTCTAACTCAAATCAACCCATTTGCATTTTGAATCAAGTCCACCACACCACTGATCAACATTACCGGCGGTTTCTTTAAAACGTCAATTCCCTTCTTAGGGATTTGGGAGTGATTTTAAACGCAGGAATTCGCTGGAAATGTAATTTTTTTCAGAGACAGTATCGATATTTATATTTCAACGCTGTACTCTGATCGCTCGGCCTACTTTGAAACCTGCGATTCGATATTATAGTTCTAGGTTTGTTCCCCTTCCTCCCTACCACAGTTTAAATAAAATAAACACGTCCAGATTATAAATAAAAACAATATTATGCGCTTTGTTTACTCACACACTCGAGATTTCAATGCCACAATCGCATGCAATGTCCGGCTACAGTACGGGAGCCTCGCTGGGACACTTCGCACGGAAACCGTTCTACCAATTACGTCACGATGAAACATCGTTTTTTTTTTCCGTCAGGCGAATCTCGCTTGGAAGCTTGGAAGCTTGGAAACGCGGAGGAGGAGGTGCTGGGCATGCGCGCTGCGTCATCCGTACGGCACGGATGTTCCCACCTCTGCTGCTACCCCTGTGGCTCCATTTTGATGTACGGAACCGGGATAGTTTTATTAGTTTTGTTACTCAGTAAGAGCCCGGACGGAACCGGGGCGGCGTGTGTGCGTGTCCACCCCTAAAATATACATTGAATTGATATTTATAGGTGGGTAACAACACCCTTAAAGATATGAAATTACCCCTTTTTAAATTTTTTTTTCAATAAAGTTTTCTTCGTTTGTACAAACGCTTGACCTCCCCCCCCTGCAGAATTAGTAAGCATGGCGGGTGTAGGGTACCTCGGATTGAGAAACGCAATACAATGTTTAAAAGCGCCCGCAGTACAGCAAGCTTACAGGTAAACACGGTCTTTTAAACCGATTAAAATAAACGCGGACGTCAAAACTAGAGACACACTTAATAGGAGACGCGCTGAGCCGAAGACAGACAGAGGACAGACAGACAGACAGGGGTCATTGAAGTTGCGGGCGAGTTATTACTGCGCTTTAATAATAATTCGTTTTAAGGTAGCGGAGTTAAGTTGAGCGCAGAATCGAATAGAATTTATTTGTGTATCGCCGAATCGAACAGTATAGCGCAAATCAATCTAATAATCGAGTGCTGTACTATAGCGCAGAATGAATCTTATGTATTATTATTATTATTTAAAAATAATAATGTGATATCTTGTAACAATTGTAAGTCGCCCTGGATTAGGGCGTCTGCTAAGAAATAAATAATTATAATAATATTATAATGCCTGGAACGCAGGGATGGAAATACAGCATTGTGTGAATTGCAGTGTGATCCAGTCCTGGTTTCACTGGGAGTTTAATCATCAGACACACCTGAGCTTGTTAGCTAGACACACTGGGGGCTGATCAAGCTGGTAGCAGTAAAACCTGGACTGGATCACACTGCTGTGCGATAGGAGTCTGATTTCCATTGCTGGGAAACGTATATTATTCTGTGCAGAATCTAATGTATTATAATACTATCGTAGAATCTAATGTAATGTATTGCTATAGCAAAGTATATTATTCTGTGAACAATCTAATATAAATATCTCTCTCTCGCTCTCGTTCTAGATAGATAGATAGATAGATAGATAGATAGATAGATAGATAGATAGATAGATAGATGGATAGATAGATAATGTAACAGCACTGTGCTCATGTATTTAATGTTGTTTCCAGTGCTGGGGTGTAATGGTGTAGACTCAGCGAGTGTGTGGCAGTCTGTGAATGTCTCTCTCTCTCTCTCTCTCTCTCTGCCCAGCATTACTCTGCCAGCGCGGCCGCTGGGCCCCACTATCCTGGCATCGTGGAGTCCACAGATGAGTACCGATTCGTGGAGAGGCTGATCCCCCCCTCCCGGGTTCCAGAGCCCCCCAAACACCAGCAGTACCCCACGCCCAGCGGCTGGACACCCCCCTCAGGTACCCCTCTCACTGCTGCTGCACCCAGTCCTGGGGTTCAGAGCTCCCCTCAATGAAGTCTAGTATTATTATTATTAATATTGAAATGATCAGGAGCCAGGAGTTTGAGCAGGGTTACAAACTCACACTAGCCCTGCTGCTGCTGCTGCTGCACCCAGTCCTGGGGTTCAGAGCTCCCCTCAATGAAGTCTAGTATTATTATTATTAATATTGAAATGATCAGGAGCCAGGAGTTTGAGCAGGGTTACAAACTCACACTAGCCCTGCTGCTGCTGCTGCTGCACCCAGTCCTGGGGTTCAGAGCTCCCCTCAATGAAGTCTAGTATTATTATTATTAATATTGAAATGATCAGGAGCCAGGAGTTTGAGCAGGGTTACAAACTCACACTAGCCCTGCTGCTGCTGCTGCTGCACCCAGTCCTGGGGTTCAGAGCTCCCCTCAATGAAGTCTAGTATTATTATTATTAATATTGAAATGATCAGGAGCCAGGAGTTTGAACAGGGTTACAAACTCACACTAAAATAAAAAAAAGTAAGATAAACTTCTGAAATCTAACGCTACAGCGCAGAATCTAAAGGGATGTTATTCTGTAGGGCTGAGTGGAATATCATGTATTATTACTGCAGGGTAAAGTGACAGTCTGTCCCCCGCATTGTATTGTAATGGTTTGCTGTCTCCCCCAGCGGAGCCCCTCGCTCCGTGCAGCGGTGCGACGGTTCTCGCATGCACAACATTCCGTCTACACCGACATCACCCACGGCAACCAGAAGATGACCGTCATCCGCAAGATCAGTGGAGACATCTGGGTAAGCTGCGGAGGAGATTCCACTGCCAGCTCCATCTTCACATCCAGAAGCCTTCGCAGGAACTGTGATTGTATTGAATTGTAAAGGAATTGTATGAGGCTGTGTGGTCCAGTGGTTAAAGAAAAGGGCTTGTAACCAGGAGGTACCCGGTTCAAATCCCACCTCAGCCACTGACTCATTGTGTGACCCTGAGCAAGTCACTTCACCTCCTTGTGCTCCGTCTTTCGGGTGAGACGTAGTTGTAAGTGACTCTGCAGCTGATGCATAGTTCACACACCCTAGTCTCTGTAAGTCGCCTTGGATAAAGGCGTCTGCTAAATAAACAAATAATAACAATAATTCTAAAGTGATGTCATTTCCTCGGGCAGCACAGGGTTACGATGCAGAGCTTCGTGTTTAAACACAAGTTTACAGCAAGTGCAGCTAAGAACGCTAAACTGACAATCACATGATAAAAAAATATCTTTTCCTTCTCTCTCTCTCATCTCTCTCTCTCTCTCTCTCGTTTTTCACTGGCCAGGCTCTGGAACAGGAAGTGAAGTCGTATCTGACGCAGGTGACGGGGAAGTGCCCGCCCACTCAGGTCAACGAGGTCACCATGAGCATCCGGGTGAAAGGTTACTACGACACAGAGCTGAAAGCCTGGCTGACGGAGAAGGGCTTCTGAGGGGAACAGAGGGAGGGAGGGAAAGGAGGAGAGAGAGGCAGGGTCAGCCCAGAAACATTAACATCCAGGGCTGGGAATCAGACTCCCGCTGCACAGCAGTGTGATCCAGTCCTGGTTTCACTGGGAGTTTAATAATCAGACACACCCTGAGCTTGTTAGCTAGACACACTGGGGGCTGATCAAGCTGGTAGCAGTGAAACCTGGACTGGATCACACTGCTGTGCAATAGGAGTCTGATTTCTGTCTCTGTGCTTTTTCTGTTAAAATAATGAACTATTTGTCAACTCCAGAACTGTGCTGTCTTTACAATGTCAATAAATGCAGTCAAAATGCAAATAAAACAATGGTGTTTATTTATCAATATATAAAAAAAGCATTGACATTAAAAGACATTTATATCATCCACAAATACAAACAACTGCTGAACTTAGAAATTCTAGAAGAAACTCAATTCAGTGACACACGTTTCCACTAGAAGTCTTTCTCAGCGTCTTCAGTGTAAATTCAATGGCAAACGTTTCCACTAGAAGTCTTTCTCAGCGTCTTCAGTGTAAATTCAATGGCAAACGTTTCCACTAGAAGTCTTTCTCAGCGTCTTCAGTGTAAATTCAATGGCAAACGTTTCCACTAGAAGTCTCTCTCAGCGTCTTCAGTGTAAATTCAATGGCAAACGTTTCCACTAGAAGTCTCTCTCAGAGTCTTCAGTGTAAATTCAATGGCAAACGTTTCCACTACGTTGATCGTTGAATTTATTAAGGTTCAGCATTTCTAAAAGTACATTTATATGTCCAAAGAGTTCGACAAACGTGTACGAGAGAAATATTCAGAACATCGCCTGAGGAACGCTGGCTTTTTACAAAATATTCCTTTAAGAATTTTTTCTTTTTTTTTTAAATCCTTGTAAAAACAGGCAGTTGAACGATTCGTCTTTTGAGTATTTAAAATAAAACATAATAATAATAATAATAATAATAAAACAGCTGCTTGGGTTTGTGACGATCGCTGCTTTTCTTAAAGACTCTGCGGAGAACAGCGACCCACACAAACCCAAGCAGCTGTTTCTGAATTCACTCTGAACAGGGAATCAGCCCCCCTGATCCACGCCAGCGACCCCCTCGCCCTGATTTCTGTGTGATCGTTTCTTGCAGCTCTGCTGTTGAGAGAGGGGCAGACGGGACGGGACGGGAGTTTGGAGGTCCCTGGCTTGCCCCAGTCCTAACTGGGAGGGTAGTACTGGTTGTAATTCCAAGGAGACTGGTATCCATAGCCTCCATACTGTTGCTGAGAAACGGGAGAGATGGGAGGAGTTATTGATTATTGATCAATTGATTAACTTGATGCTTGCTAAAGTTCCATTATTCACATGAAGAGGCAATTTATCACTTTATCGATAAAGAGCTGACCCTCCAAAATAAAGCCTAATCAGGGGCTGGGAATCAGACTCCTATTGCACAGCAGTGTGATCCAGTCCAGGTTTTACTGCTACCAGCTTGATCAGCCCCAGTGTGTCTAGCTAACAAGCTCAGGTGTGTCTGATTATTAAACTCCCAGTGAAACCAGGACTGGATCACACTGCTGTGCAGCGGAGTCTCGTTCCCAGCTCTGATCTCCTGACATTAAAGTGAATTGTTTGATCACCTGATACCAGGCTCCATAGTTATAGGCTGCCTGGCCATTGTTGTAGTCTCCGCCCATCAAGGGCGGGGTGTCGGCATGGCGACCGGGGTGTGGTTGGGGGGCGTGGCCACGAGGCCGTCTTCCGATTTGACCTTTTTCTCCTCGGGCTCCTCCCCCTCATCCTCTTCCTCCTCCTCGCAGTCTCTGCCAATCAGAAGGGAGAATCGGCTTTAAAAGAGGGGGCGGGGCACTTTGTCATTCACACAAAAACGTGGGACGGAGCACAAGGAGGTGAAGTGACTCGCTCAGGGTCACGCACACACACACACACACACACACACACACACACACACACACACACACACACACACACACACACACACACACACACACACACACACACACACACACACACACACACACACACACACACACACACACACACACACACACACACACACACACACACACACACACACACACACACACACACACACACACGCACACACACACACACACACACACACGCACACACACACACACTCACACACACACCACACACACACACACACACCACCACAGGGAGTCAGTGGCTGAGCCGATTTGAACCTCCTGGTATCAAAGCTCCTTTTCTCTAACCGCTGGGACCACACAGCCTCTGTCACTCCTCCTCCTCCTCCCTCCCTTCTCGCTCCTCCCTCCCTCCACCGTCCTCCTTCCTCCTCCTCCTCCTCCTCCTCCTCCTCCTCCTCCTCCCTCCTCCTCCTCCTCCCTCCTCCTCCTCCTCCCTCCCTCCCTCCTCCCTCCCTCCTCCTCCCTCCCTCCTCCTCCCTCCCTCCCTCCTCCCTCCCTCCCTCCTCCTCCCTCCCTCCTCCTCCTCCTCCTCCTCCTCCTCCCTCCTCCTCCTCCTCCTCCTCCTCCTCCTCCTCCTCCTCCCTCTGTCCTCCCTCCCTCCTCCTCCCTCCCTCCTCCTCCCTCCTCCTCCCTCCCTCCTCCTCCCTCCTCCTCCTCCTCCTCCTCCTCCTCCTCCTCCCTCCTCCCTCCCTCCTCGCTCCTCCCTCGCTCACCCCGTTCTCTAAGCGTCTCTTCATGGACGCAGTTTCATTCAAGAGGCTCTGGTGCTCATCGTAAGCAGTCAGCAAACTGAAATTAATACAATTATTAATAATAATAATAATAATAATAATAATAACAATAATAACAGCATTAGTCATAATAATAATATTAGTAATAATATTGATAATAATAATCATCACTCGGTATTGTCTTAATATACAGGATGGATTTCAGTTGTGATTGACCTCCAGGTCTGACCCCTGACCCCTGACCTCTGCACGCTGCTCCCAAGTCCTGCTGGAACTCGAGGTCTCGGCGGGACAGCAGCAGCCTGGTCTGGGGCGGCAGGGAGCAGCTCAGCCGCGGCTCAGACACTGCAGGACCGGGCCCTCGCTCTGACCCGGCTCCCCAGCACTCAGCTCCAGCTCCAGCAGGGCCAGGTGCAGCTTGCTGTCCGTCTGAGGGAGGGGAGGGAGGGAGGGGAGGGGTTAAAAGTGTTCTCCTGCAGAGATCAAACTATCAAAAGAATGAGCTTCATACTCTCCCCTCCCTCCTCCTCCTCCTCTCCTCTCCCTCCCCTCTGTCTCCTCCTCTCCTATCCTCTCCTCTCCTCTCTCCTCTCCTCTATCTCCTATCCTCTCCTCTCCTCCCTCTCTCTCTCCTCTCCTCTCCTCTCCTCTCCTCTCCTCCCTCTCCATCTCCTCTCTTCCCCTCTCCTCCTCTCTCTCCCTCTCCCTCTCCTCTCCTCCCTCTCTCTCCTCTCCTCTCCTCTCTCTCCCTCTCTCCCTCTCCATCTCCTCTCTTCCTCCTCTCCTCTCCTCTCTCTCTCTCCCTCTCCTCTCTCCTCTCCTCTCCTCTCCTCCTCTCTTCTCCTCTCCTCTCCTCCTCTCCCCTCCTCCTCTCCTCCCTCTCCTCTCTCCTCCTCTCTCCCTCTCTCTCCTCTCCTCCTCTCCCCTCTCTCCTCTCCTCTCCTCTCTCCTCTCCTCCTCTCTCCTCTCCTCTCCTCCTCTCCTCCCTCTCCTCCTCCTCTCTCCCCTCTCCTCTCCTCCCTCTCCCCTCTCCTCCTCTCCTCTCTCCCTCTCTCTCCTCTCTCTCCTCTCCCCCTCTCTCTCCTCCTCTCCTCTCCCTCTCTCCACTCTCCTCTCCTCTCTCTCCTCTCCATCTCCTCCTCTCTCCCTCTCTCCTCTCCCTCTCCCTCTTCCTCTCTCCTCTCCTCCTCTCCCTCTCCCTCTCTCTCCTCCCCTCTCTATCTCCTCCTCTCCCCTCTCCTCCTCCCTCTCTCTCTCCTCCTCTCCCTCTCTCCCTCTCTCTCCTCCTCTCCCTCTCCTCCTCTCCTCTCCTCCTCTCTCTCCCCTCTATCTCCCTCTCTCCTCTCCTCTCTCCTCTCCTCTCTTCCCCCTCTCCTCTCCTCCTCTCTCCTCTCCTCTCCTCTCCTCCTCTCTCCCTCTCTATCTCCTCCTCCTCCCTCTCTATCTCCTCTCATCTCCTCCTCTCCCCTCTCTATCTCCTCCTCTCCCCTCTCCATCTCCTCCTCTCCCCTCTCTATCTCCTCTCCTCCCCTCTCTATCTCCTCTCCCTTCTCCTCCTCTCCTCTCCTCTCTCACCGGGTCTCTGTCGATAGCGTCCTGCAGCACTCTGCGCGCCTTGCCATGGTCCCTCTGCACTCTCAGCAGCTGCCTGGCCAGCTTGATGGAGTAGAACGAGCGGAGGGGCGTGGCCTGGCTCTGGAGCACCGCCTCCCGGAGCAGAGACTCCGCCCCCTCCAGGTTCCCGGCCCGCCTCTCCAGGCTGACCCTGCGCAGCCTCACCATGGCCAGGCCGGGCACCGATTGGTCGAGGGCCTCCAGCACGCGCCGCGCCTCCTCCAGGTTGCCTAGCAACGCAGGGAGAAGGGGAGGGGCACAGGGAAAGGGGGCGGGGAGGGTGGAAACAAACACTAAATAAAATATCAAACGTCAAACAGATCTCCAGTGAGTTAGCTTTGCTGATCTTACATGTATTCGTATTCGTTTATTTAAATGTATTCGTTTATTTAAACCAGGATAATATAAATGCTACATCCGAACTTCAATATTACACAGGCACATGCAGAGATGTACAAATACATTATTATTATTATTATTTATTTCTTAGCAGACGCCCTTATCCAGGGCGACTTACAATTGTTACAAGATATCACATTATTTTTACATACAATTCCCCATTTATACAGTTGGGTTTTTACTGGAGCAATCTAGGTAAAGCACCTTGCTCAAGGGTACAGCAGCTGTGTCCCCCCACCTGGGATTGAACCCACGACCCTCCGGTCAAGAGTCCAGAGCCCTAACCACTACTCCACACTGCTGCCCCATGTGAAATAAATAAATTTCAGTTGGATGAACTGGGGTAGGGGGGCGGATCAGAGCTGGGAATGAGACTCCCGCTGCACAGCAGTGTGATCCAGTCCTGGTTTCACTGGGAGTTTAATAATCAGACACACCTGAGCTTGTTAGCTAGACACACTGGGGGCTGATCAAGCTGGTAGCAGTAAAACTTGGACTGGATCACACTGCTGTGCGATGGGAGTCTGATTCCCAGCCCTGTGGATGTTGGGGAGTGACCCTATCTTGCGGCTCTTGATGTGGGTTCTGGGGTGCAGGGGAGGGAGGGAGGGGTCTCTACCTTGCTGCTCCTCGAACGCGGCCCACAGCAGGTGCATGCTGGGTTTCCTGGGCAGGTGAATCTCACAGGCTCTCTTGAAGACGCTGCGCGCTCCGTCCACACTGCGCTGAGCCTGGAACTTAGCGTACTGGAACAGAGGGACAGGGGGACATGTACTCAGAGAACACAGGGGACAGGCAGGGACACACACACACACAGAGAACACAGGGACAGGGTGAGCAACACACTCAAGAGAACACGGGACACACACACACACAGGGGACAGGGACACACACAGAGACGCAGGGGACAGACAGAGACACAGGCATTGGAGACACAGACACACAGGGGGACAGAGAGAGAGGGTGCTCACCTTGCTCCAGAACTCCTCGTACAGAGCACAGGCCACAAGGCAGCGCTCAAACAGCAGCCCCGCCCTCCCACCAGACCCCGCCCCCAGTCCCGCCCCCGACTCCGCCTCCATCTCAAAGTCCAGGTAGCTGTGCCAGTTGCGCAGCTGGGCTCGGTCCAGCGGCTTCATGTGGAAGTAGGGTCGCTTGATCTGGGGGGTGAAGAACGGGTCAAAGTTAAGAAACGACTCTGGAATTAATAAATCACTGGGTTTGTGACGATCGCTGCTTTTCTTAAAGACTCTGTGGAGAACAGCGACCCCACAAACCCAAGCAGCTGTTTCTGAATTCACTCTGAGCGGGAACCAGCCCCCTGATCCACACCAGCGCCTCGCCCTGGTTTCTGCGGAGGGCTCGATGCAGGGACACTTGAATGACCGTTTGCTGCCAAGCTGAGCCCGGGCCTTGCAGCTGCACGACGATTATTGATCGATTATTGATTGATTATTGATCGATTATTGATTGATTACTGGATCACTCACGGCCTCTTGAAACTCCATCGCTTGCTGACTTCCCGCTCGTTGCTTCGTAGACTTCCTGTCGCCTAGCAACCAGCAGCTCCCGAATCTTCTGCTCATGTTCGTCCTGGGAGGCGTGGCCAAGGGGACAGAGAGGCGGGGTTAGAACAGAGCTATAGCGCTTCCATGGTAAATATATGAGACTGGCTCGCTTGGACCCCCTGGGCGCTCACCGTCTCCTGCTCCCCCGGTCAGTCCCGGCGGCCCGTCCTCCTGGCGGCCTCTCGCTCCCCTCGGGGTCAGGGGTCACGGCCGCGCACCCCTGCATGACCTCCGACCTCAGCTCCAGGAACTCTGCCATGGAGAGGATCTCACGAGGGAGTGGCTAGAGGCGAGCTCCTTAAACCTGGAGAGAGGGAGAGGGAGAGAGGGGAGAGGGGGAGGGAGAGGAGGGGAGGAGAGAGAGAGGAGAGAGAGAGGGAGAGAGGAGAGAGAGAGAGGGGAGAGAGGAGAGAGGAGAGAGAGGAGGAGAGGGAGAGAGAGGAGAGGGGAGAGGGGAGAGAGAGGGAGGAGAGGAGAGGGAGAGAGGGGAGAGAGGAGAGAGGAGAGAGAGAGGAGAGGAGAGAGGGAGAGGGAGGAGAGGGAGGAGAGGAGAGGGGAGAGAGGGAGAGAGAGGGGAGGAGGGAGAGAGGAGAGAGGGGAGGGAGAGAGGAGAGGAGAGAGGGGAGGAGGGGAGGGAGGGAGGGGGAGGAGGGAGGGGAGGGAGGTGTGAGGGGGAGGGGAGGGGGTGAGGGGAGGGGAGGGGAGGGGGAGGGGAGGGGAGGGAGGGCGTGGTTCTCACGGTGGAAGTGCTGGTTATAAAGCTGCGTTGGCACGCTCAGCACTCTATCGTGAGCGGCAGTGAGAGGGGAGGGAGGGGAGGGAGGGAGGGGAGGGGGAGGGGAGGGGAGGGGCAGGGGAGGGGGTGAGGGGAGGGGAGGAGAGGAGGGAGGGGGAGGGGAGGGAGGGGAGGGAGGGAGGGGAGGGGAGGGGAGGGAGGGGAGGGAGGCGTGGTTCTCACCGGTGGAAGTGCTGGTTATAAAGCTGCGTTGGCACGCTCAGCACTCTATCGTGAGACGGCAGTGAGAGGGGAGGGAGGGAGGGAGGGAGGGGAGGGGAGGGGAGGCGTGGTTCTCACCGGTGGAAGTGCTGGTTATAAAGCTGCGTTGGCACGCTCAGCACTCTATCAGACGGCAGTGGCGGCCCGCTGGTCTCCTTGGTCCCTCTCCCAGTCGCATGCATCTCCCACAGCCGTCCGATCGAAATCCCACCCGCCGCTGCACGGCGGAGGAGAACGCCAGCATGATCCGGGAGCGGACTGAGGCAGGTTCATGTTGAGCGCTCTTGCAGGAAACTCAGGAAGTGAATCCAGAGATCCAGACTGAGAGGAAAGAGCTGCAGCCATCTCAGACACACCTGAAACACACGAGCTCACAGCATAGCAACCAGCATAGCAACCAGCATCTCCACACCTGAAACACACGAGCTCACAGCATAGCAACCAGCATAGCAACCAGCATCTCCACACCTGAAACACACGAGCTCACAGCATAGCAACCAGCATAGCAACCAGCATCTCCACACCTGAAACACACGAGCTCACAGCATAGCAACCAGCATAGCAACCAGCATCTCCACACCTGAAACACACGAGCTCACAGCATAGCAACCAGCATAGCAACCAGCATCTCCACACCTGAAACACACGAGCTCACAGCATAGCAACCAGCATAGCAACCAGCATCTCCACACCTGAAACACACGAGCTCACAGCATAGCAACCAGCATAGCAACCAGCATCTCCACACCTGAAACACACGAGCTCACAGCATAGCAACCAGCATAGCAACCAGCATCTCCACACCTGAAACACACGAGCTCACAGCATAGCAACCAGCATAGCAACCAGCATCTCCACACCTGAAACACACGAGCTCACAGCATAGCAACCAGCATAGCAACCAGCATCTCCACACCTGAAACACACGAGCTCACAGCATAGCAACCAGCATAGCAACCAGCATCTCCACACCTGAAACACACGAGCTCACAGCATAGCAACCAGCATAGCAACCAGCATCTCCACACCTGAAACACACGAGCTCACAGCATAGCAACCAGCATAGCAACCAGCATCTCCACACCTGAAACACACGAGCTCACAGCATAGCAACCAGCATAGCAACCAGCATCTCCACACCTGAAACACACGAGCTCACAGCATAGCAACCAGCATAGCAACCAGCATCTCCACACCTGAAACACACGAGCTCACAGCATAGCAACCAGCATAGCAACCAGCATCTCCACACCTGAAACACACGAGCTCACAGCATAGCAACCAGCATAGCAACCAGCATCTCCACACCTGAAACACACGAGCTCACAGCATAGCAACCAGCATAGCAACCAGCATCTCCACACCTGAAACACACGAGCTCACAGCATAGCAACCAGCATAGCAACCAGCATCTCCACACCTGAAACACACGAGCTCACAGCATAGCAACCAGCATAGCAACCAGCATCTCCACACCTGAAACACACCTGCTCACAGCATAGCAACCAGCATCTCCACACACTATAGCAATCACACACATCTCACAACACAGCACACACAGCTACAGCAACACACTAGCACACACACACACACACACACACACACCCCTCACCTCCTCTGCCTTGCTGATGAACCCTGACCTCCTCTCCATGTCCACCCATTTCTTCCAGTACCCGTAGCAGTACGGATAGAGGGAGAGGAAGGCGTCGAACGCCTTCCGGGCGCAAGACATGTGACCCTGGAGGAGGGGAGAGACCACAGTGAAGAAACAGAGAAAAATATACAAAAAGAAATACACTTGCTTTCTTTTCTCAATCCTCTTTAACTGTTCTTAATTCCTCCCCTCCCCTCCCCTCCCACCTCCTGTTCGATGTACTGCAGCAGGCTGGTCCAGGCACTGAAGTCCACCGGGTTCTCCTGAGTCAACTTCCAGAACTTCTCAAATTCCAGAGGGTAACCCTCCTCCTCCTCCTCCTCCTCCTCCTCCTCCCCATAATCCTCCAGGCCTGCCGGGTACAGCCCTCCGCCCTCCGACCCCGTTGCCGTGGCAGCACTGCCGCTGTCACGCTCCCCGGGGCGGGGCTTCTTCAGCGGAACCCGTGATGTCATCACCGGACGGCTCGTCCTGTTCGATGCCTGAAGGAATCGCAAGAAAAAAAATAATAATTCAAACGCTGCTGCTGCTGCTGCACCCAGTCCTGGGGTTCAGAGCTCCCCTCAATGAAGTCTAGTATTATTATTATTAATATTGAAATGATCAGGAGCCAGGAGTTTGAGCAGGGTTACAAACTCACACTAGCCCTGCTGCTGCTGCTGCTGCACCCAGTCCTGGGGTTCAGAGCTCCCCTCAATGAAGTCTAGTATTATTATTATTAATATTGAAATGATCAGGAGCCAGGAGTTTGAGCAGGGTTACAAACTCACACTAGCCCTGCTGCTGCTGCTGCTGCTGCACCCAGTCCTGGGGTTCAGAGCTCCCCTCAATGAAGTCTAGTATTATTATTATTAATATTGAAATGATCAGGAGCCAGGAGTTTGAGCAGGGTTACAAACTCACACTAGCCCTGCTGCTGCTGCTGCTGCTACCCAGTCCTGGGGTTCAGAGCTCCCTCAATGAAGTCTAGTATTATTATTATTAATATTGAAATGATCAGGAGCCAGGAGTTTGAGCAGGGTTACAAACTCACACTAGCCCTGCTGCTGCTGCTGCTGCTGCACCCAGTCCTGGGGTTCAGAGCTCCCCTCAATGAAGTCTAGTATTATTATTATTAATATTGAAATGATCAGGAGCCAGGAGTTTGAGCAGGGTTACAAACTCACACTAGCCCTGCTGCTGCTGCTGCTGCTGCACCCAGTCCTGGGGTTCAGAGCTCCCCTCAATGAAGTCTAGTATTATTATTATTAATATTGAAATGATCAGGAGCCAGGAGTTTGAGCAGGGTTACAAACTCACACTAGCCCTGCTGCTGCTGCTGCTGCACCCAGTCCTGGGGTTCAGAGCTCCCTCAATGAAGTCTAGTATTATTATTATTAATATTGAAATGATCAGGAGCCAGGAGTTTGAGCAGGGTTACAAACTCACACTAGCCCTGCTGCTGCTGCTGCTGCTGCACCCAGTCCTGGGGTTCAGAGCTCCCCTCAATGAAG
>JAGXEW010000089.1:562059-581148 GCA_030684275.1 Acipenser oxyrinchus oxyrinchus | reverse complement strand
GCTTTACTACACTTTGAGAAGGGGCTGGATCTCTCTCCTCTCTGTGCTTTACTACACTTTGAGAAGGGGCTGGATCTCTCTCCTCTCTGTGCTTTACTACACTTTGAGAAGGGGCTGGATCTCTCTCCTCTCTGTGCTTTACTACACTTTGAGAAGGGGCTGGATCTCTCTCCTCTCTGTGCTTTACTACACTTTGAGAAGGGGCTGGATCTCTCTCCTCTCTGTGCTTTACTACACTTTGAGAAGGGGCTGGATCTCTCTCCTCTCTGTGCTTTACTACACTTTGAGAAGGGGCTGGATCTCTCTCCTCTCTGTGCTTTACTACACTTTGAGAAGGGCTGGATCTCTCTCCTCTCTGTGCTTTACTACACTTTGAGAAGGGGCTGGATCTCTCTCCTCTCTGTGCTTTACTACACTTTGAGAAGGGGCTGGATCTCTCTCCTCTCTGTGCTTTACTACACTTTGAGAAGGGGCTGGATCTCTCTCCTCTCTGTGCTTTACTACACTTTGAGAAGGGGCTGGATCTCTCTCCTCTCTGTGCTTTACTACACTTTGAGAAGGGGCTGGATCTCTCTCCTCTCTGTGCTTTACTACACTTTGAGAAGGGGCTGGATCTCTCTCCTCTCTGTGCTTTACTACACTTTGAGAAGGGGCTGGATCTCTCTCCTCTCTGTGCTTTACTACACTTTGAGAAGGGGCTGGATCTCTCTCCTCTCTGTGCTTTACTACACTTTGAGAAGGGGCTGGATCTCTCTCCTCTCTGTGCTTTACTACACTTTGAGAAGGGGCTGGATCTCTCTCCTCTCTGTGCTTTACTACACTTTGAGAAGGGGCTGGATCTCTCTCCTCTCTGTGCTTTACTACACTTTGAGAAGGGGCTGGATCTCTCTCTCTCTGTGCTTTACTACACTTTGAGAAGGGGCTGGATCTCTCTCCTCTCTGTGCTTTACTACACTTTGAGAAGGGGCTGGATCTCTCTCCTCTCTGTGCTTTACTACACTTTGAGAAGGGGCTGGATCTCTCTCCTCTCTGTGCTTTACTACACTTTGAGAAGGGGCTGGATCTCTCTCCTCTCTGTGCTTTACTACACTTTGAGAAGGGGCTGGATCTCTCTCCTCTCTGTGCTTTACTACACTTTGAGAAGGGGCTGGATCTCTCTCCTCTCTGTGCTTTACTACACTTTGAGAAGGGGCTGGATCTCTCTCTCTCTGTGCTTTACTACACTTTGAGAAGGGGCTGGATCTCTCTCTCTCTGTGCTTTACTACACTTTGAGAAGGGGCTGGATCTCTCTCTCTCTGTGCTTTACTACACTTTGAGAAGGGGCTGGATCTCTCTCCTCTCTGTGCTTTACTACACTTTGAGAAGGGGCTGGATCTCTCTCCTCTCTGTGCTTTACTACACTTTGAGAAGGGGCTGGATCTCTCTCTCTCTGTGCTTTACTACACTTTGAGAAGGGGCTGGATCTCTCTCCTCTCTGTGCTTTACTACACTTTGAGAAGGGGCTGGATCTCTCTCCTCTCTGTGCTTTACTACACTTTGAGAAGGGGCTGGATCTCTCTCTCTCTGTGCTTTACTACACTTTGAGAAGGGGCTGGATCTCTCTCTCTCTGTGCTTTACTACACTTTGAGAAGGGGCTGGATCTCTCTCTCTCTGTGCTTTACTACACTTTGAGAAGGGGCTGGATCTCTCTCTCTCTGTGCTTTACTACACTTTGAGAAGGGGCTGGATCTCTCTCCTCTCTGTGCTTTACTACACTTTGAGAAGGGGCTGGATCTCTCTCTCTCTGTGCTTTACTACACTTTGAGAAGGGGCTGGATCTCTCTCTCTCTGTGCTTTACTACACTTTGAGAAGGGGCTGGATCTCTCCTCTCTGTGCTTTACTACACTTTGAGAAGGGGCTGGATCTCTCTCCTCTCTGTGCTTTACTACACTTTGAGAAGGGGCTGGATCTCTCCTCTCTGTGCTTTACTACACTTTGAGAAGGGGCTGGATCTCTCTCCTCTCTGTGCTTTACTACACTTTGAGAAGGGGCTGGATCTCTCTCCTCTCTGTGCTTTACTACACTTTGAGAAGGGGCTGGATCTCTCTCTCTCTGTGCTTTACTACACTTTGAGAAGGGGCTGGATCTCTCTCCTCTCTGTGCTTTACTACACTTTGAGAAGGGGCTGGATCTCTCTCCTCTCTGTGCTTTACTACACTTTGAGAAGGGGCTGGATCTCTCTCCTCTCTGTGCTTTACTACACTTTGAGAAGGGGCTGGATCTCTCTCCTCTCTGTGCTTTACTACACTTTGAGAAGGGGCTGGATCTCTCTCTCTCTGTGCTTTACTACACTTTGAGAAGGGGCTGGATCTCTCTCCTCTCTGTGCTTTACTACACTTTGAGAAGGGGCTGGATCTCTCTCTCTCTGTGCTTTACTACACTTTGAGAAGGGGCTGGTCTCAGTCTCTCTCTGTGCTTTACTACACTTTGAGAAGGGGCTGGTTCTCAGTCTGCTTCTGTGCTTTACTACACTTATGAAATATTGACTATCACTCTGACAATCATTAATCCTGCTGTATAATTCTGCCTCACCCAACTCACAGATGAGAGGGGCTGTATCATCTCTCTCTCTGTGCTTTACTCTCTTTGAGAAGGGGCTGTCTCTCTCTCTCCCCTCTCTCCTCTCTCTCTCTTCTCTCTCTTGTTTTTTATGTTACAATCTCGCTCTGCTCACATCTTTAAGAAAGTTGCTGAAGGTTTTCCTGAGCTGAGACTCTCTCCACCCGGTGAGTAAACTTTCAGAATTTCACAATTTCTTTTGTTCTGTTAAGTTCATGTAAGAGAGGGGGATGAGGAGAGAGAGGAAAGAGGAGAGGAGGGAGAGGGGAGAGAGAGGGGAGGAGAGAGGAGAGAGAGGAGTGAGAGAGGAGAGAGAGAGAGGGAGAGGGAGAGAGAGAGAGAGGAGGAGAGAGAGGAGAGAGGAGGAAGGAGAGAGGAAAGTGGAGAGAGGAGAGAGGAGAGAGAGGAGAGAGGAGAGAGAGAGAGAGAGGAGAGAGAGAGAGGGAGAGGAGAGGAGGAGAGAGGAGAGGAGAGGAGAGAGAGAGAGAGAGAGGAGAGAGAGGAGAGAGAGAGGAGAGGGAGAGAGGAGAGGAGAGAGGAGAGGAGAGAGGAGAGGGGAGAGGAGAGAGGAGGAGAGGAGGAGAGGAGAGAGGAGAGGAGGAGAGAGGAGAGGAGGAGGGGAGAGGGGAGAGAGGAGAGGAGAGGAGAGAGGAGAGAGGAGAGAGAGGAGAGGGGAGGAGAGAGGAGGGGGGGAGGGAGAGGGGAGGAGAGAGAGAGAGGAGAGAGGAGAGAGAGGAGAGGAGAGGAGAGAGGAGAGAGGAGAGAGGGAGAGAGGAGGAGGAGAGGAGAGGGAGGGAGGAGAGGGGAGATACAATAGTAAATGCTCACTAGCTGCTTATTTCATACATTACATGACTTACTTTATTTAAACTTGTAAATTCAAGCTGCCTGTCAGACTCACAGTGTGTGATGCGGGCAAGAGCAGCCCGTCCTTATATCAGCGAGAGCGCCACCTAGTGCACAGCGGGTGTAACCATGAGGAAGACTGCAGGACAAGCTTGGGTGACGTGAGGTCTCATAGTGCCGAAGATACACGATAAAGCGTGTTTGAATTCAAACTCTTTATTATTTTATCGTTCTGTTTTTTTCAGAGTCAAAGTGAAACTGCCCGCTCTTATGATCGGGGTGGGGGGCGAGGATCATAAAGCAATCGGGCTAATCTAGATGGGCCTTCGAACTTTGTTCGGACTCTGGGAGTCTGGGAGTGTCTAGGGCAGTTATAAAAGCAAGAGTGATCTGAGAGAAGAACAGAATCACTCTACACCCCAGAGAGACGAGAGAGGGGAGAGGAGGAGAGAGAGAGGAGAGAGAGGGAGAGAGAGGAGAGGAGAACAGAATCACTCTACACCCCAGAGAGATGGAGAGAGAGGGAAAGGGAGAGAGAGAGAGAGAGACAGAGAGAGACAGAGAGATGGAAAGGAGAGAGAGAGACAGAGAGAGGTGGCGAGAGATGGAAAGGGGAGAGAGATAGACGGAGGGGGGAGAGAGGGACTGAGAGAGAGACGGAGCTAGAGACAGAGAGAGACGGCGAGGGGGAGAGAAAGACCGAGAGACAGAGAGAGACGGCGAGGGGGAGAGAAAGACCGAGAGACAGAGAGATGGAGAGATAGAGAGAGAGAGAGAGAGATGGAGAGAGACCGAGAGACAGAGAGATGGAGAGATAGAGAGAGAGAGATGGAGAGATAGAGAGAGAGAGATGGAGAGAGACAGAGAGAGACAGAGATAGAGATGGAGAGATCTGAGAGAGAGAGATGGAGAGATAGAGAGAGATGGAGAGATGGAGAGATGGAGAGACAGAGAGAGAGATGGAGAGATAGAGAGAGATGAGAGATGGAGAGAGACAGAGAGATGGAGAGAGATGGAGAGATGGAGAGAGACAGAGAGAGAGATGGAGAGATGGGAGAGAGACGAGAGAGAGATGGAGAGATAGAGAGAGATGGAGAGATAGAGAGAGATGGAGAGATGGAGAGAGACGGAGAGATGGAGAGAGGAGGCTGCTCCTAATACTCAGGGGTACTCTGGAGTGTGGTGAGTATGAAACTTTAATCTAACGCTGCCTACTAGGAAACTAACACAGGCCATGTAAGGTACACAGACATGTGAATAAGTGATATGAAAACAAAATGAATTCTCTCAGGACGTTTGGGAGCGCAGCGCTGTGAACGAACCCGCTGAAACCACACAGCTTTACAAACGCAATTCTGCACATTTCTGATGCGCCTGCATGACCTGCTTCTGATGCATTCGGCTCCTTTACATGCACGGCAGATTCCCTTCTTCCAAATCATATACATATAATATATGATATTGTGTGTGTGTGGGTGTGGTAAAGCATAGGGAAGCATTGTAAAGCACAGAGAGGTGTGGTAAAGCATAGGCAAGCATTGTAAAGCACAGAGAGGTCTGGTAAAGCATAGGGAAGCATTGTAAAGCACAGAGAGGTCTGGTAAAGCATAGGGAAGCATTGTAAAGCACAGAGAGGTGTGGTAAAGCATAGGGAAGCATTGTAAAGCACAGAGAGGTCTGGTAAAGCATAGGGAAGCATTGTAAAGCACAGAGAGGTCTGGTAAAGCATAGGGAAGCATTGTAAAGCACAGAGAGGTCTGGTAAAGCATAGGGAAGCATTGTAAAGCACAGAGAGGTCTGGTAAAGCATAGGGAAGCATTGTAAAGCACAGAGAGGTCTGGTAAAGCATAGGGAAGCATTGTAAAGCACAGAGAGGTCTGGTAAAGCATAGGGAAGCATTGTAAAGCACAGAGAGGTCTGGTAAAGCATAGGGAAGCATTGTAAAGCACAGAGAGGTCTGGTAAAGCATAGGGAAGCATTGTAAAGCACAGAGAGGTCTGGTAAAGCATAGGGAAGCATTGTAAAGCACAGAGAGGTCTGGTAAAGCATAGGGAAGCATTGTAAAGCACAGAGAGGTCTGGTAAAGCATAGGGAAGCATTGTAAAGCACAGAGAGGTCTGGTAAAGCATAGGGAAGCATTGTAAAGCACAGAGAGGTCTGGTAAAGCATAGGGAAGCATTGTAAAGCACAGAGAGGTCTGGTAAAGCATAGGGAAGCATTGTAAAGCACAGAGAGGTCTGGTAAAGCATAGGGAAGCATTGTAAAGCACAGAGAGGTCTGGTAAAGCATAGGGAAGCATTGTAAAGCACAGAGAGGTCTGGTAAAGCATAGGGAAGCATTGTAAAGCACAGAGAGGTGTGGTAAAGCATAGGAAGCATTGTAAAGCACAGAGAGGTCTGGTAAAGCATAGGGAAGCATTGTAAAGCACAGAGAGGTCTGGTAAAGCATAGGGAAGCATTGTAAAGCACAGAGAGGTCTGGTAAAGCATAGGGAAGCATTGTAAAGCACAGAGAGGTCTGGTAAAGCATAGGGAAGCATTGTAAAGCACAGAGAGGTCTGGTAAAGCATAGGGAAGCATTGTAAAGCACAGAGAGGTCTGGTAAAGCATAGGGAAGCATTGTAAAGCACAGAGAGGTCTGGTAAAGCATAGGGAAGCATTGTAAAGCACAGAGAGGTCTGGTAAAGCATAGGGAAGCATTGTAAAGCACAGAGAGGTCTGGTAAAGCATAGGGAAGCATTGTAAAGCACAGAGAGGTCTGGTAAAGCATAGGGAAGCATTGTAAAGCACAGAGAGGTGTGGTAAAGCATAGGGAAGCATTGTAAAGCACAGAGAGGTCTGGTAAAGCATAGGGAAGCATTGTAAAGCACAGAGAGGTCTGGTAAAGCATAGGGAAGCATTGTAAAGCACAGAGAGGTCTGGTAAAGCATAGGGAAGCATTGTAAAAGCACAGAGAGGTCTGGTAAAGCATAGGGAAGCATTGTAAAGCACAGAGAGGTCTGGTAAAGCATAGGGAAGCATTGTAAAGCACAGAGAGGTCTGGTAAAGCATAGGGAAGCATTGTAAAGCACAGAGAGGTCTGGTAAAGCATAGGGAAGCATTGTAAAGCACAGAGAGGTCTGGTAAAGCATAGGGAAGCATTGTAAAGCACAGAGAGGTCTGGTAAAGCATAGGGAAGCATTGTAAAGCACAGAGAGGTCTAGTAAAGCATAGGGAAGCATTGTAAAGCACAGAGAGGTCTGGTAAAGCATAGGGAAGCATTGTAAAGCACAGAGAGGTCTGGTAAAGCATAGGGAAGCATTGTAAAGCACAGAGAGGTGTGGTAAAGCATAGGGAAGCATTGTAAAGCACAGAGAGGTCTGGTAAAGCATAGGGAAGCATTGTAAAGCACAGAGAGGTCTGGTAAAGCATAGGGAAGCATTGTAAAGCACAGAGAGGTCTGGTAAAGCATGAGGGGAAGGAGCTGCACAGTGTGGAGCATTGCGAGCTGCATAGGAAAGAGCCAACACTAATAGAAGAGATCCTGCTTCCTGTTTAAACAGGCAGGTGTTGACAGAACTGACTCATAGGAGTAACAGGCTGGATATCCACACCCCTCCCTCCCCCCCCTCTCACTCTCTCTCTCTCTCTCTATCTCTATATTTATATATGAGTTTATAGATTAACATGCAGATAAGAGCTGGTAAAAAGTTAGTTTCCATTGCTAGCCACAAATCAACAGTATAGATTATACAACTACACTGATATAAACACTGGACTTCGGTCGTGTGTGTGTGTGTGTGTGTGTGTGTGTGTGTGTGTGTGTGTGTGTGTGTGTGTGTGTGTTGTGTGTGTGTGTGTGTGTGTGTGTGTGTGTGTGTGTGTGTGTGTGTGTGTGTGTGTGTGTGTGTGTGTGTGTGTGTGTGTGTGTGTGCGTGTGTGTGTGTGCGTCTGTGTGTGTACCATCAACTAAATCTATAAGCAACTTATGAAAGTAAAATTGCGTCATAATTAATGTCTTTGTGTTTTATTGCAGTGGATGAGGAGCGGACTGCAGTTATCCTGCTTGCCTCTGGGTGGCAGTGCTCTCTGCTGGTGCTGGTGCTCTCTGTATGTAACAGCAACTCCATGTGGAAGTTGATTGGTTGAATTCAGTGGGGTGCTGTTATCTGCAGTGTGACATCACTGACATTCTACTGGGACGTACCACTGCAGGGGTGTGTGTGTGTGTGTGTGTGTGTGTGTGGCGCAATGACCTCGCAGTGACCTCACGCCGGATGGACGCAGAGTTCGGTCCTCACAGGTGAAAGGGACGCAGGACTATGACCTATGAATTGACAGCCAGTGAGAATGCAAGTCTGTCTGTCAGTTCTATAGGCCACGGAGACGTGATCCTCTCTGACTGCAACACTGACACACACACACACACACACACGCACACAGACACTGACACACACACACACACACACACACAGACACTGACACACACACACACACACACGCGCACAGACACTGACACAGACACACGCACACGCACACAGCACACACACACACACACACACACACACACACACACACACACACACACACAGACACTGACACACACAGACGCACGCACACACGCACACACACACGCACACAGACACTGACACACACACACACACACGCACACAGACACTGACACACATACACACACACACACACACGCACACAGACACACACACACACACACGCACACAGACACTGACACACACAGACGCACGCACACACGCACACACACACGCACACAGACACTGACACACACACACACACACGCACACAGACACTGACACACATACACACACACACACACACGCGCACAGACACTGACACAGACACACGCACACAGACACACACACACACACACGCACACAGACACACACACACACACGCGCACAGACACTGACACACACAGACGCACGCACACACGCACACACACACGCAGTAATGGGGTCTCTGATTGGTTCGTACAGGCTGCACTGCAGACAGTTCAAACCGAGAAGGTCAGGAAAGAGAAACTGCAAACTGAACAATTTTGTAAACCTGGTTTCAGAGTTAATGGAAAACTTTTCAATAAACTTTTACATACATTTCTATAATTATGCGTGTCTGTTTATTTTATTTTTTGGGGGTCAGGATGTTATTTGTTCAGGGTAAGGAGGCTGTGTGGTCCAGTGGTTAAAGAAAAGGGCTTGTAACCAGGAGATCCCCGGTTCAAATCCCACTTCAGCCACTGACTCATTGTGTGACCCTGAGCAAGTCACTTCACCTCCTTGTGCTCCGTCTTTCGGGTGAGACGTAGTTGTAAGTGACTCTGCAGCTGATGCATAGTTCACACACCCTAGTCTCTGTAAGTCGCCTTGGATAAAGGCGTCTGCGAAATACACAGATAATAATGTGGGGTCCTAACACGTGCTGCGCAGGGAGAGTGAATCTACAGAGTGGGGGGGTCAGGTAATGGAATGTCAACAGGCAGCGTGACATTGCGCCGCTTCGCCACTAGATGGCAGTAAAGTTCCAGGCATCTCGTTATTGTCCAGCAGTGACGTGTTCGGCTGCTGTAACAGTACGTTTGGGCAAGAAGTTGTGAAAAAATATTTACTTGGTAAAAAGGAAATGAAGTGTTTTTGACAGTTTGAAAAAAAGTGCTTTGGAGCGTTTCTTTCCCACTGTAGCTGCCCTATACCCTGACCAGAGACAGGGGCTCTGCAATGATAATGCAGACAGACAGACAGACAGACAGACAGACAGACAGGGGCTCT
The DNA here is from genome assembly GCA_030684275.1 of Acipenser oxyrinchus oxyrinchus. Lineage (NCBI taxonomy): Eukaryota > Metazoa > Chordata > Actinopteri > Acipenseriformes > Acipenseridae > Acipenser > Acipenser oxyrinchus. The sequence continues at coordinate 571,923 of JAGXEW010000089.1, read as the reverse complement.
GCAATGATAATGCAGACAGACAGACAGACAGACAGACAGACAGACAGGGGCTCTGCAATGATAATGCAGACAGACAGACAGACAGACAGACAGGGGCTCTGCAATGATAATGCAGACAGACAGACAGACAGACAGGGGCTCTGCAATGATAATGCAGACAGACAGACAGACAGACAGACAGACAGGGGCTCTGCAATGATAATGCAGACAGACAGACAGACAGACGGGCTCTGCAATGATAATGCAGACAGACAGACAGACAGACAGGGGCTCTGCAATGATAATGCAGACAGACAGACAGACAGACAGGGGCTCTGCAATGATAATGCAGACAGACAGACAGACAGGGGCTCTGCAATGATAATGCAGACAGACAGACAGACAGACAGGGGCTCTGCAATGATAATGCAGACAGACAGACAGACAGACAGGGGCTCTGCAATGATAATGCAGACAGACAGACAGACAGGGGCTCTGCAATGATAATGCAGACAGACAGACAGACAGGGGCTCTGTAATGATAATGCAGACAGACAGACAGACAGGGGCTCTGCAATGGTAATGCAGACAGACAGACAGGGGCTCTGTAATGATAATGCAGACAGACAGACAGACAGACAGGGGCTCTGTAATGATAATGCAGACAGACAGACAGACAGACAGGGGCTCTGCAATGGTAATGCAGACAGACAGACAGGGGTTCTGCAATGACAATGCTTTATCACACAAAGAGGGCAATGGTTGAATGGTGAATCTCTCACCCCCCTCTCCCTATCTCTCCCTCTTGCCTCTATCTCTCTCCCCTCTCTCTCTCTCTTTCTCTCTCTCCCTCTCTCTCTCTCATTCCCCCTCTCTCTCACTCTCCCCACTCTCTCTGTCCCTCCTCCTCCCTCCTCTCTCTCTCCTCTCCTCTCTCTCCTCTCTCTCTCTCTCTCTCTCTCTCTCTCTCTCTCCCTCTCTCTCTCTCTCTCTCTCTCTCTCTCTCATGTATTTATAGGCTGGCTGGCTCTTGTAACCGGACTCCAGTGCAGTCAGCCTCTCCACTCTGCCCGGATCAGCGACACATCCTCACATTCCTGCGGGGAATGAGAGGAGAAAGCATGCAGGGGGCGGGGGCGGGGGCAGGGGGCAGGGGGCAGGGGGAATAGATTTGAAAGTTGTAAATATTCTCAAGTCATTATAAAAGGGATGTTTTTTAATGTTTGAATAAAGCCGGTGAGATTTTTCTCTCATTAGAAACATGCAGAGCTGCCGAGACAGAAAAATTTTGCAGAATTCCTGAATACGTCAGAGCAGGAGATGCGCGCGCATTCTCACAGTGACGGTTTGAGATGACGACATCGACACGGGAATTCCCCACACGAAAACAAACAAACAAACAAACAAACAAACAAACAAACAAACAAACACGCGTTTGCAGAGCGAATTGGGAATCACCCGTCATTTTAAAAACGGACTCATTTTCACCTCAATAATAACACTGACGAGGCCGCTGCAGCCGAAACTGCCATCTGCTTGACTGAGTCTCTTCCAGTTTCGAGATTTGTAATTAGTGGGCGTGTTAAAAAAAAAAAAATTAAAATTAAAATGCTGGTAGCCCTCAACGACCGCCCCCTCTCCTCTGTCCCGCCCCCACGGTCACGTTCACATGCCCTATCTCATAAACACGGTCACAGTTGCAACATTTGGGAAAAGTATCCATTTTACATCCATAGGAAAAAGTCTCATGACCGATACGACAGCCATTCCTGTCTACGCACACACGCACACGCACACGCACACGCACACAGTGTGCAGCAGTGTGGAGTAGTGGTGAGGGCTCTGGACTCTTGACCGGAGGGTCTTGGGTTCAATCCCAGGTGGGGACACTGCTGCTGTACCCTTAAGCAAGGTACTTTACCTAGATTGCTCCAGTAAAACCCAACTGTATAAATGGGGAATTGCATGTAAAAATAATGTGATATCTTGTAACAATTGTAAGTCGCCCCGGATAAGGGTATTAAAAGTTTTGTTAATCTTTTAAACTTTTTGTGTTCATTTAAAAACAAAAACAACAACTCCCCAGTAATGTTGTTGAAGCTGACACCCTGGGATCCTTCAAGAAGCTGCTTGATGAGATTCTGGGATCAATAAGCTACTAACAACCAAACGAGCAAGATGGGCTGAATGGGGGCTCCTCTCGTTTGGAAACTTTCTTATGTTCTTATATGTTCTAAAAACCTTTCTTTCAAGTATATATATATATATATATATATATATATATATATATATATATATATATATATATATATATTAGCTCAAAGAGTATATTATTAATTTTTATTTGCCCTTCCCAAAATGGCCGGTGAGAAATCCAGTAATTCCATGACCTCACTGATGACGCAGCACGCCGCTCTCGTCCTTCAGCCTGGCCGGACTCCTCGCTTCAGTCTCACGCAAGCCTGGGAGGGAGACGCGTAGCAACAAAACAATAAAGACGAATTAATTTCTTCACACGAAGGGAGGCGCCCGGCGGTTTTATATTTAAAAAAACCTAAACCGTAAGACAAACTTTTAGAAACACATTTACCACAGAAAAAGACTCCCCCTCCACGTTTATACCTCTTTTTGTTGTTGTTGTTGTTGTTGAAATCTAAGCCATGTTCAGCTTATCCACCGACTCGAAGCGGAAAAAGGCCGGAGTTGCTGCAGAATGTGTCGGACGGGCTGAAGCGGCTGTACCGCACGAAGCTGCTCCCGCTGGAGGAGACTTACCGCTTCCACGACTTCCACTCGCCGGCTCTGGAAGACGCCGATTTCGAGAACAAGCCCATGGTCCTGCTGGTCGGGCAGTACTCGACCGGGAAAACCACTTTCATCCGCCACCTGATGGAGCAGGACTTCCCGGGATGCGGATCGGACCGGAGCCGACCACGGACTCCTTCATCGCGGTGATGCACGGAGAGCAGGAGGGGTCGTGCCGGGCAACGCGCTGGTGGTCGACCCGAAAAAACCTTTCCGAAAACTCAACGCGTTTGGAAACGCCTTCCTCAACAGGTACGCGGGGTGTGGGGTTTGAAAAGAAATATTTAAACAACAACAACAACAACAACAACAACTCTGCTTCTCTCTCTGTCTGTGTCTGTTTGTCTGTGTTTGTTTGTTTGTTTGTTTGTTTGTTTCTGCTTCTCTCTCTCTGTGTTTGTTTGTTTGTTTGTTTGTTTGTTTGTTTCTGCTTCTCTCTCTGTGTCTTTGTTTGTTTGTTTGTTTCTGCTTCTCTCTCTGTGTTTGTTTGTTTGTTTGTTTTGTGGAGACAACAAGCGAACACATATTTATTCAGATAACATTTTGTCTGAACGTTTGAAATCTTGGCCAACACATATCTCTCTATCTCTCTATTTCTCTATCTATCTAATTATCTATCTATCTATCTATCTAATTATCTATCTAGTTATCTATCTAATTATCTATCTAATTATCTATCTATCTAATTATCTATCTAATTATCTATCTATCTAATTATCTATCTATCTAATTATCTATCTATCTAATTATCTATCTAATTATCTATCTGTCTCTCTCTATTTTTAATTCACATCCTTTTAAACTGTAAACCTGTTTGTTTAACTTTAACGTTATGTACTCGGACTGTGCTTGTTTAAATTACACAAAATAATAATAATAACGTTTATTATTATTATTATTATTATTATTATTATTATTATTATTATTATTATTATCGTGTAATTTAAACAAAAAAAAACAGTCCGAGTACATAACGTTATTATTATTATTATTATTATTATTATTATTATTATTATTATTATGTACTCGGACTGTTTGTTTGAGCGTTTAAATTACACAAAATAATAATAATAATAATAATAATAATAATAAATAATAGCGCAATACATTATAATGCTTTATTTACATTGTAATCGAGTCTTGCTGTAAAGTTATGTTATCGCTGAATAAATAAGAGTCGATCATATCCCTCCATGTTTTGCAGCGCTAATTATTATTATTATTATTATTATTATTATTATTGTTGTCAAGTTTATTAAACGCTGTCAAATTTAAAAAACAAACGGCCTGTATTAAAATAATAACGCGTTTTGTTGAGATCCTTCAAGAAGCTGCTTCTGGGATCAATAAGCTGCTGAAAACCAAACCAGCAAACATGAGCTGAATGGAGCCTCCTCTGCTTATAAACTTTCTGTCATATCATTTTATTTTTATTTTTATTGGCTTAAGTGATTTAAAATATCTAGTTTTATTTCGGACAAAAAAAAGGCCTCTTTTTTAAAAATAAACGAGTCGGGACCGTCCCGTATTGGGGAGTGAAAACAAAAATATAATTAGGTTCACTTAAAACTATAGCCAACGCCTCATAAAATATTGAACTGCGATCCCAGCCTGACCGGACCGGACCGCAGTTCAATATTTAACAACCTCGGTTCTGTCATTAACAGAGACGCTACGACCTGGGGTTCAAATTCCACTTGCTTGCCTCCTGTGTCTCTTTATATTAAGATTTTATTATTTTCTGATAATCTGCTGACTGTGGTAGATCTTTGATAAGTGTCGACTTGTGCAGTTGCACTGTGCACTTTAAAAAATAAAAGCCCTGTCACAAAACCACCAAACCCGCTGTGGGTAACAAGGAGATTTATAAATAGGAGCGTGTGTTTTACAAAAATACAATGTCGGTGATTTGTTACCGCAAGTAGTTTTTTTTTTATATATTGTTTTCAAGCAGGGGGGAGCACTGTGGCTCTAGCGGTTTTGAGCTGAGGAGGGACTGGGAGGCAGTGTGGAGCTGAGGAGGGACTGGGGAGGCAGTGTGGAGCTGAGGAGGGACTGGGGAGGCAGTGTGGAGCTGAGGAGGGACTGGGAGGGAGGCAGTGTGGAGCTGAGGAGGGACTGGGGAGGCAGTGTGGAGCTGAGGAGGGACTGGGGAGGCAGTGTGGAGCTGAGGAGGGACTGGGGAGGCAGTGTGGAGCTGAGGAGGGACTGGGAGGCAGTGTGGAGCTGAGGAGGGACTGGGAGGCAGTGTGGAGCTGAGGAGGGACTGGGAGGGAGGCAGTGTGGAGCTGAGGAGGGACTGGGAGGGAGGCAGTGTGGAGCTGAGGAGGGACTGGGAGGCAGTGTGGAGCTGAGGAGGGACTGGGAGGCAGTGTGGAGCTGAGGAGGGACTGGGAGGGAGGCAGTGTGGCTCTCGTGGAGTTGAGGAGGGAGTGGGACCTCGTCATTGATTTTATTAATTTTGTTTTCCATTCAAACACAGCGATGGAGGCCCCTCTGTCTCCTCTCCCTCTCTCGTGTGTATTTGGAGGGTGGGAGGGTGTGTGGCTGCCTCTGTGTCTCTCAGAGCAAAGAGGGAGGAGGAATGCAAAGCAGGCCAGCTGTCGAGGCACTGAGCAGAAACAGCTGACTGGTGTGTGAGAGAGAGAGAGAGAGATTTTAACACACACAATCGAATCCATGTCTCTGACAGTGGATAACACTGAACACTTTTTTGAAAAAAGTTTAAACCCTAAACAAGAGATTTAACAGACGCTTTTATCCAAAGCGACTTAGAGAGACTGGGGGTGAACTCTGCTTCATCAACAACTGCTGCTGCTGCTGCTGCAGAGTCACTTCCAATAGGAGCTCGTTTGTTTGACGTCTCATCCGAAGGACGGAGCACAAGGAGGTTCAGTGACTTGCTCAGGGTCACACACACACACGCACGCACGCACGCACACACACACACACACACACACACACACACACGCAGACACACACACTGTGAGTCGGTAGTTGTTATGATTGGATAAGCTGCGTTCTTCAGATGAAAGCATGGTGCACTGCCGCTGTAGGGAGAGAAGATACAAACACACTGACTTCACTGGAGAGACTGTTTGAGAGGTGCGGGGTGGGGTAGGGTGGGGTCGTTTTAAATAGCCTTGAGTCAATGACCCAGACTGCCTTCCTTCAATGAGAGACCAGCTGTCTGCAGAGCAACCCTGAAATGCACTGGAAATGACTCTTCCATTCCAATTTATAAAACAACTCCTGGCTCCTGATCATTTCAATATTAATAATAATAATACTAGACTTCATTGAGGGGAGCTCTGATCCCCAGGACTGGGTGCAGCAGGGCTAGTGTGAGACAGATAGACAGACACACACACACAGTGTATGTGTTTCACACCCCAGAGAGCTGGCTGTTTGGGTCGGGTGGTTCACAGTTAGCTCCCTGTTATTTTGCCCCTATCTGTGCCTGTGTTTTGCCCGCTCACAGGACCTGCTTCAGGCTTCAGGAGTTTCGCTCTGCAGTCGCGGTGACCTCTGTTCAAATGTACTTTCCTCCGAAACTCGAGTGAAAGTGAAAGCGTGCCGACCAGTTTCTTATCTGATCCCCGGGGTGTCCGGTTTCACACCCGGGATTTCCGCAGCCCGACTGCCTCCCCGGAAAAAAAAAACCCGGGCTGCCCGGAATATATGGGATTGAACCGGCCCAGGGAATGCTGAGAGAGAGAGAGAGGAGTGAAATGATCATTCAGAGAGAGACGGGAGAGGAGAGAGAGACGGGAGAGGGAGAGAGAGAGGGAGAGGAGAGAGAGAGGAGAGAGAGAGAGAGAGAGAGAGAGAGAGAGGAGTGAAATGATCATTCAGAGAGAGACGGGGAGAGAGGAGAGACGGGAGAGAGAGAGAGGGGGAGAGACGGGGGAGAGAGAGAGAGCGATGGAGAGACACACACACACAGAGAGAGATACGGAGAGATAGAGCGACAGAATCACACACACACAGAGAGAGATACAGAGATAGACAGAAAGATACAGCGATAGACAGAAAGACACAGAGATACAGAGATAGACAGAGAGAAACAAACAAGACTCCCATTGCATAGCAGTTTGATCCCAGTGATTCAGCATCAACAACGTGGCTTGATATCCCCTCACCACTCTGTGTGTGTGTGTGTGTGTGTGTGTGTGTGTGTGTCCACAGTCCAGTTATTTTGCAGTTCATCGTTCCTCTTGCATTGTGCTCTGCACAGCAGTGTTGGGTGTGCCTTCGCTGGGCTCCCTTCCAAACTGCAGAAGTGAAACACGGCTCCCTCAAAACTCACACTAGCCCTGCTGCTGCTGCTGCTGCACCCAGTCCTGGGGTTCAGAGCTCCCCTCAATGAAGTCTATTATTATTATTATTAATATTGCAATGATCAGGAGCCAGGAGTTTGAGCAGGGTTACAAACTCACACTAGCCCTGCTGCTGCTGCTGCTGCTGCACCAGTCCTGGGGTTCAGAGCTCCCCTCAATGAAGTCTAGTATTATTATTATTAATATTGAAATGATCAGGAGCCAGGAGTTTGAGCAGGGTTACAAACTCACACTAGCCCTGCTGCTGCTGCTGCTGCTACCCAGTCCTGGGGTTCAGAGCTCCCTCAATGAAGTCTAGTATTATTATTATTAATATTGAAATGATCAGGAGCCAGGAGTTTGAGCAGGGTTACAAACTCACACTAGCCCTGCTGCTGCTGCTGCTGCTGCACCCAGTCCTGGGGTTCAGAGCTCCCTCAATGAAGTCTAGTATTATTATTATTAATATTGAAATGATCAGGAGCCAGGAGTTTGAGCAGGGTTACAAACTCACACTAGCCCTGCTGCTGCTGCTGCTGCACCCAGTCCTGGGGTTCAGAGCTCCCCTCAATGAAGTCTAGTATTATTATTATTAATATTGAAATGATCAGGAGCCAGGAGTTTGAGCAGGGTTACAAACTCACACTAGCCCTGCTGCTGCTGCTGCTGCTGCACCCAGTCCTGGGGTTCAGAGCTCCCTCAATGAAGTCTAGTATTATTATTATTAATATTGAAATGATCAGGAGCCAGGAGTTTGAGCAGGATTACAAACTCACACTAGCCCTGCTGCTGCTGCTGCACCCAGTCCTGGGGTTCAGAGCTCCCCTCAATGAAGTCTAGTATTATTATTATTAATATTGAAATGATCAGGAGCCAGGAGTTTGAGCAGGGTTACAAACTCACACTAGCCCTGCTGCTGCTGCTGCTGCTGCACCCAGTCCTGGGGTTCAGAGCTCCCCTCAATGAAGTCTAGTATTATTTATACGTTGTGTTGTATGCATGAACACAGACGTGCTGTTTTCAGAGATGTTGAAACTCAGCTGGCCTGTGCTGTTGCTTGTTGCATTGCTGAGCACGCTCTGAGTGTTTTTATTTATTTATTTATTTATTTATTTATTTATTTTTTTCTCTTAACAATTCTCCCTTTCATCTCGGTTTGTATAAAGAACAGTGGAAAGCCGAAAAAAAAAGCAAGCAGAGATTTCTTCATGAATACTAGTCAGCCTGTGACGGCGTGTTTTGTGCTTCCTGTCAGTAGATTTTTGCATGATGTTTGTGTGATAGAGTCCTGTTACAAAAATCCCATGCAGTCCTGTTCAGCAATGCAGTGTGTGTGTGTGTGTGTGTGTGTGTGTGTGTGTGTGTGTGTGTGTGTGTGCAGGGCTGGGAATCAGACTCCTATCCCACAGCAGTGTGATCCAGTCCAGGTTTCACTGCTACCAGCTTGATCAGCCCCCAGTGTGTCTAGCTAACAAGCTCAGGTGTGTCTGATTATTAAACTCCCAGTGAAACCAGGACTGGATCACACTGCTGTGCAACAATAGTCTGATTCCCATCTATATATATATATATATATATATATATATATATATATGATATAGATATAGGGCAGCTGGCTCTTTGAGCTAATATATATATATATATAGATAGATAGATAGATAGATAAATATATATTTTTTTTGTGTGGTTCTTATTGAAATGATCTAGTTTTATTTCTTTTTTGTAACAAATTGAAAAGTTGTGTTTTTATTCTGTTTGTTTGAATTGTTTGTCTTGTTTTTATCCCAGGTTCATATGCTCAGCTTCCCAATCCGGTCCTGGAAAGCATCAGTATAATCGACACGCCGGGAATTCTGTCTGGAGAGAAGCAGAGGCTCAGCCGAGGTAAGGATCGGATCAAACTCCGGACTGGGAACGAGACTCCCGCTGCACTGCGCTGTGATCCAGTCCTGGTTTCACTGGGAGTTTAGTAATCAGACACACCTGAGCTTGTTAGCTAGACACACTGGGGGCTGATCAAGCTGGTAGCAGTAAAACCTGGACTGGATCACACTGCTGTGCAATAGGAGTCTGATTCCCAGCCCTCGCTGGCTGGCTTTTAATTAAAAACATTATTTTATTTTTTTTAAATGTGAAAAACAAGACTAGTTTCTTTGTTCAAAGTTCTCATTATTAGTATTATTATTATCATTTCTCTGTGAGTTCCGAGAAGTCAAAGGGGTTTTCCTGTCCTGTTGAGAGAGAGAGAGAGAGAGAGAGAGAGAGAGAGAGAGAGAGAGAGAGAGAGAGAGAGAGAGAGAGAGTGGCAGTCTGCACTGGAGAGCAAATGTGTCTGTGTCTCTTATAATATGTTTCTAAGTGTGGGTGCGTCTCCCTGTGATCGTGTTGAGAGTGTGTTTCGTTCTCTCGTCTCTTTGTGTGACAGACCCTCCCTCCTCCCTCTCCCCTCTCCCTGTACCTCAGTTTTATATCAGCTAGTCTGTGGTGTGTCTGTGTCTCTTATAATATGTTTCTAAGTGTGGGGCGCGTCTCCCTGTGATCGTGTTGAGAGTGTGTTTCGTTCTCTCGTCTCTTTGTGTGACAGACCCTCCCTCCTCCCTCTCCCCTCTCCCCGTACCTCAGTTTTATATCAGCTAGTCTGTGGTGTGTCTGTGTCTCTTATAATATGTTTCTAAGTGTGGGGTGCGTCTCCCTGTGATCGTGTTTCGTTCTCTCGTCTCTTTGTGTGACAGACCCTCCCTCCTCCCTCCTCCCTCTCCCT
>JAGXEW010000089.1:516430-561559 GCA_030684275.1 Acipenser oxyrinchus oxyrinchus | reverse complement strand
ATGATAATAATAATGCAGAATTGAGATGTAGTACAAATCACAAAGTGGTAATGCTGGTGATACCACAGGGACTTCATGGGCACAAACTGGGCCCCTGGGCTGCGGTGCTGCAGCAGCCGGGTCTGGGAGAGCTGGGGACTCGAGGCTTACCTGGCCGAGCCAGCTGGGTGGGAGCCATGCTGCTGACGGCCGACGACTCCTCCTGTGTCCTCAAGAGAAGCGAGCGGGTCGGGAGGCGCCGGGCAAGATCGACATCCCAGGAGGGCACCCCGAGCCCAAGGTGAGCTGCACACAGAGAGCCTGGCACAGTGGGGAAGCACAGAGAGGAGGGGGGAGGTGAGGCAGGAAGACAGAGAGAGGGGAGCATAGGAGGCATTGTGAAGCACAGAGAGGTCTGGTAAAGCATAGGGAAGCATTGTAAAGCACAGAGAGGTCTGGTAAAGCATAGGAAGCATTGTAAAGCACAGAGAGGTCTGGTAAAGCATAGGGAGGCATTGTAAAGCACAGAGAGGTCTGGTAAAGCATAGGGAAGCATTGTAAAGCACAGAGAGGTCTGGTAAAGCATAGGGAAGCATTGTAAAGCACAGAGAGGTCTGGTAAAGCATAGGGAAGCATTGTAAAGCACAGAGAGGTCTGGTAAAGCATAGGGAAGCATTGTAAAGCACAGAGAGGTCTGGTAAAGCATAGGGAAGCATTGTAAAGCACAGAGAGGTCTGGTAAAGCATAGGGAAGCATTGTAAAGCACAGAGAGGTCTGGTAAAGCATAGGGAAGCATTGTAAAGCACAGAGAGGTCTGGTAAAGCATAGGGAAGCATTGTAAAGCACAGAGAGGTCTGGTAAAGCATAGGGAAGCATTGTAAAGCACAGAGAGGTCTGGTAAAGCATAGGGAAGCATTGTAAAGCACAGAGAGGTCTGGTAAAGCATAGGGAAGCATTGTAAAGCACAGAGAGGTCTGGTAAAGCATAGGGAAGCATTGTAAAGCACAGAGAGGTCTGGTAAAGCATAGGGAAGCATTGTAAAGCACAGAGAGGTCTGGTCTAACTGCACTTTTTTTTTTTGATCAGGCAGTTGCCGTGGGCATCCCCGAGGAGTCTATCCAGCTGAAGGACCTCTCTGAGGAGCTGGTGGTGCAGGAGCTGTTCTTCTCCGTGCTGGCAGAGATCAGAGACGAGGTGAGAGAGAGAGAGATCAGAGACGAGGTGAGAGAGAGAGAGAGAGAGAGAGAGAGAGAGGGAGGGAGGGAGAGAGATCAGAGACGAGGTGAGAGAGAGAGAGATCAGAGACGAGGTGAGAGAGAGAGATCAGAGACGAGGTGAGAGAGAGGAGAGGACAGGAGAGAGAGGAGAGAGAGAGAGGGGAGAGAGGGAGATCAGAGGAGGTGGGAGATAGAGAGGGAGGAGAGGAGAGGGGAGGATAGAGAGAGAGAAAGAGAAAGAGAAAGCAAGCAAGCATAATAACCGTGATGAAGGCTCTGGAGCCCCAGCGCTGCTCTGCTCAGTTTCTCAGCTGGTTTGTTTCTCTGCAGGTGAACCTGCCTCTCCACTCGCTGCACAAGCCCATCCTGATGGGAATCGCCGCAATAACACAAGTGCAGGACGGCCAGCCGAAGTTCTACATCAGGTACTGAGCAGAACCCATCTGGACCGCCAACAGAACAGCACCAACCGAGAGTCGGGCGGGCTCGGCACAGAAACCAGGGCGAGGGCGCTGGCGCGATCAGGGGGCTGATTCCCGTTCAGAGTGAATTCAGAAACAGCTGCTTGGGTTTGTGACGATCGCTGCTTTTCTTAAAGACTCTGCGGAGAACAGCGACCCACACAAACCCGAGCAGCTGTTTCTGAATTCACTCTGAACGGGAATCAGCCCCCTGATCCACACCAGCCCCGATTCCTGCGCAGGACTCCGTGTCCCGACGGTTCGAGTTACAGGTTGGTGTCGCTCTGCTCCAGTTCGGATGCTGACGTGTCTCTCTGTCCCGTCTGCCAGGTGCTCCCTGACTTCGGAGGAGGTGAGGCACTTTTACTGGGAGGGGGGACCGGAGGCCCAGGAATCTACCAACATCGTCTTCATCAAGAGGGAGGCGAGTGAAGCGGGCCGTACCATCTCCGCGGGGGGGGGGGTCTGTGTATCATTTGTTAGACGCCTGCTTTATCCCAGGCGACTCACACAGGTGTTACAGGGCAGCGCAGGGTTACAATGCAAGCTTCAGATTTAAACACAGTGGAGTTTACAGCCAGTGCAAATAATAACACTACTAGAATACAATATGAACTAGGATGCATGTATAATAATAACACTGCTAGAATACAATATGAACTAGGATGCTGTGTATAATAATAACACTACTAGAATACAATATGAACTAGGATGCAACAGGTTAGGATCACAGCGAGTTAGCTCTACAGTGACAGATTAGCAGGGCAATAGTGCTGTGTGTAGTGTGTGTGTGTGTCTGTGAGACAGCGTGTTCATTGCATCTCGCTGTCTGTCTCTCTCGTGTGTGTGTGTGTGTGTGAGAGACACAGCGTGTTCATCGATCTGCTGTCTGTCTCTCGGTGTGTGCGTGAGAGAGACAGCGTGTTCATTGCATCTCGCTGTCTGTCTCTCTGTGTGTGTGTGTGTGAGAGAGACAGCGTGTTCATCTCATCTCGCTGTCTGTCTCTCGGGTGTGTGTGCGTAGAGAGACAGCGTGTTCATCTCATCTCGCTGTCTGTCTCTCGGTGTGTGTGTGTGAGAGAGACAGCGTGTTCATCTCATCTCGCTGTCTGTCTCTCGGTGTGTGTGCGTGAGAGAGACAGCGTGTTCATCTCATCTCGCTGTCTGTCTCGGTGTGTGTGTGTGAGAGAGACAGCGTGTTCATCTCATCTCGCTGTCTGTCTCGGGTGTGTGTGCGTGAGAGAGACAGCGTGTTCATCTCATCTCGCTGTCTGTCTCTCGGTGTGTGTGCGTGAGAGAGACAGCGTGTTCATCTCATCTCGCTGTCTGTCTCTCGGGTGTGTGCGTGAGAGAGACAGCGTGTTCATCTCATCTCGCTGTCTGTCTCTCGGGTGTGTGTGCGTGAGAGAGACAGCGTGTTCATCTCATCTCGCTGTCTGTCTCTCGGGTGTGTGTGCGTGAGAGAGACAGCGTGTTCATCTCATCTCGCTGTCTGTCTCTCGGGTGTGTGCGTGAGAGAGACAGCGTGCTGAATCGCGCCTCTGTTTGGTTTTCAGGAAGTTCTACGCTTGGAGGAGAACGCCCTCTTGTGGTCAGAGTTGTGTCCTTCAGCTAAAGGAGCCGTGAAGCTTTACAGTTTGGTGCAGCCCGTCTGAGGAGAGAGAAGCTGGGAAGGGCGGGCTGTCGAGTATTTCAACGTGCAATAACGAAACGCATCAGATTGTTCCAGAAACTCAGAAATACTTTTAAAAAAAAATACGTCATAGATTCGAACGACCAAAAAAAATCGAATCCATGACGTTTCTTTTATTAGTACTTCTGAATTGGGCGCATATTTGAGCGTTTTTATTGGTCATCGAGGTGTCTAAATCTGTACCCATTCCAGGTCAGGCTGGCCTGATTCGGATCAATATTTAAATTCAGGGGAAAAAAATTTACTGCAAAAACAAAGGCGAAGACGGATGATAAATACGATGCGAGAGGCGACCGACCCGCCTCGTGATTTGAATGGTTCATTCTTACGAGTATTAAAATGTATCTTTATTAATATTGTGTTTATAAATGTGGTTTTTTGTTTTGTTTTAATGAACGGTTTTAATGGAGGAATATTTTGTTTTGTTTTGAATGGAATTTGTACAGGACTGTGATGAAAATAAACGTGTTTGCTTATGAGTGTGTAACAGCGGCCCTTATTTATGATGTGTTTTCAAACTTGGGAGAAATTTCATCCGGGAGGGGAGGATTGAAACCTGCAGCTGTTTAAATGAGATGAAAACAATTAGAACAAGGTCTAATTAAGCGAGTGATCGGTTCTGTGAAGGGTCTGGTTCAGTGATTGAGAGCTCAGCTGGAATGGAAACCAGCAGACACAGCAGAGGAGGCACGGGACCGGGGGGTGGGGAGCGCTGCACTAAGGCAGATTTCCACTAGGGGGCGCTACACTGCATCTGTTCCGGTAATCGCATTGAAAACTGGCGGACAGGATTTCAATGGCATATATATATATATATATATATATATATATATATATATATATATATATATATATATATATATATATCAAAATAATAGTTCAGCATTACACCACGATTTATTATTACATAATGAACATTATTTTAAAATCAATTCGTCTATCTATCTATCTATATATATATATATATTTTTTAATTTTGAGTACCGCATTCGAGGATTCTCACGAGTTTAGTTTCGATAGAGCTGAGCACCGAGGATTATAAACGCGACTGGGATTAAATAATTAATTTATTTTCCTTCCCCCGAGGCGAGTCAGTTTCCGGTTACGTCACAAAGCGGGGGGTATAAAAGGCGGAGCCGCCCTTCAATCGGCCATTTCACAGCGAGCTCTGACTGAGGTAAGATCTCTGCAACAAACAGGCGCTTTAAAATGACTAGGGAGTCCCTGTTTGTAGGTTTAAAGTGTGTATTTACTGTTATGCACGAGGTATCTTCAAGTGTGTACTGGATTGATCAAATTTGAAGGTGATTTATTAATTGCAAATGGCTACGTTTATTGTATGATGTGGGCGTGCGTGCTTGTGTTTTATTTTTAACCTTTGCAAACTTGCTAACAAAACTAATTGTATATATATATATATATATATATATACACACACACCATTGACGTGAACATTAAACATTTATGTATGTTGGTTATTGCGTGGTTGTGAATGTCATGATAACAATTTGTATTGCATTTCCAAATGTGATATCTGTTTTGTTCAATACCTCCTGTAATTTTATTTAATTTCAGTTTTGATCTAATTGCACGACCCCTTGCATTGAGACTCGCTGAGCGAGGCCGCGTGGTCAGTGTCTTCCTAACCACGTGTCTTGAACGGCCAGATCTTTCAAACCTTTTAATTCTTCCGCTAGTCTCCCAGCGGTGTTAAATCACATATTAGATATGCATGATTTAAATCCGTCCTAACAATGCAGGGGCGCCAGCATTGCGGTTTCTCGATGATGAAAATTACACAGACCTGTCCTGAAAACCGTGATTGCAACTTTATCTAATTCTGATGAGAACCGCAGCGCCTCCATAAACAAGAATACTGCTTTGGTGGGGTTTTTGTATTGGAGAATTGATGTTTAGTTTTATAGAACGAATCAAATCCTCTTTTAGAAATTGCTGGCCCGCGTCCGCCACGTGGGGAGCGAGTGGAACGTTCCTTGATTTTTCTAGAACGTCCACGAGGAGGAGCAGCACGTGGCGTCTTGCCTTGTCGCGCCTTGCATTTGCAGACCGCGCTTCGCAAGTGCAGGTATTGCTAGTTTTATACTTTAACGCGGTTTGCTGATTCTGATGCGTTTGTGTGTCCCTGTTATCCGCAGAGCCGCACGGAACCGAGAGAAGACAAACGATGCCTTGCACGAGTCTGAAAGCAGGTAAATGAAATGGTGAAAAGCAAGCTTCAGACGGGGTGGGGGTCTTTGCTACAGCGAGGCAGTGTCGTTGTGTTTTTGAACGCTGTGCTACAGTGACGATCAATCCTCGCTTGGCTGAAGGCAATGATGCAAAAAACCCTTTACCAGATTCTGAGTAGCGGGCGCCTGATGACCAACGATGCTTCAAAACAAACCAGCTGGGGTTGTGAGACGTGTCAGTATTCGGAAAGTCTCTGTAACACAGCAGGCAATGCTGCAACCCTTGTGGATCAGCTGGTCCCTGTAAGCTGGCCACAGGAGTCAAACGCACGCAGCTCAGCTTGGGGGGAGGGGGGGGGTCTGTTTGTCTTGCTGGATCAGTAACCTGACTCTGCTTTGTGTTCACAGCTGCCTGTGAGAGGCGCGCCCCTCCCTGTGCTGTGATGCACCTGTTCTCAGGTGAGCTCCTGCCTTCATTCTAGCAGAGCGATTCCTGCACCTTTCTCCGCTGGAGAGCGCGGGTGTCTCGCATGCCTGTACCGTGCAGAAATAAACACCAGGTCTCAACCTGTTTTTAATGCGACGCCAGCGGCATGGAACAGTGTTGCGTTGCTTCACGCTGGCTGATTTTTATCTGGTTTTGTGTGGTGAGGGTGTGTGCAGGAAGCAACGCTAGCCTCTCCTGAAAGGGGCAGTAACTTAACTCTTTGGATTGGATCCCGCTTCTTAAGAAATGGCGTTGACAAGCCCTTCACCCTTCGCACGCCTGTGTTCTGTCAGTGCTGTGTCCTGGTGAGGGGTGGTAGGTTTCTAGTCTGGTTTTTATTGATGGTGTAGGATGCATCTCCCTGCTGTGCCTCTGCATTCTGCAGCAAGTGATTATTTACAAGCACATATCTGATTCTCTCTGAAGTACAGAACCGTGACTGATGCTGCGTCTCGCTCGGCTTTCTTCACTGCCTGCCTCTTTTGTGAATTTTTTTTTTAAAGCTGGCCTCTTGTTCTGTGACTCCTCCCCTCTTCACAACTCCGCCCCCTTTCTGTTTTGCAGGCTGTGTCGCGTGATCCTGACGCACGAGGGAGATCTTCAAGGTACGTTTGCAACATCTCAAACTCCACACAATGCGAATGCATGAAGATGGGGTTTTCTCCTGGTCTTTGAGAGGGGAAATGTACTAAGGTGTATTTAGAGTGTTAGCTCCCTCTAGTGGATAGCTAGATGTATTGCCAGAAAACTACTTCATCCACTAGATGGCGCTGGTCTTTTCTACATAGACTGGTTTCTTTCCTGTTGCACATAACTAAAATTAACCCCAGAGATGGAAATTAAGTGTGATCCAGTCCAGGTTTTACTGCTACCAGCTTGATCAGCCCCCAGTGTGTCTAGCTAACAAGCTCAGGTGTGTCTGATTATTAAACTCCCAGTGAAACCAGGACTGGATCACACTGCTGTGGAGTCTGATTCCCAGCTCTTTGTTTTAATTGCAAAATCTATTTCTGTTAACCCTCTGTGTGCTGTGGACTAGCTGGTGAATGCGTCCTGTCTGCTGTCATGATGATTTTAATACTAGACAAGCATATGCCTGACCTCAAGCTGATGCGAATTTAAAATCTGAACGCAGCCAGCCCTCCCTGTGTCTCGCTGTGCCGCGGGGAATGTGAGCGAGGCTCTGTGCGTTGAATCTGTTCTCCTGACTTCTTGCAGGCTGTGATCTCTGACGATGCGATGCTCAGTCCTGGAGGGTGACAGGAGACTGGGCTGCAGGTTGGTATCTGTTTAATTTTCCCAGGGTTTTAGAATGCATTTTAAGGTTATAATGAAGGGTAGTTTTGAATTGAAGCTGAAGGCTTCTCCCCTAGTTAATGCACCCTTATCCAAGAGCAGGGTTTCAAACAGAGTCTCTGTAGTTTAACGTTGGCTGGCGTGCGTTTCTCAGAGCCCGCGTCTCGCGTGATGACTCGTATTACCGCCCCAGTCTGAGAATTCATGACTGACTGGTACTGTACCTTCTGATTGGCAAAGACTCGGGTTCGAGAGACTGGAACACGCCTCCTCTGCAGTCTCTCCTGTGATGCTGTAGTGAGGGTTTTTTTTACTGGCAGCATTGAGAGTTGATTCACTTTCCTCTGTTTGAAACACTGCAGTTCAAGCTGAGCTCAAACCTGGTCTAGTTTCTGCTTCAGGACGTATTGCACGGTTTTTTTCAGAGCTGCGTTTTTGAACTTGAACTTTTTATCTCCACACAGGGTTCCTGTAAGTTGAATCGGACTCCCGGGCTGTACCGACCCACCCAGGTGAGCTGCTCATCCAGTTTCAGAATCCGAACGGACTGAAGGTTCATTTGAAATCAAACGTTCCCTAAACTAGTGGTGCTTGAGCACTAGAAGAACGAATTACCTTTAAAGTCCTTGACTAGCCTTTCCCACTTTGCGACTCCCTGGCAGGCATTTTTGCAATATTGGTGTCGCGAAATGTCCGTACCAAGTTCTGTCTCTGCTTTTGGAGACTTACTGTCCACTTGGTGTGACTGACTCCACCAAACTATCCAGGCAGCACTGTCCTGTGAGTCGAGACCAGTGCGGTGTCTGGCACGAAGGAGCCTATATCTCGTGGACTCTGTTTTTTCTTTGCATGCTTTTCAGTGTCCTGTGGCTCCCTCCCTGGGGTCTGTATCCTAACAGCTGTTAGTTTGTGCGCTCTCTCTGCTCCGCGGTACCCGACAGGGCTCTGCAGTCTCAATGATGAATAAACTAGCTCACTTTGATTTAGTGTGAAAATACAACCGAACATCCTGAGTGACTGTGGGACCCTGTGTGTGTCTTTACTGCTGCTGACAGTGTATTGAGGAGCTGTTTGTAACGCAGCCCCTATCTCTTACAGTGATGCCAGCGCCCTCTGGTGGCAGCTGCTGGACCTGCAGAGCCCCTATCTCTTGCAGTGATGCCAGTGCCCTCTGGTGGCAGCTGCTGGACCTGCAGGGCCCCTATCTCTCCCTGTGGTGCTAGCACCCTCTGCTGGCAGCTGCTGGACTTGCATCCTGAAGCCAGTTCAGTCTGGTAAGTTACTCCTGTTTAATTTTTGAAGTAATTAATAAAAGGCATCTCTACCCTGCGCTCGTGATGATTTTCGTATGGAATCTCGTTCGGCTGAATATTCCTGTTGAGAGATCGGAATACCTGAAGCTGCAGGATCACGCAGGTCCAGCTTCCTGAAACCCTCGTCTCCTTCTTAGACTGACTTTCTCTCTCCTGTCCCGTTTTCTTTCTCGTAGGTCTGTGACCCGGATCTCTCTCCAGGGCTGTGTGCAACCAGACAGCAGGTATGTCGTTATATTACTATAATAATTTATTAATATAAGCAGCAGTGTGGAGTAGTGGTCAGAGCTCTGGACTCTTGACCGGAGGGTCGTGGGTTCAATCCCAGGTGGGGGACACTGCTGCTGTACCCTTGAGCAAGGTACTTTACCTAGATTGCTCCAGTAAAAACCCAACTGTATAAATGGGTAATTGTATGTAAAAATAATGTGATGTCTTGTAACAATTGTAAGTCACCCTGGATAAGGGCTGCCTGCTAAGAAATAAATTATAATATATAGCTGTGTCAGCCCCACGTCTCGCGTGATGACTAACTCCCGTGAAATGAGGACGGAGTCTGGTTCGGCCCCTTTTAATTGCAAAACCTATTTTTGAAGTATAAGGGCAGTAGACTAGCTGGTGAATGCGTCCTGTCTGCTGTCATGATGATTTTAATAATAGACAAGCATATGCCTGACCTCAAGCTGATGAGAATTTAAAATCTGAACGCAGCCAGCCCTCCCTGTGTCTCTCTGTGCCGCGGGGAATGTGAGCGAGACTCTGTGCGTTGAATCTGTCCTCCTGACTTCTTGCAGGCTGTGATCTCTGACGATGCGATGCTCCGTCCTGGAGGGTGACGAGAGACTGGGCTGCAGGTTGGTATCTGTTTAATTCCCATAGAGTTTTAGAATGCATTTTAAGGTTATAATGAAGGTTAGTTTTGAATTGAAACTGAAGGCTTCTTCCCCTAGAGAGGATTTCAAACAGTCTCTGTAGTTTAACGTTCGCTGGCGTGCGTTTCTCGGAGCCCGTGTCTCGTGTGATGACTCGTATTACCGCCCCAGTCTGAGAATTCATGACTGACTGGTACTGTACCTTCTGATTGGCTCGACTCGGGTTCGAGAGACTGACGCACACCGCTGCAGTATCTCCTACGTGATGCTGTAAGGCTTTTGCAAGCTGTGCGAGACTCTCTTCAGATTCATCACTTTAACACTGCAGCTCTTCAAGCTGATCTCAGACCTGATCTGGTTTTATTTTTGCCTCTAGAATATTTATTTCTTGCACGTTTTAAGGCCAGTGTTTGAATTGTGTCGCACGTTGATTTGCAGGATTTCCTGTTTTTATTTCTACAGAGATCTGGCAGTGGAGGTGGTCCGCTGGTCTTCAGTATTCTTTTTAAAGGTGAGTCACTTCATAAACCCTTTCTGTGCTGAAATTATTTTTAAATCGTCCAGCATTTGTTATTCCTAACCGTTGGGTACACTAGACTCCAGGCTAGATAATATTGCTCACAGGGTTGGGAGCGAGACTCCCGCTGCACAGCAGTGTGATCCAGTCCTGGTTTCACTGGAGTTTGACACACATGAGCTTGTTGACTCTCGCTCGGTGTGTTTCTCTCGCTCTCTCTCCTCTTGGGAGATGGGTTTAGTGTCTGTAGGTGTTTATTCCCAGTGTGGAGGGGGTGTGATCTCTCTCTCCTCTTGAGAGACGGGTTTGGGGTGTCCTGGTTTTGTCCCAGTCTCGGCGCGGTCCCAGTGATGAATCCTGCACACGTCTTACGCACTGAACTGGGACCAGAACCTGCGAAGGTGAACCCACTGGTGCCGTCAGTGCAGGAAGGGGAGGGCTTGTTGGGGTCTCCAACTGTCTGATGGGACTGCGCCGCTGGCTGGGCTGTGATTGGCTGTGTCGTCGTGATTCTTTCTCTAGTGTGATCAGAAGCCCAGCTCTTTAGACCAGGCTTATAGCTTATTAAGGGGGCTCAGATTGTTGCCCCCACTGGCAGGACAGCCTGTACCCTGGAGTTTACAGACCATCCTCTCTAATTACACTGGCTGTGTGTGTTTAAGAGCATTACGAGCGTTTTATTGTAGTGTCACTGTGGAGATGTTTTGCATGTTGGTTCTGATGTGTTGGATCTGAACTCCTCCTCCTCCCAGCACTGTTCTAGAATCTCCTGTGTTCTGTTCTGATGTCATTGCCTTTCTCTCCTTACCCAGGGTTCTGTTTGGAGGACAGGGTGCACAGAAGAGGATCCTGGGATTTGTAGTTTTCAGAACAGTGGATTTTTTGTTTTATATATGTTTCTGAAGCCTGTTTTTGTTCCAGTTTTATTATGAGAGAGCTTCTTTATGTGAGAGGTCAGCAGAAACACTCCTCTGTTCTTGCAATAAAATGATTTAACGGTGAAGAGTGTGACCTGGCTGGTTCATTTTCAACCCCCTCTTAAACTCACTCCTCTTCCTTCTCCATGTGGAAACTCATTCACATTTCAACCTACTGCACACACAAGTATAGAAATGCAGGTGGTGTCACAGGAAAGCATTATTTAAATTAAATACACTTCCAGTATTCACAATGCTGTGCGTAACTGCTTGGGGCTTGTGCTGCTGAACTACAAAGTGCCACAAACCTGTTAAAACAACACAGACTCCAGGTCCATGAGGGAGAAGAACTACAGGGAGCAAAACATAAACTACTTACAAACCTCATCGTAGAGAGGGCAAACACCACTGCGTCACCTGCCATAGCACTGTCAGTGAGGTGTAGGATTGCTACATAATTCATGCACCTGTTATAGCACTGTCAATGAGGTGCAGGGCTCATGCACCTGTTATAGCACTGTCAATGAGGTGCAGGGCTCATGCACCTGTTATAGCACTGTCAATGAGGTGCAGGGCTCATGCACCTGCCATAGCACTGTCAATGAGGTGTAGGATTGCTGTGGGACTCATGCACATGCTATAGCACTGTCAATGAGGTGAAGGCCTGCTGCAGGATTCATGCACCTGCCATAGCACTGTCAGTGAGGTCAACTTCTGCTTTGAAATGTGAGATTTCATTTATAAGGAACCCTCATGAGTTATTTCCTGTGAGAGTCCAGCCACAGTGTGCTTGAGTCCTGAAGCTTCAGGGAAATGCATTGGCTGTGTAACGGGACTGCGTTTCCTCAGTGCAAAGAAAACAAGAACATTAGAATCGTGTTATACTTGGTGCAGATTTATGTATGTTTATTTAACTTTGCCTAATCATAACGAAACTATTAGTTGCATCCACTAGATGGCGTCATGCAATGCTTCTGATGAAATGGAGATCGGGATTCAGGTATTGCGCTGTACTTGAGCGCTTATAATGAATCGGTTACCGCAGTCTTGTTTTTGATAATTGCAGCTTTTTTTATATTTTTATTTATTTATTTTTTTGAGGATGGTTGCTTCCACTCCAGGAAACCTGAGCTGGTTTAAAAAAAAAACAAAATACAATAAAATTCTAACCCTTGCAATTGTAGTGAGATAATGTCTAACCTGTTTTGAGACGGTCTGTGTCTGCACCCCTCCACACCCCCGAATTTGAACCGCGTGGCTGTGTTCCATTGAAAGGTTGCTGTGTTTCCTTAGCAACGGGAAGGGGGCGGGGCGATCGGGCATAATCCGCCGTTGCTATGGAAACCCAACAGAGCCGGCCTTTGTTCGAGAGGCGCCTGAATCGGCAGGAAAATCTGCTGAGTCCGACCTCTCTCTCTCTCTCTCTCTCTCTCTCTCTCTCTCTCTCTCTCTCTCTCTCTCTCTCTCTCTGCTTCCTCAGCGTTTTTTTCTTTCTTTCTGTAATCTGCATTCAAAGTCCAGGGAAAAGATGAATCGACACACAGGCAGCTCAGAGTCGCCGACTCGCAAGATCTTTGTGATTTTAAGAACATAAGAGAGTTTCCAAACGAGAGGAGGCCCCATTCGGCCCATCTTTGCTCGTTTGGTTGTTAGTAGCTTATTGATCCCAGAATCTCATCAAGCAGCTTCTTGAAGGATCCCAGGGTGTCAGCTTCAACAACATTACTGGGGAGTTGGTTCCAGACCCTCACAATTCTCTGTGTAAAAAAGTGCCTCCTATTTTCTGTTCTGAATGCCCTTTATCTAATCTCCGCTTGTGACCCTGGTCCTTGTTTCTTTTTTTCAGGTCCCCAAATCGCTGTTTTGAAAGTGTTTTGCAGCCACATGCAGCTGGTCAGAGAGAGAGAGAGAGAGGGAGAGGGAGAGGGAGAGATGATCGGATTTCATGTCAACAAAACATTCCTTCCTAAAAGCACATGCATGTGTCTGGGAGTCTTGTTGACAGCCTGCTGCTCGGAGTTAACCCTTTCCACGCCGCAGAGATCCATTCAGATGTCACTCAAACGTTTGCAGGTCAGCTGTCTGTCAGTGGCAATGCAGACAGACAGACGCACAGGGGCTCTGCAGTGGCAATGCAGACAGACAGACAGACAGACAGACGCACAGGGGCTCTGCAATGGCAATGCAGACAGACAGACAGACAGACGGACAGGGGCTCTGCAACGGCAATGCAGACAGACAGACAGACGCTCTGCAACGGCAATGCAGACAGACAGACAGACAGACGCACAGGGGCTCTGCAACGGCAATGCAGACAGACAGACAGACGCACAGGGGCTCTGCAATGATAATGCAGACAGACAGACAGACGCACAGGGGCTCTGCAACGGCAATGCAGACAGACAGACAGACGCACAGGGGCTCTGCAATGGCAATGCAGACAGACACACAGGCACTATGCCATGCCCTCTCCTGTATATATTTTACATATTTCCTTTTTCAGTTGTTATTGTTGCATATCCCTCCCACCTCTCCCCTCCTCCCCTCCTCTCCTCCTCCCTCCTCCCTCCTCTCTCCTCCTCCTCCTCTCCCCTCTCTCCTCCCTCCTCTCCCTCCCTCTCCTCCCTCCTCCTCCTCCTCCTCTCCTCTCCTCTCCTCCTCCTCTCCTCTCTCCTCCTCCCTCCTCTCCTCCTCCTCCTCTCCCTCCTCTCCTCCTCCTCCCCTCCTCCTCCTCCTCCTCCTCTCCCTCCTCTCCCCCTCCTCCTCCTCCTCTCCTCCTCTCCCTCCTCTCCTCCTCCTCCTCCTCTCTCCTCCTCTCTCCTCCCTCTCCTCCTCTCCCTCCTCCTCCTCCTCCCTCCTCTCTCCTCCAGGCACACACTGTGTTGTTTACAGTGTAAGGATGTTGCTGCTACATCTGGTTCCCTTTCCAGGAATTCAAGAACAGCTATAACTCACCGCGGGGCTGCGGGGGCTGGGGAGGAATATTAAAAGAAGGCTTGAAAGACCAAGTAAGAACCATGTAAACACTGCAAAGGGATTGACTGTGAGATTCACTGTAACCTTTGTCCTAGTTTTCCTGTGTCTGGGCTCAGTGGTAAAAACATTATTATGATGATGATGATGATTATTATTAAACTGACTGACTGATTACTGCAGAACCCCAAGCTGCTGCTGTCGTGTTTTATAATAATGAGCGTGACATCATAAAACACACGCTTTGAAAAGTATTTCAAATGAATAATGATAACGACTATGTAGCCTTACACCAAACGCATAACTTCAAAACCACAATCGGACAATATATATACAATTGTGTACGTGTGTGTGTGTGTGTGTGTGTGTGTGTGTGTGTGTGTGTGTGTCTATATATATATATATATATATATATATATATATATATATATATATATATATATATACTGAAACTAAGAAATTCTGTCAAGTTAACACGTTTCTATGAGTGTCGTCTTCAGTGTTAGATATTATATGCAACAATAACAACTGAAAAATGAAATATATATATATATATATATATATATATAACGTGTAAATTAATATTTTTTATGTTCTTCAGTGTTAGTTAGACTGAATACAAAATGCATGCACTAGTTTGAGTCGTGTGTGTGTTTGTGGGGTTTAGACTAGCCCGTCATTACTTTTTATTTTAAGACAAGTAAAGCTTCAGCCCCGCACCCCGCACCCCACCCCACCCTCACCCTCACCCTCACCCTCACCCTCACCCCTCACCCTCACCCTCACCCTCACCCCTCACCCTCACCCTCACCCTCACCCCTCACCCTCACCCCTCACCCCCACCCTCACCCTCACCCCTCACCCGCACCCTCACCCTCACCCTCACCCTCACCCTCACCCTCACCCTCACCCTCGCTGCAGTATCGCGTCTCGCTGCTTGTTTGTGATTCCTGAGTTTCAAAGAACGTTCAGTACACACTCTGAATGGGCGGAGACAGAATGCGCGAAGGAGGCGGGGTTTCAGATTTAAGGTAGCCGTGTTGTTTTTCCCTTTAAAGAAAGACATTGCAACACGAACAAGAACATGCAACATGAAAGAAAGAAAGACACACGCAATTATAAATATATATATAAATATATATATAAATCCTTGTTAACTAATTGCACCAGGGGAATAAGTCCTGGCTGAAACTAGGCCACGTCACTGTGTAGTTGTTGAGAGTTTGTTTTGAGTATCTTACTGGAGCCACCTTAAATATCCTGATGAGAGAGAGAGTGAGAGCGAGAGAGCGAGGCGGTCCTGGGTATAAATAGGACCGTAATTTCCTGCGCGCTCACAAGTCAAGATAAAATTCAACAGACAGGAGAAGCTGTCAAGCGGGAAAATCATAAAGGCGATTTTTGTTTCCAGATTTTTTTTTTCATTTTAAACCAAGGTAAATTTAATTCGACATTATAATAATAATAATAATAATAATAATAATAATAATAATTTTGAAACGAACCGTCAGAGTCTGTGAGTAAACATTGGTGTTTATGTCTTAAGTATTTTAATTCAGGTGACACGAATTTAAAATAATATAATTATACGTAAGTAACCGGTTTAAATTGTTAAATGTTTTATGGCTGTCGACATTACAACACTGGGCATCGAGAATGAATGACGAATCTGATTTAATTCATTCATTCGTTTTAAATCCTCGCTCGTGACGCTCTTAACCGATGTTTTATTCGTCTGTATTTTTAATCTCATTTTTAAGCCCGTAATGGTTTTGAAAATGTTTCGTAAACGCGGCGGGTTAAAGTTACCTTGATTTCTGTGTTTTGTCGTGTCGGTGTCGCCGGAAACGGCGGTGTTACAAACACAAGAAGAAGAGACAAACTGGACCGAACCGGTCCGGGAACCATCCGCCGTGTTTGTGATCCATATCCGAATCTACACGGCAACCGACTTTGCCAATGAAAGACTCTATATTAGATTTCAATGTCGTCGGCAGATTCAGCCGGTATAATTATACTGTATTGATAATTATATTAAAATTTAGGGTAGCTTTTATTTTGAGCGGATCAGAGCTGTGGATCAAAATATTTGCATCATTGAGAATTGACTTTAATACTATATATATATCTATATATAGATAGATGGATAGATAGATAGATAAAATGAGCTTTTATTTAACCTCGTGTCATTCAAATAAGCTACCGGAAGCCATGACAGTAGCACAGCATTTCATTATGTTTCAGTTCACTATTTGGAGGAGACTACAATTCAATATGCTAACAGGGTAATAATAGATTTTTATGATGCAAACGGTAGTTAATTGTGTATAGAGGGGAGGGGATGCAGCGGTTCTGCCCGGAGCTGCACACAGACCGGTCGACCCGGCTCTGGCACGATATCCAGAGCCTAGCGTTTCCATACCGACTTGAAGCGCGACTTAGGTTTAATGATGATGCAACATCAGCTCGACATTGCACTGACGTCAGCGTTTCGGCGCTGGCTGCGCTCACGCAGGTGCTTCTGCGCAGATTCCCACCGCTTTAGCCAATGGGGCGCGTTCACGCAGAGCCGCCTTCGAAGATCATTGGCTGAATCGGTCAGGGTCTGCGCAGAGTGATCTCCGTGAACGAGCTTGAGAAATTACGTCATTAATGAGCCCCTTTTTCATGACAGGTAATAATTTTCAATGAAAAACGTATTTCAATTTATTTTCCATTTGTTGTTTAAATAAATAAATAAAGAAATTAAATAATACAAAATGTATATATAATAAAAATTGTATGATGCAATACATATTCTATGTTGCAACATAGATCTCTTTCTTTAGCTGTTTTCATTCACATTTTTGCAATTATAATTTTTTTTCTGCAATATTATCGTTTTAAGAGGGATTTTTTTGTTTGTTTTAAATAATAAGTAAGCGTCCCCTCTACCTTCCGCCTCTTACACGCTCATCTTTCTCGCAGTGTCGCGATGAGTAACGACACGGCGCTCGATTTGAAGGACGTGGAGCTCAACGAGCTGGATGCGGAGAAGCAGCCGATGACGGGAGAGGAGAGCCCGGCCGCGGAGACCGAGAAGAACGGCTGCGTCAAGGTAACCGCGGAATGAGAGCGTCTCCCCGGCAACAGAGCCCCGGGACGCCTCCTGCTGCACCCAGTCCTGGGGTTTAGAGCTCCCCTCAATGAAGTCTAGTATTATTATTATTAATATTGAAATGATCAGGAGCCAGGAGTTTGAGCAGGGTTACAAACTCACACTAGCCCTGCTGCTGCTGCTGCTGCTGCACCCAGTCCTGGGGTTCAGAGCTCCCCTCAATGAAGTCTAGTATTATTATTATTAATATTGAAATGATCAGGAGCCAGGAGTTTGAGCAGGGTTACAAACTCACACTAGCTGGTAATGTCTGACTGACAGACCTCTCTCCCCCTCTCCTCTCCTCTCCTCTCCTCAGGTGAAGCTGCCCGAGGATCAGGAGGAGGGTTTGAAGTTCACGGGACTCTCGAAGGAGGAGCTGCTGAAGGTTGCCGGGACTCCGGGCTGGGTCCGGACCCGCTGGGCTCTGCTCATTCTGTTCTGGCTCGGCTGGCTGGGCATGCTGGCCGCGGCCATCGTCATCATCGTCCAAGCGCCGCGCTGCCAGCCGGTCCCGGAGCAGAGCTGGTGGCACAAGGGCGCCCTCTACAGGATCGGGGCCGTCGCTGCCTTCATGGACTCCAACGGAGACGGGACGGGGGACCTGGCAGGTAAGGGGGGCGTGTCCCGCTGGAGGAACACAGGGCTGGGAGCGAGACTCCCGCTGCACAGCAGCGTGATCCAGGCCTGGTTTCACTGGGAGTTTAATAATCGGACACACCTGAGCTTGTTAGCTAGACACACTGGGGGCTGATCAAGCTGGTAGCAGTGAAACCTGGACTGGATCACACTGCTGTGCGATGGGAGTCTGATTCCCAGCCGTGATCTAAATCCTTTGGCGTTTTAAAAGACATTACAATGCATTTATTATTATTATTATTATTATTATTATTATTATTATTATTATTATTATTATTGTAATATGACAGTAGCACAGCTTGTATAAGAGCTTGTGAAGCCTGATCTTCCTCTCCATGAGGCTGAACGTTCGCATGCTTTTACAAACTGACCGGCAGACTGTCTGTCTGTATCCCGGTCCTGGGAAACAGGGCTGTGTACTAACTGAGGCATGTGATCCTGGGGAGGGGAGGGGGGCACATGAGCTGCAGTTGCTGCCCCCTCCCCTCCCCCCCAGGCTTAAATCTGCCACAGTCTGGTTTGTCTTGTGATTAAACAGGAGTGCCACTTACATCAGCCTGAGTCAGCTTTGAGGTCAGAGTCAACAGGCAAGCATAAAGCACAGTTATTAGGAACTAGGGAAAGGTTGAGAGAGGGAGGAGGGAGGGGGGTCAGAGTTTTCTGCTGATGTGTGTTTTCCCAGATAAGAAGGATGAACAGAAATCAACTCCACCCCCTTTGCACAGCAGTGTGATCCAGTCCTGGTTTCACTGGGAGTTTAATAATCAGACACACCTGAGCTTGTTAGCTAGACACACTGGGGGCTGATCAAGCTGGTAGCAGTAAAACCTGGACTGGATCACACTGCTGTGCGATAGGAGTCTGATTCCCAGCCCTGTGTGTGACAAAGAGGCAACGACTCTGTCTGTAACCCCCCTCCCTCCCTCCACTCCAGGAGTCTCCCAGCGCATTGACGAGCTGAACCAGTTGAAGATCAAGGGGCTGGTACTGGGACCAGTACATAAAAGCAATCGGAACACAGACTTTAATCTGGATCTGATGGCCATCGACCCATCCCTGGGAAGCATGGAGAATTTCACCAGACTGCTCCAAGTGGCTCAGAAGAAAAGTGAGTCCAGTTCATTACTGTTTACAATGAAAACCACTCGGAGACATTTGATATAATTATAGATAGATTGAGTTTTTTAATTGCTGTTTTAATATATTTAGAGCTTGTGGGTTTTTTTGGTGTTTTAGCCCTGTCTATATTTATTTATTTATTTATTTTTATTTATTTATTTAATTCTCCTCTCCTTTTTAAGAATTCGGTCGATCTCTTTTCAGACTTTCTCGTCACAGCAGTGTGATCCAGTCCTGGTTTCACTGGGAGTTTAATAATCAGACACACCTGAGCTTGTTACCTAGACACACTGGGGGGCTGATCAAGCTGGTAGCAGTGAAACCTGGACTGGATCACACTGCTGTGCGATAGGAGTCTGATTCCCAGCCCTGTGTGTGTGACACACTGGGGGCTGATCAATCCTCTCTTCTCTTTCTCCCCCCTCCCCCCCCAGGTATTCGAGTGGTCCTCGATCTCACTCCGAACTACAAAGGGGAAAAGCCCTGGTTCACTGAGACTTACCTGAAAACCAACAAAGAGAAACTCAAGGTAACCCACAGGGCTGAATCGGATAGGTGTTGGTTCTCTCTCTCTCTCTCTCTCTGTGTCTCGGTCTCTGACTCTCTCTCTCTCTCTCTCTCTCTCTCCAGGAAGCGTTCCAGTTCTGGCTGGATAAGGGAGTGGATGGGATCCAGCTCTCCGGGGTGGAGGAGCTGCTGGAGATGCAGCCGCAGCTGTGGGAGGAGCTGAGGAACCTGACTGGCAACTACAGCACTGAGGAGAGACCGAGGCAAGCACTGCAATACACACCCTGACCACAGGGGGGCGCTGTGATACACATA
The DNA here is from genome assembly GCA_030684275.1 of Acipenser oxyrinchus oxyrinchus. Lineage (NCBI taxonomy): Eukaryota > Metazoa > Chordata > Actinopteri > Acipenseriformes > Acipenseridae > Acipenser > Acipenser oxyrinchus. The sequence continues at coordinate 541,929 of JAGXEW010000089.1, read as the reverse complement.
CTGCGATACACACCCTGACCACAGGGGGGGCACTGTGATACACACACTGCAATACACACCCTGACCACAGGGGGGGCCCTGTGATACACACACTGCAATACACACCCTGACCACAGGGGGGGCACTGTGATACACACACTGCAATACACACCCTGACCACAGGGGGGCGCTGTGATACACATACTGCGATACACACCCTGACCACAGGGGGGGCGCTGTGATACACACACTGCAATACACACCCTGACCACAGGGGGGCGCTGTGATACACACACTGCGATACACACACTGACCACAGGAGGCGCTGTGATACACACACTGCGATACACACACTGACCACAGGGGGCGCTGTGATACACACACTGCGATACACACTCTGACCACAGGGGGTAGCTGTGATACACACTCTGACCACAGGGGGTGCTGTGATACACACACTGACCATAGGAGGGCGCTGTGATACACATGCTGCGATACACACTCTGACCACAGGGGGGTGCTGTGATACACACACTGACCACAGGGGGCTGTGATACACATGCTGCGATACACACTCTGACCACAGGAGGGCGCTGTGATACACACACTGCGATACACACTCTGACCACAGGGGGTGCTGTGATACACACACGATACACACCCTGACCACAGGGGGGCGCTGTGATACACACACTGAAGACAGGGTAATCATTTTTTTCTCTCTCTCTCTCAGGATCCTGATCGGGGAGACCAGTCTGCGGGACATGGGTCAGATCCTGACTCTCCAGAACCGCTCCGCGGCGGACCTGCTGGTGTCGGGGGTGCTGGGGCAGCTGAACCGCACGGGCAGCGCTGTGTCCGCGGGCGTGGAGGGGTACCTGAGGGAGCTGAGGGGGAGCTGGCCTGCCTGGGCGGTGAGTGAGACTCAGAGTCCCACACTGCACAGCGCTGTCATCCACTCCTGCTTTCACTGGGAGTTTAATAATCAGACACACCTGAGCTTGTTAGCTAGACACACTGGGGGGCTGATCAAGCTGGTAGCAGTAAAACCTGGACTGGATCACACTGCTGTGCACTAGGAGTCTGATTAACATCCCTGAAATACTAGAGACAGGGTCTACTGGACATGTTAACATTATTATTAATAATGTTCCCCTTAACATATTGAATTCCACCCCTCTATATAGAATGAACTCCCTCAGCTTCATAGAGTCCAATGAAAGCTGCTGAATAATGTTCCCTTGTGAACATATTGAATTCCACCCCTCTATATAGAATGAACTCCCTCAGCTTCATAGAGTCCAATGAAAGCTGCTGAATAATGTTCCCTTGTTAACATATTGAATTCCACCCCCTCTATATAGAATGAACTCCCTCAGCTTCATAGAGTCCAATGAAAGCTGCTGAATAATGTTCCCTGTTAACATATTGAATTCCACCCCCTCTATATAGAATGAACTCCCTCAGCTTCATAGAGTCCAATGAAAGCTGCTGAATAATGTTCCCTTGTTAACATATTGAATTCCACACCTCTATATAGAATGAACTCCTCAGCTTCATAGAGTCCAATGAAAGCTGCTGAATAATGTTCCCTTGTTAACATATTGAATTCCACCCTCTATATAGAATGAACTCCCTCAGCTTCATAGAGTCCAATGAAAGCTGCTGAATAATGTTCCCTTGTTAACATATTGAATTCCACCCCTCTATATAGAATGAACTCCCTCAGCTTCATAGAGTCCAATGAAAGCTGCTGAATAATGTTCCTTGTTAACATATTGAATTCCACCCCTCTATATAGAATGAACTCCCTCAGCTTCATAGAGTCCAATGAAAGCTGCTGAATAATGTTCCCTTGTTAACATATTGAATTCCACCCCTCTATATAGAATGAACTCCCTCAGCTTCATAGAGTCCAATGAAAGCTGCTGAATAATGTTCCCTTGTTAACATATTGAATTCCACCCCTCTATATAGAATGAACTCCCTCAGCTTCATAGAGTCCAATGAAAGCTGCTGAATAATGTTCCCTTGTTAACATATTGAATTCCACATGATATACTACCGATGACTATTATGGCTTTATTTTTTTTTTGCGATATCATTTTGTAGTTTGATTTACAGGATGTTCAATATTATAATTTATTGTTTTGATTCCTCGCAGGTCGGGCGTGTCGTGGGTCACATGGCTTCTCTGGTGCCGCAGAGGCTGCTGGGAGTTTACCACACCTCCCTCTTCACCGTCCCCGGCACGCCAGTCACTAACTACGGAGACGAGATCGGACTGAGAGACGAGCCTGGACAGGTGAGGCCAATACAGAGGGAGAGGGACCGGTCCGAGAGTCAAACGCAGGCCTGAGGACCGGTCTGAGAGTCAAGCGCAGGACCCATACAGGAAGATAGACGGTCCTATTAATTATAATGAATTAGTCATTTAGCAGATGCTTTTATCCAAAGTGATTTCCAGGGGTTCCTCTGTGTGTGTTAGTGAGGGTGTCGGGGTGTGTGTGTGTTGGGGGGCATGTGTGTTAGTGAGGGTGTCGGGTGTGTGTGTGTGTCGGTGCAACCTCTAAAGTCTCCCCTCCTCTTCCTCTCTTCCAGGCTGCCAAGTCTCCCAGGATGCAGTGGGATGAGAGCGGTCCAGCAGATTACAACCAAAATATATCAGTTAAGGTGGGTGTGTGTGTGTGAGCGCCTCGCTGCTCTCTGCTTTATTAAAAATAAAAATCAATTAATACAACTAAAAATAAATGGATCGATCCAGTCTGCTGTTTGGAGAACATTGAATTGTCGCTCCATTAACTACAGTGCATGAGGCTGTATTGCAGAATCCCTAATGAAGTAAATTAACTTCTCTCCCCTCTCCAGGCTCAGAAGTCGGACCCCAGTCCTTACTGAGTCTCTATCGCCTCCCTGAGTGATCTCAAAGGGAAGGAACGCTCTCTGCTCTACGGAGAGTTCCAGCCTCTCCTCCTCCTCCTCCTCCGCCTTCTCCTACCTGCGCGCTGGGATCAGAGCGAGCTTCCTCGTGGCCCTCAATTTTGGGAGTCCCCGGCGGAGGTGACCCTGCAGGACCCCCTCCTGCCCCCAGGCGACTGTGGTGCTGAGCTCTGACCCCAGCAGGCAGGCAGGGGTCAGCCTGGGCCTCAAGAAACTCACCCTGCACCCCAGCGAAGCCCTGCTCCTCAAATTCCCTTACGCAGCCTGAACCAGAGGGAACCCCATCCCCAAACAGAGCAGGGGGTGGGGGATCCCGAATTGAGGTCACAGGGATCCCAGAGCGAGATATTGTAACTTACCGCCCCTCTTTAAAACCGGCCTGACATTCCAGTGTGAAACGTTTTGTAGATTAAAATAATTTGTGCTGTGATGACGAGTCGTGTGTTTGTTTGTTTTTTTTTATATTTTTTTTTTTCATCTGCAACCTCAATAAACAGGGCAGCCTGTGAGGAGAGATTTAAGAAGTGAGCTTTTCTGCTGAGCCCCAGAACCACAGCGATGAGACCAGGAGGTTCAAATCCTGGCTCAGCCACCGACTCCCTGTGTGTGTGTGCGCGACCCTGAGCAAGTCACTTCACCTCCTTGTGCTCCGTCCTTCAGATGAGACGTCAAACAAACAAAGTGACTCTGCAGCAGTAAAATGCACAAGAATGTTTTAAGACATTATTTATTTATTTATTTATTTATTTATTTCTTAAACAAACAACAAAAAATACACATAAATAAAAGAAAACCATTTCCTGTAAAAAAAACACAAGTTTTAAAGAAACAATTCACACATGTGACCACTAGAGGGCGATGTGTACCAAGTAGAGTACCGCTGCCTTATTAGAGTTTCAATGCATTGTAAAGCACAGAGAGGTCTGGTAAAGCATAGGGAAGCATTGTAAAGCACAGGGAGGTCTGGTAAAGCATAGGGAAGCATTGTAAAGCACAGAGAGGTCTGGTAAAGCATAGGGAAGCATTGTAAAGCACAGAGAGGTCTGGTAAAGCATAGTGAAGCATTGTAAAGCACAGAGAGGTCTGGTAAAGCATAGGGAAGCATTGTAAAGCACAGAGAGGTGTGGTAAAGCATAGGGAAGCATTGTAAAGCACAGAGAGGTCTGGTAAAGCATAGGGAAGCATTGTAAAGCACAGAGAGGTCTGGTAAAGCATAGGGAAGCATTGTAAAGCACAGAGAGGTCTGGTAAAGCATAGGGAAGCATTGTAAAGCACAGAGAGGTCTGGTAAAGCATAGGGAAGCATTGTAAAGCACAGAGAGGTCTGGTAAAGCATAGGGAAGCATTGTAAAGCACAGAGAGGTGTGGTAAAGCATAGGGAAGCATTGTAAAGCACAGAGAGGTGTGGTAAAGCATAGGGAAGCATTGTAAAGCACAGAGAGGTCTGGTAAAGCATAGGGAAGCATTGTAAAGCACAGAGAGGTCTGGTAAAGCATAGGGAAGCATTGTAAAGCACAGAGAGGTGTGGTAAAGCATAGGGAAGCATTGTAAAGCACAGAGAGGTCTGGTAAAGCATAGGGAAGCATTGTAAAGCACAGAGAGGTCTGGTAAAGCATAGGGAAGCATTGTAAAGCACAGAGAGGTCTGGTAAAGCATAGGGAAGCACTATTTTCTGACGTCAACGTTTGCTGGGCAGGCAGGCGCAAGGAGACGGTAGCGACGGTTGCTAGGGGGTTTGACGTCCCCGGCTGTGAGCCGCGTCACGTAGCGGAGTGATCCGATGCGGGCGGGAGTGGCGCGCGCGGAGGGAGAAACCGACTGAAGAGAAAAATAAAAACAAAAATAAAATAAAAATTTAAATCATGGTGAGGATTGAGAGACGCGGTTATGTGTGGAAAACGGGTTGCTTTTATTAATACTGAGGGGGGCAGAAAGTGTGTTTAAACGGTTTAAAAGTTTCAGTTGTTAGTAAAAGCCGAGGGGAGACACCAACCGTTATTTTATTTATTTTTTTGTGTGTGTGTGTAGAAAATTTAAAATAAAATTTAAAAAAAAAACAGAATTCTGAAGAAACCGACACAGTAAATTAATTTTAATTTTGTAATACGCTACTTAATATGCGTTTATTTCTAGGAAATTGACAACTTAGGTGTATATTTAAACGTTTAAAATACACGACGTGAGTTTGCTAAGTAATATGTGTTGATAATATTTTATTTATTTTTTATAAATATTGCTTTCGTTTTCATACAGGTGTTTTCTTATTCATGTACAGTGTGTGTAATTATTCAATATGAACTAGTACTAGTGAAGAGATATTATATTATATAGATATCATCTTATATCGTATCGATTGGGCCCCCAGTTTAATCAAACGAAATATCACCGGGCTGTGAAAAAATTGGTACTAAACTTTAAAAATATATATATATATATATATATATATATATATATATATATATATATATATATATATATATATATATATATATATATATATATAATAATAATAAAATAAAATAATATATATATATATATATATATATATATATATATATATATATATATATATATATATATATATATAAAAATCAAACACAGTTGGTCTTTAAATAATAATAACTCTCTCTCTCTCAGAGTTTGTACAGATGATGACGGCAAAGTAATCCACAGGCTGCACTGCCTGGCGCTTTCTCATTGTGAAAGAGAAATGAAAGGACTGTCCCTCCCTCCCTCCCTCCTCCGTCCCTCCCTCCCTCCAACCAGATCCCATCCCTCTCTCCATCTCTTCCTCCAGCTTTCTCTCGTTCGTTCGTCCGCGGTGAACAGCTCCCTCTGTCTCAAACCCTCCATCCCTCCTTTCTCTTCAGCATGCCATCGTCAGCAGTGTTTTTGTACAACTCAAAGAGAGAAAGAATACCAAATGAACTGATTTCACAAGAAGATCGTTTTGGGGTTTTTGTTTTGTTTTGTTTTGTTTTGCTCCTCCTTCATCCTGAAAACCGTGGTTCTTGCCGGACGCTTGTCCAGCACTGAAAACAGGAATGAAATGCAAAGAACCGGACCCTAAAGATATGAACTTCATAACCAGATTCTGCGTGGTTTTAAATTGTTTTTTGTTGCTCAGACTCTCTTATTGTGTTTAAATTAAAGGATGTGTTTATAAAGGAGCAGGAGGTGAGTGTTTGTAGCAGGATCGCCGGACCAGCGATTACAGAAAAGGGGGCTTATCTTAGCGAGAGCCGAGTTCAAATCAGCATGAAGTTTAAACATCTACTCTCATGTAATGGAAATCAGTAGATATATAGATAGATTATATATATATATATATATATATATATATATATATATATATATATATATATATATATATATACTGAGATAGAGATAGAGATAGAAATATAGATCGATATATATATATAGTTATACACACATATATATAAATATATATACATACTTCTACACACAACTGTGTCTGTGTTTATATATACAGACATACACGTATAGTAACATATTTATCACCTTTATACACATCAATATATAGACTCTCAAACATCAATATTTATATACAAATTATACAGATGCATACACACATACCCAGATATGTGTGTGTGTGCTTCTGTATAGCACTCAAAACCAAACAAACAACATGGCTTCCAATAATCGCTTCGATTTTATTATTTTTTTTAAATAAAAATTCCAAAAAACACACCCTTTTTAATTTTTTTTTGGGTTAAAATACATAATCATAATAATAATACACAATACAGTAAATACCATCAAATAGAACAATGACATTATTATATTAAAAGTTCTGATAAAAGCTCCAAAAAAAAAAAAAAAATTCTCATCTCATTATTATTATTATTAAAAAAATTTCAATTTGGCTAAAATCTCAAACCCCGCCCTTTTATAATTTCGTGTTTTGAGGGTGTTTGCAGTGACTCTGAGTGGTTCTTGCAGTCCCGCTCAGCTCCAGCTGTAACAGTGTAGTTAGTGATTCATCGCTGTGCAGTTGTAGCTGGTTGAACCTGGCACGCGTTGAAATTGAAATTACATCACATAATCCATCCAATTACAGTTCAATTCGCACTCTGCTCATTTGATCGCTATTAGGTGTGTGTGTTTGAACCTGCGATTGTCGCTGGTTTATTAAGAGTGATCATGTGTGTGTTTGAAACTGCGATTGTCGCTGGTTTATTAAGAGTGATCATGTTGTGTGTGTTTGAACCTGCGATTGTCGCTGGTTTATTAAGAGTGATCATGCTGATGTGGGGGCTGCTGTTTGTGAATCAAACTGCTGTGCAATGTGGGGGTATTTCTGTCTCAAAGATATTGAATAATGAACTGGATTTGTTAGTTCATCTCGGTATTGTGAGGGTAGGGATGTGGGGGTCCTATCCCTGCTCTTTCGGGGCGGGCTGTGACCTGGAGGAACAGGAAGAGGAGGAGCTCCCGGAGGAGGAGGAGGAGCGTCGAGTCTCGCCCCTGAGCTGGTCATCTTCAGCTTGCGTCGCTTGGCCAGTGGGCGTTCTCCACACTCTTCAGAAAGAAGCCCTCGCTTGCCTTTATTGAAGGCCTGGAGAGCGGGGGAGAGGGTTAATAAATACATTATATATATATATATAACGGATAGATAGAGAGATAAATACACACATACATATAAAATCTAAAAGAAAAAGGTACACAAAAATGTGAATCATTTATAAAATCAATTTTAAAATCAGGCGTTTTGGACGAGAAGTCCTTCAGCTGGACAGAAAAAGTAAAAAAAAAAGATATTTTTATTAATTCACTTATTTTGTGCCTACATGACCTTTTTTCGTTTTGATTTTCCACGTTATGGGGCACAGCAGTTTAAAAATAAATATAAATATATAAATAAATAAACTAATAAAAATAAACACACACACAGCTCTGGCCAATGGTTTTGCATCAGCTATAGAACATCATTTAGATTTTTATGTAACATCATGTAATCAAAGAAACTACAAAATGAGGTTTGCCAAAAAAGTCTAGATATTGAAATTCCATGTTTAAAAATAAATAGTTTTTTTGTGAAGTATAATTCTATATAGAGGGGAGGATGCAAACATTTTGCCCGTAGCTGTGTGTATGAATATAGATTTTTAATATATATATATACACACACCCACACACTATCATGTAATGCGCTGGGGGTGTAGTGCTTCAGGGGTGCAGGTTTTGGGGTCTCACCATGAAGGTGGCGTTGACGTAGGTCCGGACGGTCGGCCCCGAGGACTCCAGGATATCAGGGGTCATGAGGGGTGGTGGAGAGAGCCCCCCACTCTGCAACCACACATTCTCACGCAGGCAGGACACCTTGAGACGCTTCACTGGGTCCACTGTGAGGAGACCTGGGGGACAGAGAGGGGGACAGAGCGAGACAGAGAGGGGTAAACGGTTACAGACAGGTATACAGACAGGCTGTATTATAAAAATACATTTGGGGTGTATAATATATATTGTTATGATTATTATTATGAAGCTGACAGAATGAATGTAAAACCTGGACTGGCTCAAGCTGTTCTGGAATGGGAGTCCTGTCATTATTAGTAGTATTATTGCTGTTAGTATTATTATTAGTATTATTGCTGTTAGTATTAGTATTCTGGCACCTCGGACCAGCTCCTTGGCTTCCTCGGACACGCCCCTCCACGCCTCCCCGTCCAATGAGAAGTCTCCCTCCTTGATCTTGCGCATGATGTCAGCGGCGTGCGATGATGTCATCCCTTTCTGCTTGCTTTGAAACGGGACCTGACCCGACAGCATTGTGTACTGAGAGAGAGAGAGAGAGAGAGAGAGAGAGAGAGAGAGAGAGAGATTTAAAACAAAATACCTATAGAACATTTACAATAGACAGTGTGTGTGTGTGTCAGTGTGTGTCTGTATCTGTGTGTCTGTATCTGTGTGTGTCAGTGTGTGCCTGTATCTGTGTGTCTGTATCAGTGTGTGTCTGTTTGTGTATCAGTGTGTATATCTGTGTATCTGTGTGTATCAGTGTGTGTATCTGTATGTGTGTGTGTATATCTGTGTATCTCTGTATGTGTGTGTGTATCTGTGTGTATCTGTTTGTGTGTGTGTGTATCTGTGTGTGTGTATCAGTGTGTGTATCTGTGTGTGTGTATCAGTGTGTATATCTGTGTATCTCTGTTTGTGTGTGTGTGTGTATCAGTGTGTATTTATCTGTTTGTGTATCAGTGTGTATCTCTGTGTATCAGTGTGTATCTCTGTGTGTGTGTGTGTGTGTATCAGTGTGTGTATCTGTATGTGTGTGTGTGTATCAGTGTATCTGTTTGTGTGTGTGTGTATCAGTGTGTGTATCTGTATGTGTGTGTGTGTATCAGTGTGTGTATCTGTGTGTATTTATCTGTTTGTGTATCAGTGTGTATCTCTGTTTGTGTGTGTGTGTATCAGTGTGTATCTGTTTGTGTGTGTGTGTATCAGTGTGTGTATCTGTATGTGTGTGTGTGTATCAGTGTGTGTATCTGTGTGTATTTATCTGTTTGTGTATCAGTGTGTATCTCTGTTTGTGTGTGTGTGTATCAGTGTGTGTATCTGTATGTGTGTGTGTGTGTGTGTATCTGTATGTGTGTGTGTGTATCAGTTTGTGTATCAGTGTGTATTTATCTGTTTGTGTATCTGTGTGTATTTATCTGTTTGTGTATCAGTGTGTGTGTGTATAGTGGTTGCACTGGTTACCAGTATGACTCCCAGGCTCCACAGGTCGCAGGCTTCGTCGTAGCCGCTGTCTCGGAGCAGTTCGGGGGCCGCGTACTGCAGCGTGAAGCAGGGGGTCTGCATGGGGGCGCCCGGGGCGGAGACGGCGAGCCGAAATCAATCACCTTGATCGGGCGTCCTCTCCTTCATCCAAGAAAGAGGAGGTTCTGAGCGAGAGGAGAGAGAGAGGAGAGGAGAGAGAGAGGAGAGAGAGAGAGAGAGAGAGAGAGAGAGAGAGAGAGAGAGAGAGAGAGAGAGAGAGAGAGAGAGAGAATGAGGCAGAGAGAATGAGGGAGAGAAAGAGGAGGGAGAGAGGCAGAAAGAGAGAGAGAATGAGGCAGAGAGAATGAGGGAGAGAAAGGAGGGAGAGTGGGAGACAGACAGAGGGAGAGAGAGAGAGGCAGAGAGAGAGAGAATGAGGCAGAGAATGAGAGGGAGAGAAAGAAGAGGGAAAGAAGAGAGGGAGACACAGACAGAGGGAGAGACACAGAGAGAGAGAGAGACAGAGAGAGAGAGAGAGAGAGAGAGAGAGAATGAGAGGGAGAGAGAGAGAGAGAGAGAGAATGAGGCAGAGAGAGAGAGAGAGAGAGAGAGGGAGAGAGGCAGAAAGAGAGAGAGAATGAGGTCACACACTGGGGACACACACAATATTGGGGTGCATTCAAGTCACACACTTGAGCTGAGCTCTCTGCATAAGAACTACAGCTCCCATCACCCCTCACGGTTGCTGCGGGAGAGGAGGAGGCATGCTGGGAGCTGTAGTTCGAGCTCGGCTGCCTGTCCCCTCCTCAGTACCTCTGGTTTGAGGTCGCGGTGCACCACGCCGCTCTGGTGCATGTAGCTGACCGCGGAGAGCAGCCTCCTCATGATCACACTGGCCTCGGCCTCGCTGAAGTGCTGCTTCCTCCTGATCCGCTCCAGCAGCTCTCCCCCTGACAGCAGCTCCATCACCAGATACACGTGCAGCTGGGGGGGGGGAGAGAGGAGAGAGAGGGAGAGGGAGAGAGGGGGAGAGAGGGGAGAGAGAGAGAGGGGGAGAGAGGGGAGAGAGGGGGAGAGGGAGAGAGGGGAGAGAGAGAGAGGGAGAGAGGGGAGAGGGAGGAGAGGGGAGAGAGAGAGGGGAGAGGGGAGAGAGGGGAGGGGAGAGAGGGGAGAGGGGAGAGGGAGAGGGAGAGGGGAGAGAGAGGGGAGAGGGAGAGGGGAGAGGGAGAGAGGGGAGAGGGAGAGAGAGGGGGAGAGAGGGGGAGAGGGAGAGAGAGGGGGGAGAGAGAGGGGGGAGTTAGTAGATTATATATTTGAAGCATTCTGAATTTTGCCTTGTCGGTTGACCCTCCATTGATATAGGTCTCTGACTCGGCTCTGTACCTGGTCCTGAAACACCTCACACAGGCGACGATGTTGGGGTGTCTCTCACACAGCCTCAGAGCAGCCACCTCCTCTGTGTGCCCGACTCCATCCTGCAAGAGACATGGGGGTTACTGGGGAGCGGCTGCTACAGGGGGGAAGAGGGGAGAGGAGAGGGGAGAGGCTAGCACGGGGAGGGAGAGAGAAGAGAGGGAGAGAGAGGGGAGAGGGCTGTTATAGGAGGAGAGGAGAGGGGAGGAGAGAGGAGAGGAGAGGGCTGCTACGGGGGAAGAGGGAGAGGAGAGGGGAGAGGCTGCTAAGGGGGAGGAGAGAGAGGAGAGAGGGCTGCTATAGGAGGAGAAGAGAGGGGAGGAGAGAGGAGAGGCTGCTGCACGGGGAGGGAGAGGAGAGAGAGAGAGGAGAGGGGAGAGGGCTGCTATAGAGAGGGAGAGGGAAAGGAGAGGGGAGAGGAGAGAGGAGGAGGGGCTACAGCAGGTTCTACAGAAACAGGATTAAATATGTTAATACCAGGGCTGAGAACGTGACTCCCCCCCGCACAGCAGTGTGATCCAGTCCTGGTTTCACTGGGAGTTTAATAATCAGACACACCTGAGCTTGTTAGCTAGACACACTGGGGGCTGATCAAGCTGGTAGCAGTGAAACCTGGACTGGATGACACTGCTGTGGGATGGGAGTCTGGTTCCAGCCCCGTGCTCGTTCGGGTCGTACCGTCGGCTGATGATCTTGACCGCAGCTCCTGTCCGGGTTTGCTTGTGGCGGCACTTCCTGCAGACGGAGAAGCTGCCGCCCCAAGAGGAGGCTCCTTCAGAGAGAGATCAGAGCTGGAAGAACTGGGAGTCCTGGGAGGGGGGCAGGAACCCATTACTACTACTACTACACACACACACACACACACACATATATTAATAATAATAATAATAATAATAACAATCATTTTAAATATTATTATATTATATATTATTATTATTATTATTATTATTATTATTATTATTATTATTATTTATTTCTAGCAGACGTCTCATCCAGGGCGACTTACAATTGTTACAAGATATCACATTATTTTTACATACATTCCCCATTTATACAGTTGGTTTTTACTGGAGCAATCTAGGTAAAGTACCTTGCTCAAGGGTACAGCAGCAGTGTCCCCCACCTGGGATTGAACCCACGACCTCCGGTTAAGAGTCCAGAGCCCTGACCACTACTCCACACTGAGTCCAGAGCCCTGACCTCTACTCCACACTGAGTCCAGAGCCCTGACCACTACTCCACACTGAGTCCAGAGCCCTGACCACTACTCCACGCTGAGTCCAGAGCCCTGACCACTACTCCACACTGAGTCCAGAGCCCTGACCACTACTCCACACTGAGTCCAGAGCCCTGACCACTACTCCACACTGAGTCCAGAGCCCTGACCGCTACTCCACACTGAGTCCAGAGCCCTGACCACTACTCCACACTGAGTCCAGAGCCCTGACCACTACTCCACACTGAGTCCAGAGCCCTGACCACTACTCCACACTGAGTCCAGAGCCCTGACCGCTACCCCACACTGAGTCCAGAGCCCTGACCACTACTCCACACTGAGTCCAGAGCCCTGACCACTACTCCACACTGCTGCCCACATCGACACCACAACCAATAAAATCGACAGCAACTCTGCAATCAATATTCAATACAGCTCAGCTGCTCAGCCCAGTCACACATCGGGTTCTAGATTGGGTTGTGTTATGGTTCCAGACTTGGTCCCGAGTAACAGGGGGGTTTGGTTCTAGCTGCTGGGTGTTTGGTTCTCACTTGAGAGGTGGGTTCTGGGTAATAAGCTGCATCATGTGTGGTGGGTTCTAGATTAAGTGTTGTGTTCTGCTTGTGTTCTGGGTTCCAGACTCGGTTCTAGGCTCCATACCTTGAGCATGGCGCTGCGGGCCACGCTGATGCTCCCGGGCCGCTCCGAGCTCAGCTGGCCGTCGAGGAAATCCCCCATCACTGCGTTCCGATTGAACAAGATCGAGGGGGCGACATACGAGTACCCCTGAAACCAGGGGAGAGAGAGGGGAGATGAGGAGGAGAGGGACAGAGAGGGAGGCGGAGAGAGGAGGAGAGAGTGAGGGGGAGAGGAAGGGGGAGAGAGAGGGGAGAGACAGAGAGACAGGGAGAGGGAGGAAGAGAGAGAGAGGAGGAGGAGGAGGAGAGGACAGAGAGAGAGCGAGAGAGGGAGGAGAGAGAGGAGGGGAGAGGAAGAGAGAGAGGGGAGAGGTAGGAAGAGAGAGAGGGAGAGGTAGGGAGAGAGAGGGGAGAGGAGGAGGAGGAGGAGATGTCAATGTCAGAATGCAGTATAATGGTTAAACTTTATTGTTATTTAATGATGTGTATAAAATGTGTACAACATACATTATATATAGGGAGGGGGGGTGTCACTCACCTGGAACAGCCGGTCGGTGCTGGGGGGTGCTGGCAGGGGAGTAGGTGGGTTCCATGCCCGCGAACTCTTCTGCAAAGTTACTGACGCCAAGCTCACTGCGAATCTGAGGCTTGAAGGAGCCGGATCTTCTTAGAGGCCAAATCAGACCAGTTAAGAGACTGTGCAGGAGAGAGAGAGAGGAGGAGTGAGAGAGAGGAAGAGAGAGACAGGAGGAGAGAGAGAGGAGGGGGGAGGAGAAGAGGGAGAGGAGAGAAGGAGAGAGGAGGAGGGAGAGAGGAGGGGAGAGGAGGGGAGAGGAGGGAGAGAGGAGAGGAGGAGGGGAGAGGGAGGGGAGAGAGGAGGAGTGAGAGAGAGGAGGAGAGAGAGAGAGGAGAGAGAGAGAGGGGGGAGCAGAAGAGGGAGAGGAGAGGAGAAGAGAGGAGGAGGGGAGGGGAGAGAGAGAGAGAGAGAGGAGGAGGGGAGAGGGAGGAGAGAGGAGAGGAGGAGTTAGAGAGAGAGGAGAGAGGAGAGGGGGGAGGGAGGGGAGGAGAGAGAGGAGAGGAGAGAGAGAGAGAGAGGAGAGGAGAGGAGAGAGAAGTGGGGAGGTGTCAGACGAAGGACAAGACAGACAGAGAGACAAACAGAGACACACAGACAGACAGAGACAAACAGAGAGACAAAGAGACACAGACACACACACTCTCTCTCTCTGTTACCTTGAAGAAGGGTGCCCTTGATGTCCTCGGCGCCCGCACTTCGAGCCCAGCCTCTGCGGGGTCCCGACCAGCAGCTTATGGACGAGGTCGCGGGCGCAGGGGGCATCTCGGGGAAGGGGGGTCACAGCGCAGGATACGCCTGGAACACGCACGAAAGCATCACCAACCATCCGCACGCAGTCAACCTGCACAGCCCCGAGCTAGAACCACAGCTCCCAGCATGCCTCCTCACCCGCAGCGACAGTGAGGGATGATGGGAGCTGTAGTTCTTTCAATGCTTGACACTTGCGCACCAATACAAACCTCACCTAGACACCTCTGCCTGCGAAGTTCTTCTCCCTCCAGAGTGAATGGTGAAGCCCCAGTGAGCAGCTCAAACATGAGGATCCCCAGACTCACCAATCCACTGACTGAAACGGAGGGGGGAGGAGAATAAAATCAATTATTACACTTTTCACAAACTTTATTTAAAAAAAAAAAAATACACGCACATAACACAACACATTAGCAATCAAAATTAATTTTAAAAATTCAAAATGTTGGCTTACATTTCAACTTCCAAAAGTTCAGTGCTTCCCTATGCTTTACAATGCTTCCCTATGTTTTACCAGACCTCTCTCTGTGCTTTACAATGCTTCCCTATGCTTTACCAGTCCTCTCTGTGCTTTACAATGCTTCCCTATGCTTTACCAGACCTCTCTGTGCTTTACAATGCTTCCCTATGCTTTACCAGACCTCTCTGTGCTTTACAATGCTTCCCTATGCTTTACCAGACCTCTCTGTGCTTTACAATGCTTCCCTATGCTTTACCAGACCTCTCTGTGCTTTACAATGCTTCCCTATGCTTTACCACACCTCTCTGTGCTTTACAATGCTTCCCTATGCTTTACCAGACCTCTCTGTGCTTCACAATGCTTGCCTGTGCTTCACCAGACCTCTCTGTGCTTCACAATGCTTGCCTGTGCTTGCCCATGCCGTCACTGTGCGGTGTTGTTAGTGCAGCACACTCTCCTGTCCTATGCAGTAATCCCTGGCGTGTTTGACTCACTTTCCCGTGCCCGGATTTGCCGCGGATGATCTCTGGAGCCATGTACTCAATCGTACCGCAGAACGAATCCATCACGCAGCTCCTCTGAGAGAGAGCGGAGAGAGAGAGAGAGAGGAGAGAGAGAGAGAGAGAGAGAGAGAGAGCAGAGAGAGAGAGAGAGAGAGAGAGAGAGAGAGAGAGAGAGAGAGAGAGAGAGAGAGAGAGAGAGAGAGAGAGAGAGAGAGAGAGAGAGAGAGAGAGAGAGAGAGAGAGAGAGAGAGAGAGAGAGAGAGAGAGAGAGAGAGAGAGAGAGAGAGAGAGAGAGAGAGAGAGAGAGAGAGAGAGAGAGAGAGAGAGAGAGAGAGAGAGAGAGAGAGAGAGAGAGAGAGAGAGAGAGAGAGAGAGAGAGAGAGAGAGAGAGAGAGAGAGAGAGAGAGAGAGAGAGAGAGAGAGAGAGAGAGAGAGAGAGAGAGAGAGAGAGAGAGAGAGAGAGAGAGAGAGAGAGAGAGAGAGAGAGAGAGAGAGAGAGAGAGAGAGAGAGAGAGAGAGAGAGAGAGAGAGAGAGAGAGAGAGAGAGAGAGAGAGAGAGAGAGAGAGAGAGAGAGAGAGAGAGAGAGAGAGAGAGAGAGAGAGAGAGAGAGAGAGAGAGAGAGAGAGGAGAGGAGAGGGAGAGAGAGAAAGAAACCATGTCAATATTATTATTATTATTATTATTATTTATTTTAGCAGACGCCTTATCCAGGGCGACTTACAATTATTACAAGATATCACATTATTTTTACATACAATTCCCCATTTATACAGTTGGGTTTTTACTGGAGCAATCTAGGTAAAGTCCCTTGCTCAAGGGTACAGCAGCAGCGGTGTCCCCCACCTGGGATTGAACCCACGACCTTCCGGTCAAGAGTCCAGAGCCCTAACCACTACTCCACACTGCTGCAGAAATACAGACACTCACAGAGAGAGCAAACAAGACACAGACAGACAGACAGACAGACAGACAGACAGACAGACAGACAGACACACACACACCCCCCATCTCTACCTCCTCTCTCAGGAACTCTTTGCTCAGCCCAAGTCCGTCAGAACCACGTGACCTCACTGTCTAATAGGATGTTCTCCAGCTTGATGTCTCTGTACACGATGCCTAGCTGAGAGAGAGAGAGGGAGGAAGCCACAAACACCCTTGATAACCCAACCTCCCTCCCTCCCCTCCCTCCTCCGTCTCTCACCTTGTGCAGGTGCTCCAGAGCCAGGATGGTCTCTCCTATGTAAACTCGCACCTCCTCCTCAGTGAAGTGGTCTCTCTGGTAGAGATGTGTGAACATCTCCCCTCCACTCACATAGTCTGCAGAATGAATCCCATCAATACAATCAATACCACCATCAATACAATCAATACTACCATCAATACCACCAATCACTATCACCATCATCAATATCACTATCACCATCAATACAATCAATACCACCATCAATACAATCAATACTACCATCAATATCAATCACTATCACCATCATCAATATCACTATCACCATCAATACAATCAATACCACCATCAATACAATCAATACTACCATCAATATCAATCACCATCACCATCATCATATCACTATCACCATCAATACAATCAATACCACCATCAACGTAATCAATACCACCACCAATCACTATCACCATCAATATAATCAATACCACCAATCACTAGCACCATCATCAATCACCATCAATATAGATCAATACCACCATCAATATAATCAATACCACCATCAATATAATCAATCAATATCACCATCAACATAATCAATACCACCATCAACATAATCACTATCACCATCAATATAATCACTATCACCATCAATATAATCAATACCACCATCAACATAATCACTATCACCATCAATATAATCAATACCACCATCAATATAATCAATCACTATCACCATCAATATAATCAATATCACCTTCAATATAATCAATACCACCAATCACTATCACCATCATCAATACCAACATAATCAATCCCACCATCAATATAATCAATACCACCATCAATATAATCAATACCACCATCAATATAATCAATCAATCCCACCATCAATATAATCAATACCACCATCAAGACCAATCACTATCACCATCAATATAATCAATCCCACCATCAATATAATCAATACCACCATCAATCCCACCATCAATATAATCAATACCACCATCAAGACCAATCACTATCACCACCATCAATCCCACCATCAATATAATCAATCCCACCATCAAGACCAATCACTATCACCACCATCAATCCCACCATCAAGACCAATCACTATCACCACCATCAATCCCACCATCAATATAATCAATCCCACCATCAAGACCAATCACTATCACCACCATCAATCCCACCATCAATATAATCAATCCCACCATCAATATAATCAATCCCACCATCAAGACCAATCACTATCACCACCATCAATCCCACCATCAATATAATCAATCACCACCATCAATACAATCAATCACCACCATCAAGACCAATCACTATCACCACCATCAATCCCACCATCAATATAATCAATACCACCATCAAGACCAATCACTATCACCACCATCAATCCCACCATCAATATAATCAATCCCACCATCAAGACCAATCACTATCACCACCATCAATCCCACCATCAATATAATCAATCCCACCATCAATATCAATCACTATCACCACCATCAATCCCACCATCAATATAATCAATCCCACCATCAAGACCAATCACTATCACCACCATCAATCCCACCATCAATATAATCAATCCCACCATCAAGACCAATCACTATCACCACCATCAATCCCACCATCAATATAATCAATCCCACCATCAATATCAATCAATCACCACCATCAATACCAATCACTATCACCACCATCAATCCCACCATCAATATAATCAATCCCACCATCAAGACCAATCACTATCACCATCAATCCCACCATCAATATAATCAATCCCACCATCAAGACCAATCACTATCACCACCATCAATACCAATCACCATCAATATAATCAATCCCACCATCAATATCAATCACTATCACCACCATCAATCCCACCATCAATATAATCAATCCCACCATCAAGACCAATCACTATCACCACCATCAATCCCACCATCAATATAATCAATCCCACCATCAAGACCAATCACTATCACCACCATCAATCCCACCATCAATGACCAATCACTATCACCACCATCAATCCCACCATCAATATAATCAATCCCACCATCAAGACCAATCACTATCACCACCATCAATCCCACCATCAATATAATCAATCCCACCATCAATATAATCAATCACCACCATCAAGACCAATCACTATCACCACCATCAATCCCACCATCAATATAATCAATCCCACCATCAAGACCAATCACTATCACCACCATCAATCCCACCATCAATATAATCAATCCCACCATCAAGACCAATCACTATCACCACCATCAATCCCACCATCAATATAATCAATCCCACCATCAAGACCAATCACTATCACCACCATCAATCCCACCATCAATATAATCAATCCCACCATCAAGACCAATCACTATCACCACCATCAAGACCAATCACTATCACCACCATCAATCCCACCATCAATATAATCAATCCCACCATCAAGACCAATCACTATCACCACCATCAATCCCACCATCAATATAATCAATCCCACCATCAAGACCAATCACTATCACCACCATCAATCCCACCATCAATATAATCAATCCCACCATCAATATAATCAATCCCACCATCAATATAATCAATCCCACCATCAAGACCAATCACTATCACCACCATCAATACCAATCATTATCACCACCATCAAGACCAATCACTATCACCACCATCAATCCCACCATCAATATAATCAATCCCACCATCAAGACCAATCACTATCACCACCATCAAGACCAATCACTATCACCACCATCAATCCCACCATCAATATAATCAATCCCACCATCAAGACCAATCACTATCACCACCATCAATCCCACCATCAATATAATCAATCCCACCATCAAGACCAATCACTATCACCACCATCAATCCCACCATCAATATAATCAATCCCACCATCAAGACCAATCACTATCACCACCATCAATCCCACCATCAATATAATCAATCCCACCATCAATACCAATCACATCACCACCATCAAGACCAATCACTATCACCACCATCAATCCCACCATCAATATAATCAATCCCACCATCAAGACCAATCACTATCACCACCATCAATCCCACCATCAATATAATCAATCCCACCATCAAGACCAATCACTATCACCACCATCAATCCCACCATCAATATAATCAATCCCACCATCAAGACCAATCACTATCACCACCATCAATCCCACCATCAATATAATCAATCCCACCATCAAGACCAATCACTATCACCACCATCAAGACCAATCACTATCACCACCATCAATCCCACCATCAATATAATCAATCCCACCATCAAGACCAATCACTATCACCACCATCAATATAATCAATCCCACCATCAATATAATCAATCCCACCATCAAGACCAATCACTATCACCACCATCAATCCCACCATCAATATAATCAATCCCACCATCAAGACCAATCACTATCACCACCATCAATCCCACCATCAATATAATCAATCCCACCATCAAGACCAATCACTATCACCACCATCAAGACCAATCACTATCACCACCATCAATCCCACCATCAATATAATCAATCCCACCATCAAGACCAATCACTATCACCACCATCAATCCCACCATCAATATAATCAATCCCACCATCAAGACCAATCACTATCACCACCATCAATCCCACCATCAATATAATCAATCCCACCATCAAGACCAATCACTATCACCACCATCAATCCCACCATCAATATAATCAATCCCACCATCAAGACCAATCACTATCACCACCATCAATCCCACCATCAATATAATCAATCCCACCATCAAGACCAATCACTATCACCACCATCAAGACCAATCACTATCACCACCATCAATCCCACCATCAATATAATCAATCCCACCATCAAGACCAATCACTATCACCACCATCAATATAATCAATCCCACCATCAATATAATCAATCCCACCATCAAGACCAATCACTATCACCACCATCAATCCCACCATCAAGACCAATCACTATCACCACCATCAATCCCACCATCAATATAATCAATCCCACCATCAAGACCAATCACTATCACCACCATCAATCCCACCATCAATATAATCAATCCCACCATCAAGACCAATCACTATCACCACCATCAATCCCACCATCAAGACCAATCACTATCACCACCATCAATCCCACCATCAATATAATCAATCCCACCATCAAGACCAATCACTATCACCACCATCAATCCCACCATCAATATAATCAATCCCACCATCAAGACCAATCACTATCACCACCATCAATCCCACCATCAATATAATCAATCCCACCATCAAGACCAATCACTATCACCACCATCAATCCCACCATCAATATAATCAATCCCACCATCAAGACCAATCACTATCACCACCATCAATCCCACCATCAATATAATCAATCCCACCATCAAGACCAATCACTATCACCACCATCAATCCCACCATCAATATAATCAATCCCACCATCAAGACCAATCACTATCACCACCATCAATCCCACCATCAATATAATCAATCACCACCATCAAGACCAATCACTATCACCACCATCAATCCCACCATCAATATAATGAATCCCAGTATGCGGTCTCACCCAGGATGAGGTGCAGCTTGCTGTGGGTCTGGAAGGCGTAATGCAGCGTCACGAGGAAGGGAGACTCGCGGATCTGCTCCAGGACCTGCCTCTCCGTCCTTGTGTGCTCCGCGGTCTTCGCTTTCTGCACGATGGCGGCTTTCTTCAGCACCTTCATCGCGTAGAGCTGCCCGCAATCGTGACCACTCGTCTTCCTCACCAGAAACACCTTCCCATAGGCTGAGAGGAAGAGGAGGGGGGGAGGGGAGACAGTGGTGAGGAGGGAGAGGAGAGAGGGATGAGGTGAGAGGAGAGGGGAGGAGGAGGAGAGAGGAGAGACAGCGGTGAGGAGGGAGAGGAGAGAGCGATGAGGTGAGGAGAGGGGAGGAGGAGGAGAAGGGGAGAGAGGAGAGACAGCAGTGAGGAGGGAGAGGAGAGAGCGATGAGGTGAGAGGAGAGGGGAGGAGGAGGAGGGAGAGAGGAGAGACAGCAGTGAGGAGGGAGAGGAGAGAGGATGAGGTGAGGAGAGGGAGGAGGGGAGACAGCGGTGAGGAGGGAGAGGATGAGGTGAGAGGAGGAGGAGGAGGAGAGGAGAGACAGGTGAGGAGGGAGAGAGGAGAGACAGCGGTGAGGAGGGGAGAGGAGAGAGGGATGAGGAGAGGAGAGAGGAGGAGAGAGGAGGACAGCGGTGAGGAGGAGAGAGAGAGGGATGAGGTGAGAGGAGGGAGGAGGAGGAGGGAGAGGAGACAGCAGTGAGGAGGAGAGGAGAGAGGATGAGGTGACAGGATAGGGGAGGAGGAGGAGGAGGTGGAGGGGAGACAGCGGTGAGGAGGGAGGAGAGAGGATGAGGTGAGAGGAGAGGAGGAGGAGGAGGGGAGACAGCGGTGAGGAGGGAGAGGATGAGGTGAGAGAGAGGAGGAGGAGGAGGAGGAGAGAGAGAGAGACAGGAGGAGGAGAGAGGAGAGAGGATGAGGAGAGAGAGAGAGGGAGGAGAGAGAGACAGGTGAGGAGGGAGGGAGAGGATGAGGGAGAGGAGAGGAGGAGGAGGAGGAGGAGGAGAGAGGAGAGACAGAGGTGAGGAGGGAGAGGAGAGAGGATGAGGAGAGGAGAGGGAGGAGGAGGAGGGAGACAGCGGTGAGGAGGGAGAGGAGAGAGGGATGAGGTGAGAGGAGAGGGGAGGAGGAGGAGGGGAGAGAGGAGAGACAGCGGTGAGGAGGAGAGGAGAGAGGATGAGGTAGGAGAGGAGAGGAGGAGGAGGAGGAGGAGAGAGGAGAGACAGCGGTGAGGAGGGAGAGGAGAGAGGGATGAGGTGAGGAGAGAGGGAGGAGGAGGAGGAGGGAGAGAGGGGAGACAGCGGTGAGGAGGGAGAGGAGAGAGGATGAGGTGAGAGGAGAGGGAGGAGGAGGAGGAGAGGGGAGAGACAGCGGTGAGGAGGGAGAGGAGAGAGGGATGAGGTGAGAGGAGAGGGGAGGAGAGACAGCGGTGAGGAGGGAGAGGAAAGAGGGATGAGGTGAGAGGAGGAGGAGGAGGAGGAGGAGGAGGAGGAGAGGAGAGACAGCGGTGAGGAGGGAGAGAGAGAGGGATGAGGTGAGAGGAGAGGGGGAGAGAGGAGAGACAGCGGTGAGGAGGGAGAGGAGAGAGGGATGAGGTGAGAGGAGGGGGAGGGGGAGAGATGGACAGTGAAAGAGGAGGGAGGGAGAGAGCGGGCGGGGGCGGGGGGCGTGCTGTAGATATTATGGTCTGTCCCATGGGTTCGAGGTCATCAGGGTCAGGCTGGCTTACCTCCAGTTCCAAGAACCTTCAGCAGCTCGAAATTCTCCATCCCCACCTTCTCAGAGTGACCAGTCAGGTTAGCTAGAGAGGGAGGGAGGAGGGAGGATGATTCAACCAGGATAGTGTAACCCAGGGGGGGTCAAACCCAGCTCCCAGGAGAGGGGAGGGGAGGGGTCAATCTCCAGCTCCTAGGGGAGAGGGGTTAAACTCCAGCTCCCAGGGGGCAAGCTCCAGCTCCTAGGGGGTTAAACTCCAGCTCCAGGAGGGGGGCCCCAGGGTCTTGTGGCTTTCCTCCCCTCCGCAATTGCTTAACTGCTCTAATTATTACTTCGATTCATTGGGACCCATTTTAAAGGCTTCATTTTAACAAATCAAGAGCTTTAAAAAAAAAAAAAAAAAGACATTGAGAAAAAAAATCTGAAACGCGTCCAATTGAACAAATAATTAGATGTTAATTGAGGAGCTCAAGCTGGGATGCAAACCAGGTGACCCTCATATATCTATATATATATATATATATATATATATATATAGTCGATTCATTACGAAAGCTGATATTTGCAAAACGACTTTTTTTTATTTTATTTTAAAAACGCGCGTAAGGTTTGAATCTGCAGTCGCTCGCTGCACGTCACGCCGACATCTCGGCTTCCGTATTTATGCCAGTCTGAAAAAAAAAAAAAAACTCGAACGTTGTTTATTTTTTGCTGCATGATAAATAAATAAAATTAAAAAAACATACAAAGAGAACATTAATAATAATAATAATAATAATAATAATAATAATACGCTTTCAGGAAAGCGACTTTGCGAAACACAAAGGGCTCTCTTCCCTGTTTGTTTACAAAAAAACCGAAACCCACGTCTCTCCCACTCCACCCATTAAAACAAGAAAACACGACACGGCTTCCCAGTTCAAAACCAGAAACCGGTATACCCAGTGCGTGCGTGCGTGTGGTGATCTGAACAAAACCGCAGCGATACTGAACAGCATTATAAACATCTGACACAAGAACAAATCCATCATTACATATATATATATATATATATATATATATATATATATATATATATATATATATATATATATATATATATATATATACACACACACACACACACACACACACACACACATATATATATATATATATATATATATACACACACACACACACACACACACATATATATATATATATATATATATATACACACACACACACACATATATATATATATATATATATATATATATATATATATATACAGTACTGTGCAAAAGTTTTAGGCAGGTGTGAAAAAATGCTGTAAAGTAAGAATGCTTTCAAAATAGACATGTTAATAGATTATATTTATCAATTAACTAAATGCAAAGTGAGTGAACAGAAGAAAAATCTACATCAAATCCATATTTGGTGTGACCATCCTTGCCTTTAAAACAGCATCAATTCTTCTAGGTACACTTGTACACAGTTTTTGAAGGAACTCGGCAGGTAGGTTGGCCCAAACATCTTGGAGAACTAACCACAGTTCTTCTGTGGATTTAGGCAGCCTCAGTTGCTTCTCTCTCTCCATGTAATCCCAGACAGACTCGATGATGTTGAGATCAGGGCTCTGTGGGGCCATACCATCACTTCCAGGACTCCTTGTTCTTCTTTACGCTGAAGATAGTTCTTAATGACTTTTGCTGTATGTTTGGGGTCGTTGTCATGCTGCAGAATAAATTTGGGGCCAATCAGATGCCTCCCTGATGGTATTGCATGATGGATAAGTATCTGCCTGTACTTCTCAGCATTGAGGAGACCATTAATTCTGACCAAATCCCCAACTCCATTTGCAGAAATGCAGCCCCAAACTTGCAAGGAACCTCCACCATGCTTCACTGTTGCCTGCAGACACTCATTCGTACACGCTCTCCAGCCCTTCGCGAACAAACTGCCTTCTGCTACAGCCAAATATTTCAAATTTTGACTCGTCAGTCCAGAGCACCTGCTGCCATTTTTCTGCACCCCAGTTCCTGTGTTTTTGTGCATAGTTGAGTCGCTTGGCCTTGTTTCCACGCCGGAGGTATGGCTTTTTGGCGCAAGTCTTCCATGAAGGCCACTTCTGACCAGACTTCTCCGGACAGTAGATGGGTGTACCAGGGTCCCACTGTTTTCTGCCAGTTCTGAGCTGATGGCACTGCTGGACATCTTCCGATTGCGAAGGGAAGTAAGCATGATGTGTCTTTCATCTGCTGCAGTAAGTTTCCTTGGCCGACCACTGCGTCTCACGGTCCTCAACGTTGCCCGTTTCTTTGTGCTTCTTCAAAGAGCTTGGACAGCACATCTGGAAACCCCTGTCTGCCTTGAAATTTCTGCCTGGGAGAGACCTTGCTGATGCAGTATAACTACCTTGTGTCTTGTTGCTGTGCTCAGTCTTGCCATGGTGTATGACTTTTGACAGTAAACTGTCTTCAGCAACCTCACCTTGTTAGCTGAGTTTGGCTGTTCCTCACCCAGTTTTATTCCTCCTACACAGCTGTTTCTGTTTCAGTTAATGATTGTGTTTCAACCTACATATTGAATTGATGATCATTAGCACCTGTTTGGTATAATTGTTTAATCATACACCTGACTATATGCCTACAAAATCCCTGACTTTGTGCAAGTGTACCTAGAAGAATTGATGCTGTTTTGAAGGCAAAGGGTTGTCACACCAAATATGGATTTGATTTAG
>JAGXEW010000089.1:511430-513930 GCA_030684275.1 Acipenser oxyrinchus oxyrinchus | reverse complement strand
CTGTGCTATTGACAGTGCTATGGCAGGTGAATCAGTCCCATGCTGTGCTATTGACAGTGCTATGGCAGGTGAATCAGTCCCATGCTGTGCTATTGACAGTGCTATGGCAGGTGAATCAGTCCCATGCTGTGCTATTGACAGTGCTATGGCAGGTGAATCAGTCCCATGGCTGTGCTATTGACAGTGCTATGGCAGGTGAATCAGTCCCATGGTGTGCTATTGACAGTGCTATGGCAGGTGAATCAGTCCCATGCTGTGCTATTGACAGTGCTATGGCAGGTGAATCAGTCCCATGCTGTGCTATTGACAGTGCTATGGCAGGTGAATCAGTCCCATGCTGTGCTATTGACAGTGCTATGGCAGGTGAATCAGTCCCATGCTGTGCTATTGACAGTGCTATGGCAGGTGAATCAGTCCCATGCTGTGCTATTGACAGTGCTATGGCAGGTGAATCAGTCCCATGCTGTGCTATTGACAGTGCTATGGCAGGTGAATCAGTCCCATGCTGTGCTATTGACAGTGCTATGGCAGGTGAATCAGTCCCATGCTGTGCTATTGACAGTGCTATGGCAGGTGAATCAGTCCCATGCTGTGCTATTGACAGTGCTATAGCAAGTGAATCAGTGTTTATTTACAGTGTTATGACTGGTTGCTGTTGCTAAGTGGGATCTGCTGTTGCTAAGGGAAACCACTGTTGCTAAGCCAGGTGTTGCCAAAATTTCACTATTAGGAATACTTCGAGAACGCCCCCAAAGAAATGACAAATAAAAACACATTTTTTTTTTTTTCGTGATAGAAAATCTTCCTGGTCATGTATTTATTGATGTAACATTTGAAGTATAATAAATTAATCTCAAAGCAGTGACTCTGTGACCACATTGTAATACAAAACTGTACAGCACAGGTTACATACAGTTAGAAAAAACATCTTGAGGTGGAGGAGAGACTCCTGAGCAGCAATAACACCCACAGAGAGAGAGGGGCGACAGAGAGGGGAGGAGGAGAGGAGAGAGGGAGGGAGAGAGAGAGGAGGGAGGAGGAGAGAGGAGAGGAGGAGGAGGAGAGAGAGAGGATAGAGGAAGAGGGGAAAGGAGGGAGGAGAGGATAGAAGGAGAGGGAAAGGAGAGAGACAGGGAGAGAGAAGAGAGGGAAAGTGAGGGGAAAGGGGAGGGAGAAGGAGGGGTAAAGTGAGGGAGAGAGGATAGAGGGAGAGGGGAAAGGGAGGCACAGAGGTTCAACCCCTCTCTCCTCTCTCTCTCTCTCCCTCTCCTCTCCCTCTACTCCTAGCTTAACGAATCCCCTCTTGAAGTCTGAGGCTCCTCCTCTCCTTCTCCCTCTCCTCTCTCCTCTCTCCTCTCTCCCCTCTCCCTCTCCCTCTACTCCTGGCTTAACGAATCCCCTCTTGAAGTCTGAGGCTCCTCCTCCTCCTCCTCCTCCTCCTCTTCCTCTTCCTCACAAGCTGCTCTTCTCTGAAAGCGGCGTCTTGCCCTTGCCGAGCGAGGACCGGAGATCTGAAACCGAAACACGCAGAAACACGTCACATGAAGCCGGCGATGATGAGGACGATGATGAAGACCACAAACGCGTTCACTGTTCGGCTCGTTACTGTACACAAAATTGGCTTTTTATTTCCTGGCATCTCATTGTATTACAATTACTTTAAATAATCCGTACCACCCTAAGTGCCTGTTCACCTGGACAGATGAATACAACTTCTCTGTTCGAGTTTTAAAACAACGAAACTTGTTTCTGCCTTTTAGTTTTTTTGGTTTCCGCAGGAAGACCCTTCGGGGTGTACCAGGCCCGGTACCGCCCGCCCCCGCGGGGTCTCACTGCTCAGACAGAGCCTGGCAGAGTCGTGCCCTGACCTTCCGTGCTGGCGCTGGGCGGATCCTCATTGCAAGCACTGCGGGGGGAATCCTCACTCACAGCTGCAAGAGAACAAAAGAACTGCCGGTCACACAGGCTGGATCACAATGTCAAACATATACACACAGGCTGGGTCACAATATCAAACACACACACAGGCTGGGTCACAATATCAAACACACACACAGGCTGGATCACAATATCAAACACACACACAGGCTGGATCACAATATCAAACACACACACAGGCTGGATCACAATGTCAAACACACACACAGGCTGGGTCACAATGTCAAACACACACACAGGCTGGGTCACAATGTCAAACACACACACAGGCTGGGTCACAATATCAAACACACACACAGGCTGGATCACAATATCAAACACACACACAGGCTGGATCACAATGTCAAACACACACACAGGCTGGGTCACAATGTCAAACACACACACAGGCTGGGTCACAATATCAAACACACACACAGGCTGGATCACAATATCAAACACACACACAGGCTGGATCAGAACTGAAGATCACACAGGCTGGATAGCCAATCTATTTTTTTTAGTACATTTTTAAACTGCGTGACACAAAGACCTTTGAGATGGTTTAACTTGGGGGGGGGGA
>JAGXEW010000089.1:501430-506430 GCA_030684275.1 Acipenser oxyrinchus oxyrinchus | reverse complement strand
TCTAACTGAATCTAATACCCCCTGAGGGGCAGAATCTAAATTAATCTAATACCCCCTGAGGGGCAGAATCTAAATGAATCTAATACCCCCTGAGGGGCAGAATCTAAAGCTATAGCACAGTTAAATTCAGCACTATGGAAAGCCAGTGTTTTTTTTAATGGGGATGGGAATGAGACTCCCGCTGCACAGCAGTGTGATCCAGTCCTGGTTTCACTGGGAGTTTAATAATCAGACACACCTGAGCTTGTTAGCTAGACACACTGGGGGGCTGATCAAGCTGGTAGCAGTGAAACCTGGACTGGATCACACTGCTGTGCAATAGGAGTCTCATTGCCAGCCCTGCAATGTAATGTATTATAATACTTTGGTATAGACTCTACCTGTCTCTCCACCTCAATGAGTCTGTCACCAAAGGCTCGGAGTGGATTTGGGGTCCCTGCTGATTTGGGGCTCCTCCTTGTTTGGGGGTCACTGTCAGTGCCGGTGGACTTGCTGGTGATCTGGGACCCTGTGTTGTTTTTGGGGCGCTGGAATCTTGGGGGTCCCTGTCGATTTGAGGTCCTGCAGTGTTGTGTTTGTTGTTTTTGGGAGCTGCTATTTTGGGGTTCGCTCTGGCTGGCTGTCTCTCTCTGACGCCCAATAAGAGCCCTCAACTGGTGAGAGAGAGAGAGAGAGAGAGAGAGAGAGAGAGAGAGAGAGAGAGAGAGAGAAAAATCAATCCGATCATGAAATACATCTGTGTGTGTGTGTGTGTGTGTGTGTGTGTGTGTGTGTGTGTGTGTGTGTGTGTGTGTGTGTGTGTGTGTGTGTGTGTGTGTGTGTGTGTGTGTGTGTGTGTGTGTGTGTGTGTGTGTGTCTCAGTGTGTCTCAGTGTCTCACCCTTTGTGTCTCTCCCTGCAGCTGCTGGTTCTGGCTCGTGAGCGCCTCCCTCTGGTCTCTCAGGGCACTGATCTGCTCCTCTCTGACTCGCAGCGTCTCTTTGAAGGAGGAGTCGAGTCGCTTCTCCAGGAGCTTGAAACTGGGTGAGAGGAGAGAGGAGAGGGAGAGAGGAGGAGAGAGGAGAGAGAGAGAGAGGAGAGAGAGAGAGAGAGAGAGAGAGAGAGAGAGAGGAGAGAGAGGGAGAGAGGAGAGAGGAGAGAGAGAGGAGAGAGAGAGAGAGAGAGAGAGAGGAGAGAGAGAGAGAGAGAGAGGAGAGAGAGAGAGAGAGAGGAGAGGGGAGAGTATTGTATAATACATTATTGCACGGACACACAGACACACTCATCTCTCTCCTCTCTCCCTCTCCCCTCTCCTCTCCTCTCTCTCCCTCTCCTCACCTCTCCTCTCTCCTCTCCTCTCCTCTCCCTCTCCTCTCCCTCTCCCTCTCCTCTCTCCTCTCCCTCTCCCTCTCCCTCTCCCCTCTCCTCTCCTCTCTCTCCTCTCCTCTCCTCTCCCTCTCCTCTCTCCTCTCCTCTCTCCTCTCCCCTCCTCCCTCTCCTCTCCTCTCCCTCTCCCTCTCTCCCTCTCCTCTCTCTCTGCTGCTCCAGGCTCCGCCTCTCCTGGCTAAGCTCCGCCTTCTCCAGCTCTCTGCCCAGCCTCTCCACCTGATTGGTCAGTTCCTGAGACCGCACCTTCTCACTCACCAGTTCCTGTGTGATTGGATGAGAAAAAGTAGTGTGTCCCTGAGTCTCTCAGTGTGTCCCAGAGTCTCTCACAGTGTCCCAGTGTGTCCCAGAGTCTCTCAGTGTGCTCCAGAGTCTCTCAGTGTGTCTCAGTGTATCTCAATGTCCCTCTCAGTGTCTCTCTCAGTGCGTCTCAGCCTCTCACCTCTCTGAGACAGGCCAGGGTGCCTCTGATCTCCACTCCCTGCTGGATCAGCTCCCTGTTCTCTCTCTCCAACTCCCGGAGCCGAGACACAGACTCCTTCACCTGGGACAGATCTGCGGAGAGGAGCCTGGGAGACACACACACACACACACACACGCACGCATGCACGCACACAGAGGAGAGGCAGAGAGAGAGACAGGCAGAGAGGCAGAGAGACAGACAGGCAGAGAGACAGGATCAATACTATTATTAGTCACACCACTATCAATCCTAAAATCAATACTACCAATATCACACAACCAAAAAACATGAAACTAGATAAACTCACTCTCCTCCCCTCCTCTCCTCCTCCTCCTCCTCCTCCCTCCTCTCCTCTCCCCTCCCTCTCCTGTCCTGTCCCATCCTCCTCTCTCCTCCTCTCCCCTCCTCTCCCCCTCTCTGCTCCCTCCTCCTCTCTCCCTCACCGTTGCTCCTGCTCTCTCTCTCTCAGCTGGCTCTCCTCCAGCTGCCTCTGCCACCTGGCTCTCCTGCTTCAGCCTCCGTGCCTCTTTCTCCAGCTGCCTCCTCTCCCTGCCCTGCCTCTCAGCTCCTCCTCCAGCCCCGCCTGCCCTGCTCCAGGCTCCGGAGGGCCTGTCTGCCTCCCCCAGCTCCCTCTTTAGCCCTGGCTCTCCTCTCCCCCTCCTCCACCTCCAGCTCCAGCTCCTCCCCTCCTCCTCCCAGCCACCAGGAGCGCTCCAGCCTCTCCACCTCAGCGCAGGGACTGGCACAGAGGCTCCAACTGCTCCACCGGAGAGAGGAGGAGGAGGAGAGAGGGAGAGAGAGGAGGGAGGGGTTAGAGAGAGAGGAGGGAGGGGTTAGTGAGAGAGGAGGGAGGGTTAGAGAGAGGAGGAGGGAGAGAGTTAGGAGGAGAGAGAGGAGGGAGGGGTTAGAGAGAGAGGAGGGGGGGGTTAGAGAGAGAGGAGGAGGTTAGAGAGAGAGGAGGGGAGGGTTAGAGAGAGAGGAGGGAGGGTTAGAGAGAGAGGAGGAGGGTTAGAGAGAGGAGGAGGGTTAGAGAGAGAGGAGGAGGGTTAGAGAGAGAGGAGGGAGGGGTTAGAGAGAGAGAGAGGAGGGTTAGAGAGAGAGGAGGGAGGGTTAGAGAGAGGAGGGAGGGGTTAGAGAGAGAGGAGGAGGGGTTAGAGAGAGAGAGGAGGGAGGGGTTAGAGAGAGAGGAGGGAGGGGTTAGAGAGAGAGGAGGGAGGGGTTAGAGAGAGAGGAGGGAGGGGTTAGAGAGAGGAGGGAGGGGTTAGAGAGAGGAGGAGGGGTTAGAGAGAGGAGGGAGGGGTTAGTGAGAGGAGGGAGGGTTAGAGAGAGGAGGAGGGAGGGTTAGAGAGAGGAGGGAGGGTTAGAGAGAGAGGAGGAGGTTAGAGAGAGGAGGGGGGGGTTAGAGAGAGAGGAGGGAGGGGTTAGAGAGAGAGGAGGGAGGGGTTAGAGAGAGGAGGGAGGGGTTAGAGAGAGAGGAGGGAGGGGTTAGAGAGAGAGGAGGGAGGGTTAGAGAGAGAGGAGGAGGGGTTAGAGAGAGAGGAGGAGGGTAGAGAGAGAGGAGGGAGGGGTTAGAGAGAGAGGAGGGAGGGGTTAGAGAGAGGAGGAGGGTTAGAGAGAGGAGATAGAGAGAGAGAGAGAGAGATGAGGAGAGAGACAGAGAGAGACAGGGACTGGGAGAGAGAGAGGAGAGAGAGGTTAGAGGGTGAGAGAGAGGAGTGAGAGGTTAGAGGGATGAGAGAGGAGAGAGAGGGTGAGAGGGGGAGAGAGAGGGAGAGAGAGGGGTAAGAGAGGGGTGAGAGGTTAGAGGGATGAGAGAGGAGAGAGAGGTGAGAGAGGGTGAGAGGTTAGAGAGGGGTGAGAGAGAGGGTGAGAGGTTAGAGGGGTGAGAGAGGGGTGAGAGGGGGTGAGAGAGGGGCGAGAGAGGGGTGAGAGGGAGGCACACACCTTCTTGGCCTGGCTCTTCATGCTCTCCACGCTCCTCCTCAGCTGGTCTCGCTCTCGCTCCAGTTCCTGCTTCTCGGTTTCCAGTTGCCCCAGTACAGCCCCCTCCAGTTTGTGCATCTCCACCAGACTACGCAACTGGAAATTCTCCTCGTCCAACTGGGCTGCTCCGACTGCAGAGACTGGGAGAGAAACACACACACACACACACCTGTGAGCAATTTATAATGCCCTCTCTGTGCTTTACAATGCTTCCTATGCTTTACCAGACCTCTCTGTGCTTTTACAATGCTTCCCTATGCTTTACCACACCTCTCTGTGCTTTACAATTCTTCCCTATGCTTTACCAGACCTCTCTGTGCTTTACAATGCTTCCCTATGCTTTACCAGACCTCTCTGTGCTTTACAATGCTTCCCTATGCTTTACCAGACCTCTCTATGCTTTACAATGCTTCCCTATGCTTTACCAGACCTCTCTGTGCTTCACCATGCTTTCACTGTGCTTTATCACACATTGCTGTGCTGTTCCTAAGGGATATGTGATGCAGGGTCGGGTCTCTGTGTGAATGTGATGGCAGACTCACCTCCACTTCCCTCCGTGCCTCCTTCAGCCTCGCCTCTGCCTTCCTCAGCCTCATATTCTCAGCCTCCAGCTCTCTCCGCCTCCCTGCCTCCCTCTCCCTCTCCTCTCGCTCCCTCTTCTCTCTTTCTTTGCTCTCCCTGCCTCCCTCTCCCTCTCTCTCTCTCCCTCTCCCTCCCTCCTCTCCCAGTTTCTCCTCTCCCTCTCTGGTCTCCTTCCTCTCCCTCTCCCTCCCTCACCTCTCTCCACTCTCTGCCTCCTTTATTTTCTCCCTCTCTCTCTGTCACCCTCCCTCCTCCCTCTCCCTTCCCTCCCCCTGCCTTCTCTCTCTCCTCTCCCCTGCCTTCTCTCTCTCCTCTCTCCCTCTCCCCTGCCTCTCTCTCTCTCTCTCTCTCCCCTCCTCTCTCTCTCTCTCTCTCCTCCTCCCTCCTCTCTCCCTCTCTCCTCCTCTCTCTCCTCTCTCGTTCCTCTCTTCCCTCCTCTCTCCCTCTCTCCTGCCTCCTTTGCTGGACCCCTGACCCCTGACCCCTTCCATCGCTCGACCTCCGTTGTGAGGTCACCGACCTGCCAAACATACAAAGAGGATCACATTTAGGTTTGAATTCCACAGGGAATGGAACCGAACCTGCAGGAAAGACCTAAACAGAGACTC
>JAGXEW010000089.1:488930-496430 GCA_030684275.1 Acipenser oxyrinchus oxyrinchus | reverse complement strand
TGGGTCTGCAGCGTCCGGTTGTCCTGCATGAGCTCCGAGATCCTCTGGATTAGAGAGACGGGAATCACAACCAGGGAGAGGACAGGCAGGCGTGATACAGGGCTGGGAATCAGACTCCTATCCCACAGCAGTGTGATCCATTCCAGGTTTTACTGCTACCAGCTTGATCAGCCCCCAGTGTGTCTAGCTAACAAGCTCAGGTGTGTCTGATTATTAAACTCCCAGTGAAAGCAGGACTGGATCACACTGCTGTGCAATGGGGGCTTTTTGGGGGTCTAATTCTTCAAATCTTTTTTCTTTTAGTTTTCAGTTTTTTGGGGCTCAGTTTTTTGGGGTTCAGTTTTTTGGGGCGTTACCTCCAGCTGTGCGTCGCGCTCCCTCACCAGGCTCTGGAGCTGCAGGGTCAGGTTCTGGAAGAGGTTCTGCACAGCGGCCCGGCTCAGCTCGCTCGGGTCACACAGCTGCAGAGACAGAACCTTGTGCTGGTCCAGAGTGATCTGACAGGAGACAGAACCGAGACTAGAGAACCACACGGAACCGAGACTAGAGAACCACACGGAACCGAGACTAGAGAACCACACGGAACCGAGACTAGAGAACCACACGGAACCGAGACTAGCACAAAAATAAAATACCGATTGCTGTAATACATACCTCCTGAATGTAGGTGGCGATGTCTGTCTGTGTCTCTATGTCCAGCATCTGAATCTGCTCAATAAACTCCTCTTTCCTTTCACACTGAAAATCACACAGAAATTAGGGACTGTAGATGTTATTATTATTATTATTATTATTATTATTATTATTATTATTATTATTATTATTATTATTCTCTGCCTCACCTGAACCGCACATCCTAACAGCAACAGAAGCAGCTTCTTCATCTCATCAACAGCAGCTTCTGAAAACGAGAGGCAGGGAGGAGTGTGAGAAAGAGAGGGAGAGAGAGGAGGAGAGGAGGGGAGAGAGGAGAGGAGGAGAGAGGGAGGGAGGAGGAGAGAGGGAGGGAGAGAGAGGAGAGGAGAGAGAGAGGGAGGGAGAGGAGGAGAGAGAGAGAGGAGAGAGAGAGAGAGAGAGAGGAGAGAGAGGGAGAGAGGAGAGAGAGAGGAGAGAGAGAGAGAGGAGAGAGAGGAGAGAGAGAGAGAGAGAGAGGGAGAGAGGAGAGGAGGGAGAGAGAGAGAGAGAGAGGAGGAGAGAGAGGGAGGAGAGAGGAGGGAGAGAGAGGAGAGGAGAGAGAGGAGAGGAGAGGAGAGGGAGGAGAGAGAGGAGAGAGGAGAGAGGGAGAGGGAGAGGAGAGAGAGGAGAGAGAGAGGAGAGAGAGAGAGAGAGGAGGAGAGAGAGAGAGAGGAGAGGAGAGGAGGAGAGAGAGGGAGGGAGGGAGGGAGGGAGAGGGAGAGAGGGAGAGGGGAGGGGAGGGAGGGGAGGTACCTGTCAAGGGTTCTCTCCCCAGCACAGCAACGTTAGGCAGAGGAATCAGAAGCAGCTGCTGGAGATCCTCCTGAGAGACACACACACGAACAGAGAGGGATTATACCAGATAGGGTTTAATAACAGATAGAGTGGATCCAGCGCTGAGAGAAAAGGGGTCTCGATGCCAGGAGGTTCAAATCCCAGCTCAGCCACTGACTCCCTGTGTGTGCGTGTGTGTGTGTGTGTGTGTGCGCGTGTGTGTGTGTGTGTGTGTGCGTGTGCGCGTGTGTGTGTGTGTGTGTGTGTGTGACCCTGAGCAAGTCACTTCACCTCCTTGTGCTCCGTCCTTCGGATGAGACGTCAAACAAACGAGCTCCTATTGGAAGTGACTCTGCAGCAGCAGCAGCAGCAGTTGTTGATGATGCAGAGTTCACCCTCCTAGTCTCTGTGAGTCGCTTTGGATAAAAGTGTCTGCTAAATGACTAATATATATTTATATATATATATATGGAAGACTAGCAAGCAAATGCATGATAGCCTCATAAAGATGCTATTTTTTTTTTAAAATCTCAATGAAAAATTTCTTATCTGTCCGACAACTTTTTTTCAGTTATTTCTTAAATCATTTCATGCATGAAAGACGGGTGTTGAGGGCGTGGCTGAGTGTCACATTGTGAAACTGCAGCTTCTCTGACCGCCATTGCGAAACTGGTTTAAAAAATAAGGTTATTCCTGTTACCCTGACGACCAACGACACCACTTCCTGTCAGCGTTGCGCAGGAACTGATGTCGTCAGCACAGGCCGGGCGGCTAACCATTAGCAGGAAGTGATGCGTGTGTATGTGTGTGTTTCACAGTCCAGTAAAACTAATATCAAACAGAGGCTGTGTAGTTCTGCGCAGGGTTTTATATCAGTGTTATATAGACTCTGTGTTGGGTAGGTGTGTAGTTCTGCGCAGGGTTTTATATCAGTGTTATATAGACTCTGTGTTGGGTAGGTGTGTAGTTCTGCGCAGGGTTTTATATCAGTGTTATATAGACTCTGTGTTGGGTAGGTGTGTAGTTCTGCGCAGGGTTTTATATCAGTGTTATATAGACTCTGTGTTGGGTAGGTGTGTAGTTCTGCGCAGGGTTTTATATCAGTGTTATATAGACTCTGTGTTGGGTAGGTGTGTAGTTCTGCAGGGTTTTATATCAGTGTTATATAGACTCTGTGTTGGGTAGGTGTGTAGTTCTGCGCAGGGTTTTATATCAGTGTTATATAGACTCTGTGTTGGGTAGGTGTGTAGTTCTGCGCAGGGTTTTATATCAGTGTTATATAGACTCTGTGTTGGGTAGGTGTGTAGTTCTGCGAGGGTTTTATATCAGTGTTATATAGACTCTGTGTTGGGTAGGTGTGTAGTTCTGCGAGGGTTTTATATCAGTGTTATATAGACTCTGTGTTGGGTAGGTGTGTAGTTCTGCAGGGGTTTTATATCAGTGTTATACAGACTCTGTGTTGGGTAGGTGTGTAGTTCTGCGCAGGGTTTTATATCAGTGTTATATAGACTCTGTGTTGGGTAGGTGTGTAGTTCTGCGCAGGGTTTTATATCAGTGTTATATAGACTCTATGTTGGGTAGGTGTGTAGTCTCTCTCTTCTCTCTCTCTCTCTCTCTGTCTCTCTCTCTCTCTCTCTCTCTCTCTCTCTCTCTCTCTCTCTCTCTCTCTCTCTCTCTCTCTCTCTCTCTCTCTCTCTCTCTCTCTCATGTGTTTGAAAGTAACCCGGCTCATTATCAGGTTTCCTGGAACGGGTCTTCTTGAAGCCGCAGTGGAAGAGGCGGGTGAGATCTGAGTGTATTTATAACGTGTGTGTGAAGCAGTGAAGCAGAGAGCGGTGAGCACGAGTCTAAACTGAGAGGGGG
This sequence comes from Acipenser oxyrinchus oxyrinchus, assembly GCA_030684275.1. Classification (NCBI taxonomy): domain Eukaryota; kingdom Metazoa; phylum Chordata; class Actinopteri; order Acipenseriformes; family Acipenseridae; genus Acipenser; species Acipenser oxyrinchus. Next base: position 493,118 of record JAGXEW010000089.1, on the reverse strand, counting down.
GGAGAGAGATTAATCAGTCAGTGATTCAGAGAGAAAGAAAGAAAGAAAGAAAGAAAGAAAGAAAGAAAGAAAGAAAGAAAGTGATTAACAAAGAATGGAACAGAAAAACAGTAAATAAAAGAACACACACACACACACACACACACAGACAAACAGACTCACAGACAGACTCTCAGACTCACAGACTCACAGCTCACAGACTCACAGACAGACTCTCAGGCACACTCTCAGACTCTCAGACTCACAGTTCACAGACTCACAGACACACTCTCAGACTCACAGACAGACTCTCAGACTCACAGACAGACTCAGTCTCACAGACAGACTCACAGACTCTCAGACTCACAGACAGACTCTCAGACTCACAGACAGACTCACAGACTCTCACACTCACAGACAGACTCTCAGACTCACAGACACTCAGACTCACAGATACACTCACAGACTCACACTCACAGACAGACTCTCAGACTCACAGACAGACACTCAGACTCACAGACACACTCTCAGACTCACAGACAGACTCTCAGACTCACTCTCAGACTCACACACAGACACACTCACAGACTCACACACAGACAGACTCTCAGACACACTCTCATACTCTCAGACTCACAGCTCACAGACACAATCTCAGACTCACAGCTCTCAGACTCACAGACACTCTCAGACTCACACACAGACAGACTCTCAGACTCACAGCTCACAGACTCAATCTCAGACTCTCAGACTCACAGCTCTCAGACTCACAGACACACTCTCAGACTCACACACAGACACACTCTCAGACTCTCAGTCTCACAGACAGACTCTCAGACTCACAGACTCACAGACACACTCTCAGACACACTTTCAGACTCACACACCTGGTAGTACTGGCGCAGGTGGCGGGTCAGGATGGACAGGTTCTGGACCCGCAGGACCTCGTCGCTGCGCTCGTTACGATAGACTCGCTCTGCCTTCGGGTTCGGGTCTCTGTGGAACAGAACAGCACCGAGAAGGCTACAGCAGGAGCAGTCAGATACTGGACAAGGAGGTAGAACAGTGTGGACACAGTGCTGGACAAGGAGGTAGAGCAGTGTGGACACAGTGCTGGACAAGGAGGTAGAGCAGTGTGGACACAGTGCTAGACAAGGAGGTAGAGCAGTGTGGACACAGTGCTGGACAAGGAGGTAGAACAGTGTGGACACAGTGCTGGACAAGGAGGTAGAGCAGTGTGGACACAGTGCTGGACAAGGAGGTAGAGCAGTGTGGACACAGTGCTGGACAAGGAGGTAGAACAGTGTGCAGCACAGCATTGAAGAGCATGGTGCAGTATAGCATTGTAGAGCATGGTGCAGTAGAGCATTGTAGAGCATGGTGCAGCACAGCATTGTAGAGCATGGTGCAGCACAGCATTGTAGAGCATGGTGCAGTAGAGCATTGTAGAGCATGGTGCAGTAGAGCATTGAAGAGCATGGTGCAGTAGAGCATTGTAGAGCACGGTGCAGTAGAGCATTGAAGAGCATGGTGCAGTATAGCATTGTAGAGCATTGTGCTGCTCCTTCTCCGAACTCACATGAGTCGCAGGACCCTGTTCAGGAACACCCCGTCCAGGAGCCGCAGGTACTGCCTCAGTGCATCGTGGGAGCCGGAGTTCACTTCCAGGTACGGAGCTGAAAGCTCGTCCCCGCCCTCCACCAGGGGCTCGAAGGTCTTGACCTGGGACACAGGGGTCAGGGGTCAGCAGGGGTCACTAGCCATCGGTTTCTCCATCTCTAAAAACCTCTCCCACACCCCAACCCCACTGAGTCAGCAAGCAGACCAGCGTTTGGGCTCCAGTGCCTTCATCAGTGTTATTATTGAAACTAGAAGAGACCGAGTCAAGCAGACCAGCGTTTGGGCTCCAGTGCCTTCATCAGTGTTATTATTGAAACTAGAAGAGACCGAGTCAAGCAGACCAGCGTTTGGGCTCCAGTGCCTTCATCAGTGTGATTATTGAAACTAGAAGAGACCGAGTCAAGCAGACCAGCGTTTGGGCTCCAGTGCCTTCATCAGTGTTATTATTGAAACTAGAAGAGACCGAGTCAAGCAGACCAGCGTTTGGGCTCCAGTGCCTTCATCAGTGTGATTATTGAAACTAGAAGAGACCGAGTCAAGCAGACCAGCGTTTGGGCTCCAGTGCCTTCATCAGTGTGATTATTGAAACTAGAAGAGACCGAGTCAAGCAGACCAGCGTTTGGGCTCCAGTGCCTTCATCAGTGTTATTATTGAAACTAGAAGAGACCGAGTCAAGCAGACCAGCGTTTGGGCTCCAGTGCCTTCATCAGTGTGATTATTGAAACTAGAAGAGACCGAGTCAAGCAGACCAGCGTTTGGGCTCCAGTGCCTTCATCAGTGTGATTATTGAAACTAGAAGAGACCGAGTCAAGCAGACCAGCGTTTGGGCTCCAGTGCCTTCATCAGTGTGATTATTGAAACTAGAAGAGACCGAGTCAAGCAGACCAGCGTTTGGGCTCCAGTGCCTTCATCAGTGTTATTATTGAAACTAGAAGAGACCGAGTCAAGCAGACCAGCGTTTGGGCTCCAGTGCCTTCATCAGTGTGATTATTGAAACTAGAAGAGACCGAGTCAAGCAGACATTAAAGTACATTCTAACTGTGCGTAATATTTGTGTGGAAAAGTCTAGATACTTGACCCTAATCAGACCAGTGAAATAACACAATGAGAAATTTAAATAACAGGTGAAAAAAAAAAAATCTACAAATATTTAGAAAGCGGCCCGTCCTTCAAACGAGGACAAAGGCTCCGAATGTGCAAGAACCAAAAAAAATGATCTAACTGTAGCCAAAAACGCGCATGAAAACCGACTGATCGTCGTTTGATTTGGTCTGCCGCTCATAAACGTGTTCAGACCGAGTTAAAAGAGAAGCGAACGAGTTCAAAACAAAAGGAGAAACCAGAAACAAACACACACAAAAAAAAAAAAACCCAGAAGCGATCGTTTTACAAACAAGAAGTTTTAAAAATGAAATAGAGAACTCACCCAGGCTACCAGCGCGCTGGCTAAGAATTCTTCCAAAACTTCAACAAAACGATCTTCCATCTCAACTTCAAACATGAACCCAGCTCTCCGTGCTTGTGATTCTGCTTTTATTAATCCATGTAAATAATAAATTATTAATGCATTTATTTATTTATTTAGCGTTACAAAAATATTTAAATAATCCGCTCAACGTGAACTTCTGTGTTTATTTAATAAATATAATCTACCACGCTCTCGCCTTCTTTATCGCCCGAGAGACAATACAATTAGTATATGTAATATATAATATATTTATATGTGAATGCACCTGTGCTGTAAGTTTAAATAAATAATTTAAATAGATGCGTTATGAAAGCAACACAACTTAAATCAGACTCGGCTTCTGTGTAGTTTCCCCCTGAGAGAGAAAGTCTTCGTCATCCGCCCACGAAGAGTGATTCTTTATAAAGTGGAAGTTAAAAAAACAGAGCAAAAAAACTTCCGTAGTTTGCAAAAGGGTTTGCAGTGATCCGCTTCTGACATTGACAGAGCTGTCAGACACACAGAGATAGAGAGACACGCACGCACGCACACACACGCACGCACGCACACATAGGAGGCAGTGTGGTCCAGTGGTTAAAGAAAAGGGCTTGTAACCAGGAGGTCCCCGGTTCAAATCCCACCTCAGCCACTGACTCATTGTGTGACCCTGAGCAAGTCACTTCACCTCCTTGTGCTCCGTCTTTCGGGTGAGACGTAGTTGTAAGTGACTCTGCAGCTGATGCATAGTTCACACACCCGAGTCTCTGTAAGTCGCCTTGGATAAAGGCGTCTGCTAAATAAACTAACACACGTACATTAACCCTTATGTGCGCGGCGACCTAATGGGGACGGATAACAACGATATTCTAGTGTATATATATATATATATATATATATATATAGATAAAATTTTATAAAATTTAGTCAGTTATCAGACGCTTTTATCCAAAGCGACTTCCAGAGACTAGGGGTGAACTCTGCTTCATCAACAGCTGCTGCTGCAGAGTCACTTCCAATAGGCCATTTTCAATATTTCTTACAGGAAAGGGTTAAATACCTTCACACACACACACACACACACACACACACACACGTGCTCTTACAATGGGCTCGTGTGTCAAATATATGTTGAACAGCGCCCC
>JAGXEW010000089.1:458930-486430 GCA_030684275.1 Acipenser oxyrinchus oxyrinchus | reverse complement strand
GGTCGCTTACACAGTGTAGGGTTACGAAGAAGAAAATCTATAAATAAATAAAATCTATATTGCTTTGAATGGGAAGCTCAGCTTGCTTTGGCTGTGCTGTCCCTGTTCTGCATTGCTGTACAATACAATACACACATACAGGGGAGTCTGAAATCAAACAGCCATACCATTACATTACAATACAGCTGCAGCTACACTAGACCACAATACCGTTACATTACAATACAGCTGTAGCTACACTAGACCACAATACCGTTACATTACAATACAGCTACACTAGATCACAATACCATTACATTACAATACAGCTACACTAGATCACAATACCATTACATTACAATACAGCTACACTAGACCACAATACCATTACATTACAATACAGCTACACTAGACCACAATACCATTACATTACAATACAGCTACACTAGACCACAATACCATTACATTACAATACAGCTGCAGCTACACTAGATCACAATACCATTACATTACAATACAGCTGCAGCTACACTAGATCACAATACCATTACATTACAATACAGCTACACTAGATCACAATACCGTTACATTACAATACAGCTACACTAGATCACAATACCATTACATTACAATACAGCTGCAGCTACACTAGATCACAATACCATTACATTACAATACAGCTACACTAGACCACAATACCATTACATTACAATACAGCTACACTAGACCACAATACTGTTACATTACAATACAGCTACATAGATCACAATACTGTTACATTACAATACAACTACACTAGATCACAATACCGTTACATTACAATACAGCTACACTAGATCACAATACTGTTACATTACAATACAGCTACACTAGATCACAATACCGTTACATTACAATACAGCTACACTAGATCACAATACCATTACAATACAGCTACACTAGACCACAATACCGTTACATTACAATACAGCTACACTAGACCACAATACCATTACATTACAATACAGCTACACTAAACCACAATACCGTTACATTACAATACAGCTAAAGCTACACTAGATCACAATACCATTACATTACAATACAGCTACACTAAATCACAATATTGTTACATTACAATACAGCTAAAGCTACACTAGATCACAATACCATTACATTACAATACAGCTACACTAGATCACAATACCATTACATTACAGCTACCCTAGACCACAATACCGTTACATTACAATACAGCTACACTAGATCACAATACCGTTACATTACAATACAGTTACACTAGACCACAATACCATTACATTACAATACAGCTACACTAGACCACAATACCATTACATTACAATACAGCTACACTAGACCACAATACCAATACAATACAGCTCCACTAGACCACAATACCATTACATTACAATACAGCTACACTAGACCACAATACCATTACATTACAATACAGCTCCACCAGTCTGCTTCAGATCAGGCCGTTGGGAGGTGAACCCATGAGAGGGCAGCGAGACCGCGACGGAAACAACAGCTTCCTCCTCTCTGACACGCGGGCCGCGGTGAGAGAGATCACATGACATCACTCTGTGAGATCAACACGGCCGCCCACAACTTCCTGCTGCTGGAAACCATGACAACCAGCGTCCTCACTGCTAGTGTTGCTACACTTTGAAATCAGTGCAACTTTTCAATGTTATGAAATCCATTCCTCCCTCCGATTAGCTTTATTAACAGGATCGCTGACCCTCCCTTTAAAATCCATTCCCTCCCCTCCGATTAGCTTTATTAACAGGATCACTGACCCCTCCCTTTAAAATCCATTCCCTCCCCTCCGATTAGCTTTATTAACAGGATCGCTGACCCCTCCCTTTAAAATCCATTCCCTCACCTCCGATTAGCTTTATTAACAGGATCGCTGACCCCTCCCTTTAAAATCCATTCCCTCACCTCCGATTAGCTTTATTAACAGGATCGCTGACCCCTCCCTTTAAAATCCATTCCCTCACCTCCGATTAGCTTTATTAACAGGATCGCTGACCCCTCCCTTTAAAATCCATTCCCTCACCTCCGATTAGCTTTATTAACAGGATCGCTGACCCCTCCCTTTAAAATCCATTCCCTCACCTCCGATTAGCTTTATTAACAGGATCGCTGACCCCTCCCTTTAAAATCCATTCTCTCACCTCCGATTAGCTTTATTAACAGGATCGCTGACCCCTCCCTTTAAAATCCATTCTCTCACCTCCGATTAGCTTTATTAACAGGATCGCTGACCCCTCCCTTTAAAATCCATTCTCTCACCTCCGATTAGCTTTATTAACAGGATCGCTGACCCTCCCTTTAAAATCCATTCTCCCTCGATTAGCTTTATTAACAGGATCGCTGACCACTCCCTTTAAAATCCATTCTCTCACCTCTTATTAGCTTTATTAACAGGATCGCTGGCCCCTCCCTTTAAAGGAGCGCTGACCATCTTTAAAATCCATTCTCTCACCTCTTATTAGCTTTATTAACAGGATCGCTGGCCCCTCCCTTTAAAGGAGCGCTGACCATCTTTAAAATCCATTCTCTCACCTCTTATTAGCTTTATTAACAGGATCACTGACCCCTCCCTTTAAAGGAGCGCTGACCATCTTTAAAATCCATTCTCTCACCTCTTATTAGCTTTATTAACAGGATCGCTGGCCCCTCCCTTTAAAGGAGCGCTGACCATCTTTAAAATCCATTCTCTCACCTCTTATTAGCTTTATTAACAGGATCGCTGGTCCCTCCCTTTAAAGGAGCGCTGACCATCTTTAAAATCCATTCTCTCACCTCTTATTAGCTTTATTAACAGCATCGCTGGCCCCTCCCTTTAAAGGAGCGCTGACCATCTTTAAAATCCATTCTCTCACCTCTTATTAGCTTTATTAACAGGATCGCTGGCCCCTCCCTTTAAAGGAGCAGTCAGAGTAGAATAATGGGTGTGTAATTGGTGTGTAATTGTGTAATTGGCATGTAATTGTGTAATGGGTGTGTAATTGGTGTGTAATTCTGTAATTGGTGTGTAATTGTGTAATTGATGTGTAATTGGTGTGTAATGTAGCGCATGGGAGACTCTCTCTCACCTTGGAGCAGCCTGGGGTGAAGGCTCCAGGCACAGCTTAACAGGATCCCCTTCTTCCCCTTGAACAGGTCAGCCATGGAGAGCTTGGTACCGGGTCCCCTCGTACACCTCCACTGCGGGAGCTTCTCACCGACCTGCAACACAGCGGAGTTAACCCCTTACTGATACAGACCGAGAGAGAGAGAGAGAGAGAGAGAGAGAGAGAGACACACACACACACACACACACGACACACACACACACACACACACACACACACACACACACACTGAGACACACACACACACACACACACACACACACACACACACACACACACACACACACACACACACACACACACACACACACACACACACACACACACACACACACACACACACACACACACACACACACACACACACACACACTGAGACACACTGAGACACACACACACACACACACACACTGAGACACACACACAGGAGGCTGTGTGGTCCAGTGGTTAAAGAAAAGGGCTTGTAACCAGGAGGTCCCCGGTTCAAATCCCACCTCAGCCACTGACTCACTGTGTGACCCTGAGCAAGTCACTTCACCTCCTTGTGCTCCGTCTTTCGGGTGAGACGTAGTTGTAAGTGACTCTGCAGCTGATGCATAGTTCACACACCCTAGTCTCTGTAAGTCGCCTTGGATAAAGGCGTCTGCTAAATAAACTAATAATAATAACACACACACACACTGAGACACACACTGAGACACACACAGAGAGAGAGACACACACACAGAGACACACACACACACACACTGACACAATGACAGTCGCTGTTTTCTCTACGAATTAGAATCTCGGTTTCTTTGTTTTTTTTACAAATGAAAAACTCTTCACACCCTTTACTCCAAGACTGACCGAATGTATTTATTTATTTTAAAATGTATTTTTAATACAAACTAACAAACGTTACTATTATGAAAAAAAGTTTTGTGAATCATCGGGGTTGGTCCCAACTAGGAAAAACCAAAAAAACGGCAAAATGCAATGAAAACATCAAGTTTAACGTCGTATTTATTATTATTAATAATAATAATAATAATAATAATAATAATAATAATAATAATATTCCGATGCTATCGTATTACGAACCGGGTTAAACTTTAGGTAAATAAAGTGTTTGATAAAACTACACGTTATTAAAAAAATAATAATAATTTTTAAAAAGACACGTTATAAAGTACAAAGCATCAATTCAACGCACATAGATAAAAACATTTTTTAGTTATCTAAACTTGCGTACACCCGCCCAGCCCAGCCCAGCCCAGCCCAGCCCAGTTCAGCTCAGCCCAGCCCAGCCCAGCCCAGCCCAGCTCAGCTCAGCCCCACCCTCCAAAACCCCTTTTCATTCTGCATCAGGTAGATCGCTCGCTGGATAGTTTAAGCGCATGGAAAGTGGGTCAAACACACAAAGCGTTTCTCTAATGAACACAGCAGCCGCCGTGGCTATGCAAGTGCAATACAAATCATGCATTTCATTGATTTAATAATTACACGGAGCCAGCGCGACGCGACCATTCTGTATACCCCGAGGTCGTTGCGCTAGAGGTCACCTTGTTTGGTTTGATTGGTTTTTTCGTAAATAAAGTTATTTGTAGGTTTCTGTTCGCCTACCTTGATGGGCATGTTTGCGGCAGCGGCTGTGTGGATGAACCTCGATAAAATCTGCGTCCTGCCTTTTGCGAGCGCTGTCAAAGTCATGGTGGCTTGCCTTTTAAATACTCGACAACGCGGAAAGGGAGGAGAGAGGAGAGAGAGAGAGAACCTCGAACAGGGAGGAGAGAGGAGAGAGAGAGAGAGCGTGAACACGTCACACTAGAGAGAGAGAGGGAGGGAAGGAGGTAGAGAGGGGGCACTGTTTAATATAGAGGGGAAGGGGTACTGTTTAATATAGAGGGGAGGGGTACTGTTTAATATAGAGGGGAGGGGGTACTGTTTAATATAGAGGGGAGGGGTACTGTTTAATATAGAGGGAGGGGTACTGTTTAATATAGAGGGAGGGGTACTGTTTAATATAGAGGGAGGGGTACTGTTTAATATAGAGGGAGGGGTACTGTTTAATATAGAGGGAGGGGTACTGTTTAATATAGAGGGAGGGTACTGTTTAATATAGAGGGGAGGGGTACTGTTTAATATAGAGGGAGGGGTACTGTTTAATATAGAGGGAGGGGTACTGTTTAATATAGAGGGGAGGGGTACTGTTTAATATAGAGGAGGGGGTACTGTTTAATATAGAGGGAGGGGTACTGTTTAATATAGAGGGGAGGGGTACTGTTTAATATAGAGGGGAGGGGTACTGTTTAATATAGAGGGGAGGGGTACTGTTTAATATAGAGGGAGGGGTACTGTTTAATATAGAGGAGGGGTACTGTTTAATATAGAGGGGAGGGGTACTGTTTAATATAGAGGGGAGGGGTACTGTTTAATATAGAGGGGAGGGGTACTGTTTAATATAGAGGGGAGGTACTGTTTAATATAGAGGGAGGGGTACTGTTTAATATAGAGGGAGGGGGTACTGTTTAATATAGAGGGGAGGGGTACTGTTTAATATAGAGGGGAGGGGTACTGTTTAATATAGAGGGAGGGGGTACTGTTTAATATAGAGGGGAGGGGTACTGTTTAATATAGAGGGGAGGGGTACTGTTTAATATAGAGGGGAGGGGTACTGTTTAATATAGAGGGGAGGGGTACTGTTTAATATAGAGGGGAGTGGGGTACTGTTTAATATAGAGGGGAGGGGTACTGTTTAATATAGAGGGGAGGGGTACTGTTTAATATAGAGGGGAGGGGTACTGTTTAATATAGAGGGGAGGGGTACTGTTTAATATAGAGGGGAGGGGTACTGTTTAATATAGAGGGGGGGTACTGTTTAATATAGAGGGGAGGGGGTACTGTTTAATATAGAGGGGAGGGGTACTGTTTAATATAGAGGGAGGGGTACTGTTTAATATAGAGGGGAGGGGTACTGTTTAATATAGAGGGGGACTGTTTAATATAGAGGGGAGGGTACTGTTTAATATAGAGGGGAGGGTACTGTTTAATATAGAGGGGAGGGGTACTGTTTAATATAGAGGGGAGGGGTACTGTTTAATATAGAGGGGAGGGGTACTGTTTAATATAGAGGGGAGGGGGTACTGTTTAATATAGAGGGGAGGGGTACTGTTTAATATAGAGGGGAGGGGTACTGTTTAATATAGAGGGGAGGGGTACTGTTTAATATAGAGGGAGGGGTACTGTTTAATATAGAGGGAGGGGTACTGTTTAATATAGAGGGGAGGGGTACTGTTTAATATAGAGGGGAGGGGTACTGTTTAATATAGAGGGGAGGGGTACTGTTTAATATAGAGGGAGGGGTACTGTTTAATATAGAGGAGGGGTACTGTTTAATATAGAGGGGAGGGGTACTGTTTAATATAGAGGGGGGGTACTGTTTAATATAGAGGGAGGGGTACTGTTTAATATAGAGGGAGGGGTACTGTTTAATATAGAGGGGAGGGGTACTGTTTAATATAGAGGGAGGGGTACTGTTTAATATAGAGGGGAGGGGTACTGTTTAATATAGAGGGGAGGGGTACTGTTTAATATAGAGGGAGGGGGTACTGTTTAATATAGGGGAGGGGACTGTTTAATATAGAGGGGGGGTACTGTTTAATATAGAGGGGAGGGTACTGTTTAATATAGAGGAGGGGTACTGTTTAATAGAGGAGGGGGTACTGTTTAATATAGAGGGGAGGGGTACTGTTTAATATAGAGGGGAGGGGTACTGTTTAATATAGAGGGGAGGGGTACTGTTTAATATAGAGGGGAGGGGTACTGTTTAATATAGAGGGGAGGGGGTACTGTTTAATATAGAGGGGAGGGGTACTGTTTAATATAGAGGGGAGGGGTACTGTTTAATATAGAGGGGAGGGGTACTGTTTAATATAGAGAGGGGAAGGGGTACTGTTTAATATAGAGGGGAGGGGTACTGTTTAATATAGAGGGGAGGGGTACTGTTTAATATAGAGGGGAGGGGTACTGTTTAATATAGAGGGAGGGGTACTGTTTAATATAGAGGGGAGGGGTACTGTTTAATATAGAGGGGAGGGGTACTGTTTAATATAGAGGGGAGGGGTACTGTTTAATATAGAGGGGAGGGGTACTGTTTAATATAGAGGGGAGGGGTACTGTTTAATATAGAGGGGAGGGGTACTGTTTAATATAGAGGGAGGGGTACTGTTTAATATAGAGGGAGGGGTACTGTTTAATATAGAGGGAGGGGTACTGTTTAATATAGAGGGGAGGGGCACTGTTTAATATAGAGGGAGGGGTACTGTTTAATATAGAGGGGAGGGGTACTGTTTAATATAGAGGGGAGGGGTACTGTTTAATATAGAGGGGAGGGGTACTGTTTAATATAGAGGGAGGGGTACTGTTTAATATAGAGGGGAGGGGTACTGTTTAATATAGAGGGGGGGGTACTGTTTAATATAGAGGGGAGGGGTACTGTTTAATATAGAGGGGAGGGGTACTGTTTAATATAGAGGGGAGGGGTACTGTTTAATATAGAGGGGAGGGGTACTGTTTAATATAGAGGGGAGGGGTACTGTTTAATATAGAGGGGAGGGGTACTGTTTAATATAGAGGGGAGGGGTACTGTTTAATATAGAGGGGAGGGGTACTGTTTAATATAGAGGGGAGGGGTACTGTTTAATATAGAGGGGAGGGGTACTGTTTAATATAGAGGGGAGGGGTACTGTTTAATATAGAGGGGAGGGGTACTGTTTAATATAGAGGGGAGGGGTACTGTTTAATATAGAGGGAGGGGTACTGTTTAATATAGAGGGGAGGGGTACTGTTTAATATAGAGGGGAGGGGTACTGTTTAATATAGAGGGGAGGGGTACTGTTTAATATAGAGGGGAGGGGTACTGTTTAATATAGAGGGGAGGGGTACTGTTTAATATAGAGGGGAGGGGTACTGTTTAATATAGAGGGGAGGGGGTACTGTTTAATATAGAGGGGAGGGGTACTGTTTAATATAGAGGGAGGGGTACTGTTTAATATAGAGGGGAGGGGTACTGTTTAATATAGAGGGGAGGGGTACTGTTTAATATAGAGGGAGGGGGTACTGTTTAATATAGAGGGGAGGGGGTACTGTTTAATATAGAGGGGAGGGGTACTGTTTAATATAGAGGGAGGGGGTACTGTTTAATATAGAGGGGAGGGGTACTGTTTAATATAGAGGGGAGGGGTACTGTTTAATATAGAGGGAGGGGTACTGTTTAATATAGAGGGAGGGGTACTGTTTAATATAGAGGGAGGGGGTACTGTTTAATATAGAGGGGAGGGGTACTGTTTAATATAGAGGGGAGGGGGTACTGTTTAATATAGAGGGAGGGGGTACTGTTTAATATAGAGGGGAGGGGTACTGTTTAATATAGAGGGGAGGGGTACTGTTTAATATAGAGGGGAGGGGTACTGTTTAATATAGAGGGGAGGGGTACTGTTTAATATAGAGGGGAGGGGTACTGTTTAATATAGAGGGGAGGGGTACTGTTTAATATAGAGGGAGGGGACTGTTTAATATAGAGGGGAGGGGTACTGTTTAATATAGAGGGGAGGGGTACTGTTTAATATAGAGGGGAGGGGTACTGTTTAATATAGAGGGGAGGGGTACTGTTTAATATAGAGGGGAGGGGGTACTGTTTAATATAGAGGGAGGGGGTACTGTTTAATATAGAGGGGAGGGGGTACTGTTTAATATAGAGGGGAGGGGGTACTGTTTAATATAGAGGGGAGGGGGTACTGTTTAATATAGAGGGGAGGGGTACTGTTTAATATAGAGGGGAGGGGTACTGTTTAATATAGAGGGGAGGGGTACTGTTTAATATAGAGGGGAGGGGGTACTGTTTAATATAGAGGGGAGGGGGTACTGTTTAATATAGAGGGAGGGGGTACTGTTTAATATAGAGGGGAGGGGTACTGTTTAATATAGAGGGGAGGGGTACTGTTTAATATAGAGGGGAGAGGGGGTACTGTTTAATATAGAGGGGGGAAGGGGGTACTGTTTGATATAGAGGAGAGATACTGTTTAGTATTAAAAAAAATTCTTTGTCTGTATATTTGAGTCGGTTATGCCGTGGATTTGCTTTGGCAACACAATTCTTTTTATTGTCATGCCAATAAAGCCAATTTGAATTTTGAATTTTGAATTTGAATTTGAGAGACGGGGTGTTTGTGTCGCCGACCGACAAGGAGTGGCGCAGATTATTAGTGAAACGGACGCCATTTCGGCTCCACACCGGGGCTCCAGTTTGCGTTCTCATCTACGGCGGTGCTAGATCCAAAATGGCGGACACTGGTTCTCAGTTTCCTAGCCTGGTTTGGCTCTCTCGCGTTGCCATGGCCGCCCCGCCTCCGTTACTATGGGGACAGAGAGGGGCGTGTCCTCGGCGTTGGACCCCGCCCCCTCCACACACTGTATTTCTCAATAGGAAATGATTTCTGCGGTTTACAAATTCTTTGATTACGTAACTTTGTTTGCGGTACAGATTCAATTTACAGAAACAATAAACAAGTCTGTCTTTACTTTCACTCGTTAAACAGGTTGGCCAGTCAAAGAGATATGATACAAATACAACTAAACAGAGTTTATAAGGTTCGAAACAACATTTGTTGGACTTGTAAATCAGTTTTTGTGTTAAAGCACATATTCCCCCAAATGTATCTGATGCACAGAATTGTACAAATGGCAAAAAAACAACAACATTCAAATATAAAAACTATATCCGACAAGGAAAGCTTAACAAAAAAATCAATATACGGCAAATCATTTGAATATATATCTATCAGAAATATGCTTTACCAGACCTCTCTGTGCTTTACAATGCTTCCCTATGCTTTACCAGACCTCTCTGTGCTTTACAATGCTTCCCTATGCTTTACCAGACCTCTCTGTGCTTTACAATGCTTCCCTATGCTTTACCAGACCTCTCTGTGCTTTACAATGCTTCCCTATGCTTTACCAGACCTCTCTGTGCTTTACAATGCTTCCCTATGCTTTACCAGACCTCTCTGTGCTTTACAATGCTTCCCTATGCTTTACCAGACCTCTCTGTGCTTTACAATGCTTCCCTATGCTTTACCAGACCTCTCTGTGCTTTACAATGCTTCCCTATGCTTTACCAGACCTCTCTGTGCTTTACAATGGTTCCCTGTGCTTTACCAGACCTCTCTGTAGGATCACTTTGCTGTTCTTTTAAGTTTGTATTAGGAAGAAAACACGGCAGAAATAAGAACATGAGGCGTTCAAAACTAAAACAGAAATAAATTCAACCCCAGGACTGTTGTGGGAGACGGTTTGGTTGATGTTGAAAGAAAGTGCTGAGTCGCTGTGACTTGAATCTGGAATCCACCGGCGTTACGTAAATTCAAATGCTTCCTCCTCGCCCCCCCCTTCCCTCTTCTGGTAAATGAACACCTCGCAACACTGGAGTGACTCTAACGCCCAGGTGACGATTATTCTCTCCCCACTTCCTCATAGACTACAATTAGGACAAGGTTTGCCAACTGCTCCCGTAATTCCGGGACCATTACATTTTTTAATTTTTTTTTTAAAACTCGTCCCTAATAATCTACACCACAAATTAATCGATTTTTAAAAGTCAACGCGTGGAATGGGTGAATGGTGTAACCGTACTTCAGTGGGTGCTCTTACACGTGTTGAGTAATCTACTCGTATTTGAAATCGTTCTCATCCGTTTCTTGAACGCAGTTCGTGTTCTTAACGGAATTCGCTCTTACACGCGAATATCTTCACTACACGTTTAACTGCTCTTAGTCGAAATCGCTCTCAAACGTAATTAGTTACTGAATTTCTTAATTTCTCTTAGTTGAATTTGGTTCTATTTACGAGTGATTTACTGGACTTTGTAACTGTGTTAATCTGTAATGTGATATTGTGTAATGCGATATTGTGTAATGCGATATGATTATCATTTATTTCTTAGCAGACGTCCTTATCCAGGGCGACTTACAATTGTTACAAAATATCACATTATTTTACATACAATTCCCCATTTATACAGTTGGGTTTTACTGGAGCAATCTAGGTAAAGTACCTTGCTCAAGGGTACAGCAGCAGTGTCCCCACCTGGGATTGAACCCACGACCCTCCGGTCAAGAGTCCAGAGCCCTGACCGCTACTCCACACTGAGTCCAGAGCCCTGACCGCTACCCCACACTGAGTCCAGAGCCCTGACCACTACCCCACACTGAGTCCAGAGCCCTGACCACTACTCCACACTGAGTCCAGAGCCCTGACCACTACTCCACACTGAGTCCAGAGCCCTGACCACTACTCCACACTGAGTCCAGAGCCCTGACCACTACTCCACACTGAGTCCAGAGCCCTGACCACTACTCCACACTGAGTCCAGAGCCCTGACCACTACTCCACACTGAGTCCAGAGCCCTGACCACTACTCCACACTGAGTCCAGAGCCCTGACCACTACTCCACACTGAGTCCAGAGCCCTGACCACTACTCCACACTGAGTCCAGAGCCCTGACCACTACTCCACACTGAGTCCAGAGCCCTGACCACTACTCCACACTGAGTCCAGAGCCCTGACCACTACCCCACACTGAGTCCAGAGCCCTGACCACTACTCCACACTGAGTCCAGAGCCCTGACCACTACTCCACACTGAGTCCAGAGCCCTGACCACTACTCCACACTGAGTCCAGAGCCCTGACCACTACCCCACACTGAGTCCAGAGCCCTGACCACTCCATAGGAAGCATTGTAAAGCACAGAGAGGTCTGGTAAGCATAGGAAGCATTGTAAAGCACATAGAGGTAATAATAATAATAATAATAATAATAATAATAATAATAATAATAATAATAATAATTGCTGCTGCGAGTCTATCCGGGGAGCATCGTGACGTCATGGATTAAAATCGTACTGCCGAAATGTGACATGACAGACATTAACTAGACTCTCTCTCACTCTACCTCTCTCTCTTCTCTCTGCTCTCTCTCTCTCTCTCAGCAAATCAGCGAGCTGTATTGGGTGCACTTTCACATAAAAGTGGCGGTGAGACTATTCAGTGTTTAAACTGAGAAACCTACATGTTAATGACGTAAAGTTTTACGTCATTTCAGGATTTCAATTAACGGACAGGTGGGATTGAAAGCTAGTGAAGGCGGAGAAAACAAAACAGACCTCGTGTTTCAGGAGACACGGAGAAACAAGAGAAGATACATTTAATAAAACAACACAATAAACACAAGTACACCAGGACAGAGAGAACCACATTAAAGTTAGAGAGTCGTTCATTAATGGAGCCTGTATTTTTGTTTAAATGTATTAAATTAATTTCTTGTACCGATAGAGGATATATTATGCCAAAATAAATAAATAAATACATAAATAAATAGACAAATAAATTATAGTCGAAATAAATAAATAACTATATAAATAAACAGATAGATAGATAGACATGTATTTATTTATTTGTTTATCTATTCATATATGTATTTGTTTATTTATTTGATTTCAATATTGGCATAACAGATCCTCCAGGTCCACACATGCAAACCAATAACAGTGTCTATAGGATATCATACAAACCACGATGGCGAGGATCGACAGGGCTGTAGTGATACTGAATTGCAATTGGTGGTTTTGCGACTTTACTCGTCACTTCTGGACATCTCTTATTTTTGTTCGCAACACGAAAACAAAACAGTCAAAGTTACAAACACGCACACAAAAAGTTCACCTGGCGGTCGGTCAGACAGGTCTGGTAAAGCATAGGAAGCATTGTAAAGCACAGAGAGGTCTGGTAAAGCATAGGAAGCATTGTAAAGCAGAGAGAGGTGTGGTAAAGCATAGAAGCATTGTACACAGAGAGGTCTGGTAAGCATAGGGAAGCATTGTAAAGCACAGAGAGGTGTGGTAACACATGGAAGCATTGTAAAGCACAGAGAGGTCTGGTAACAAGGAAGCATTGTACACAGAGGTCTGGTAAAGCATAGAGCAAAGCACAGAGAGTGTAGCAAACATAGGGAAGCATTGTAAAAGCACAGAGAGGTCTGGTAAAGCATAGGGAAGCATTGTAAAAGCACAGAGAGGTCTGGTAAAGCATAGGAAGCATTATAAAGCACAAGAGGTCTGGTAAAGCATAGGGAAGCATTGTAAAGCACAGAGAGGTCTGGTAAGCACAGGGAAGCACTGTAAAGCACAGAGAGGTGTGGTAAAGCATAGGGAAGCATTGTAAAGCACAGAGAGGTGTGGTAAAGCATAGGGAAGCATTGTAAAGCACAGAGAGGTGTGGTAAAGCATAGGGAAGCATTGTAAAGCACGAGAGGTGTGGTAAAGCATAGGGAAGCATTGTAAAGCACAGAGAGGTCTGGTAAAGCATAGGGAAGCATTGTAAAGCACAGAGAGGTCTGGTAAAGCATAGGAAGCATTGTAAAGCACAGAGAGGTCTGGTAAAGCATAGGGAAGCATTGTAAAGCACAGAGGGTCTGGTAAAGCATAGGGAAGCATTGTAAAGCACAGAGAGAGTATGGGAAAGTATATTAAAAAACACAACGTGGTAAACTAACCTTTATTAAGGGTTCACACAGTAAAGCATTGCAATACTGTAATGGTTTTGCACCTGAATCTTATTTAGTTGCTGCAGGAAGTCGCTGTTTCAGAAGGACTTATTTCGGTGCTGCACTTCCCCCACACACATGGCAACGGTACTTCCTGTTCATGCTGTTGTCAACGCTGTGCGTGAGAAACGTGAAGTCTCGGTCTTTCAAGTGTGATTAATTTGATTGGACGACTGGAATGATTGCCGCAATACATATGACAGCCTCTAGATGGCACTGCCATCCCATTTGTGTTTTATTCATTGTAAATGTTATTCTGAATGCGTTGTGTGTGATTAGTAAAGCAGATCTGTTATGTAAAAAAATCTTGACATATGCAGTTACATACAAGGTTCTAGTAGGAATATTGTTATGAATACAGTCCGTGGTGAAAATGACAAGAAACCACAAAAACACTTTTATAGTAAAATAGAAACGTTCTATTCCCTAATAGCAGTGTTTATACGTCATTAGGTGTGACGCTGGTGTTTAGTCATTTTGATAACTGTTTAAAAGCTATGTGTTTAATCCTGATTTTTGCTATAGTTTAATGTTTAGATTTTTAAACAGCATCTCCTGTTATAAATGCGTCCGAATGTTCAAAAAGTGTTACAAATCATAAACACGTCCAAGAGTTTATCAAATAAACACCACCGCGTGTTTCAATTCTAAACACATTTAAAATCATAAACCCAGTAACTTGTTTGAAAAGTGTGACAAATAAGTGTTGTCAAGTGAAAGTTAAACACTTGGCCTTAGATTGACCCTGCAATTGAACTACAGACACAATTTGTCCCCAATCATCACAGCTTTTGAATGATTTTCAGCTCCTAATAATTGAAGGAGATTTTGAGTTACCTTAATCACTTTGACATTAAAGTCTTCATAAAGAACAATAATGTAATCTATTCAGTAGGACTTGCCGTTTATCAAACGACTCGCCGTTTAATGTCAAAGTCAGTCTGGTGACTCATCGATGAGAATTAAACAGCGCGCCAGTCTCGGTCTTCTTCACGGTCTGCACTCGAGATTGCTCTCCGTCCCCACCGTGTAGGTTTACAACGCCTCCCGACACACACAACAGATGATCCGCAATCACAGGCTCTCGTATCCTCTCGATAGGTTTCTGCACCCCCCCCCCAACACACAAGAGATGATCCCGCAATCACAGGCTCTCGTATCCTCTCGATAGGTTTCTGCACCCCCCAACACACACAAGAGATGATCCGCAATCACAGGCTCGTATCCTTCCTCGATAGGTTTCACGCCCCCCCCGACACACACAACAGATGATCCGCAATCACAGGCTCTCGTATCCTCTCGATAGGTTTCTGCACCCCGACACACACAACAGATGATCCGCAATCACAGGCTCTCGTATCCTCTCGATAGGTTTCTGCACCCCCCGACACACACAACAGATGATCCGCAATCACAGGCTCTCGTATCCTCTCGATAGGTTTCTGCACCCCCCCAACACACACACAAGAGATGATCCGCAATCACAGGCTCGTATCCTCTCGATAGGTTTCTGCACCCCCCACACACACAAGAGATGATCCGCAATCACAGGCTCTCGTATCCTCTCGATAGGTTTCTGCCCCCCCCCCACACACACACAACAGATGATCCGTAATCACAGGCTCGTATCCTTCTCGATAGGTTTCACCCCTGACACACACAACAGATGATCCCGCAATCACAGGTCTCGTATCCTCTCGATAGGTTTCTGCACCCCCCAACACACACAAGAGATGATCCGCAATCACAGGCTCTCTCGTGATCCTCTCGATAGGTTTCTGCACCCTCCACACACACAAGAGATGATCCGCAATCACAGGCTCTCGTATCCTCTCGATAGGTTTCTGCACTCCGACGACACACACAACAGATGATCCGCAATCACAGGCTCTCGTATCCTCTCGATAGGTTTCTGCACCGACACACACAACAGATGATCCGCAATCACAGGCTCGTATCCTCTCGATAGGTTTCTGCACCCCCAACACACACAAGAGATGATCCGAATCACAGGCTCTCGTGATCCTCTCGATAGGTTTCTGCACCCCCGACACACACAACAGATGATCCGCAATCACAGGCTCTCGTATCCTCTCGATAGGTTTCTGCACCCCCGACACACACAACAGATGATCCCCAATCACAGGCTCTCAGATCCTCTCGATAGGTTTCTGCACTTCCGACACACACAACAGATGATCCGCAATCACAGGCTCTCGTATCCTCTCGATAGGTTTCTGCACCCGACACACACAACAGATGATCCGCAATCACAGGCTCTCGTATCCTCTCGATAGGTTTCTGCACTTCAACACACACAAGAGATGATCCGCAATCACAGGCTCTCGTATCCTCTCGATAGGTTTCTGCACCCCCCAACACACACAAGAGATGATCCAGAATCACAGGCTCTCGTATCCTCTCGATAGGTTTCTGCACCCCCGACACACACAACAGATGATCCGCCAATCACAGGCTCTCGTATCCTCTCGATAGGTTTCTGCACCCCAACACACACAAGAGATGATCCGCAATCACAGGCTCTCATGATCCTCTCGATAGGTTTCTGCACCCCGACACACACAACAGATGATCCGCAATCACAGGCTCATGATCCTCTCGATAGGTTTCTACCCCGACACACAACAGATGATCCGCAATCACAGGCTCTCGTATCCTCTCGATAGGTTTCTGCACCCCCACCCCACCCCCCGCCCAACACACACAAATGATTCACACAGGAAGAGAAGAATGCAGTGAAGGTGACGAATTATCATAGACAAATTACTGAGAGATTACCGGATATATACAGTCCTGATGAATGGTATTCATATCCTGTACAAAATACATAGAAAATGAGTAGAATTCAACAATGTTTGTGTTCATTATTATTGTGTATTTATTATTTACGTATTTATTAAACAGGGCGACTTACAGTTGTCACAAAATACACATTTCAAGAATCACACTACAATTAAGAGCAAGAACAACAATAATTTCAGTCCTTATAAGAGGAATTCATGAATGCTATTATCAACACAGAGTGTCATGATGATTGAGACACTTTTAATAAAAAGCTCTTGTAAATCAAAAAATAGTTTATTTTAGGGAGGGGGACACGCATTCAATATAAATTGTAACATTAAAAAAAAACACTTTATTTTTCAATATACAGTACAGCAATTGTAAATTAAGCAATCATGACATTTGTAATTAATTAATTACCAGGTAAAATACACAGAATCAGCTCATGTGTCCTCCTGCTGTTTCTACTGTGGATTATAGTGCTGCTTCTGCAATTTCTGTTCTAATTTTTTTACCCTGTTTTTCTCCCCAATTTGAAATGGCCAGTTGTTTTAAGAAGCTGTCTAACGCTGCAGCTCCGCAGTGCTTTGGGAGAGGTGAAGAAGCCCTGCCAAGCCGCCCTGGGAGCTCCTGGCCACAGCCAGCGATGGCATAGCCTGGATTGAAGCCAGCGATCTCTGGGCTATTGGCACTAACAGCACTCGCCCTTATCGGATGCGTCACTCCACACGTCCTGCTTTTTATTTGATCAAAATAAAACTGGAACTTCTTTGTTTCTTCTACTTGTTTCTCTGCTTCTTCTTCTGCTTCTTTTGTTGCTTTCTCTATTTCTGCTTTTTTTTCCCGCCTTTGCTTTTCTTTTCTATGTCTCTTATTGCATTTTGTATTGCTGCTACTACTCCTACTACTCCTAGTCCTATTCCTCCTACTGTTCCTACTACTAGTGTTCCTGCTGCTGCTACTCCTGTTGCTACTGCTGCTGCTGCTTCTGCTACTTCTCCTGCTTTAGCTGCTGCTAGTGCTGCTTCTGCTGTTTCTTTTTGTTACTTTTCCTGCTCCTTGTATTGCTTCTAGCAGTAGTTTTCCTATTTTTACTTCCACAGCAATTTTTGCAGCAGATATTTCTGCAAGTTTTCTTACATACTTTTCATTAAACACGCCTTTTCGCATCTATTTTTTACTCTTTTCCTCCAGCACTTTCTTAATCGTTTCATCCTGCTCCTCTTCTATTCGTTTCACCTCTTTTCTGTGTTTTCATCAAGCTCTTTATTCATTCTTTTCCTCTGCTCATCCAGCTCTCTTTTTATCTTTTCCTCCTGCTCCTTTTCTCTCTGTTTCCTCTCTTCCTCTTTTTGTTTTTCCTTCTCTTCCTTCTTCCTCAGTATCCTCTCCTGCTCTTGTTTGATCACTGCTTCTGCCTTCCTGTACATCGCAGTGGTGTAGTATCCACCTCCGTTCATTGCCACCATCCTGTCTATCTTCTTCAGTAGCTCAGTGACTTGGGTGCGATTATGCTTTGCTTTGTTATCGAGAACGTGGCACCTGCCCCACACTGCTCAACCAGTTGTTTCAGGTCCGCATCCTCCCCTACAAATGTTTCAATTGTCTTGCTTTTCAGTTCATCCCCATGAGTGAAAAGCACAATTGTGTACTTGCTGCATCTTGTCCAAAGATCTCCTGGACCAGCTTCACTGCATTCTTCTCTTCCTGTGAATCGACCCACCTGTAGCACCAGGAGGAAAGCGTGGGGCCTAGGGAAGACAGGGTGATACCTCTGGCAATCTCATTTCTTATATCATCCAGAGAGAGATCCGTGTCATACAAGCCTGGCATATCCACCACTGACAGATGTCTCCTAATCATCTGCCTTTCTTTCTTCTCACAGAACTTGGTTACTGATTTGGCTTTAGCTTCATATACAAACACCTCTTTGCCCAGGATGGTGTTTCCAGTGGCACTCTTACCATTACCAGTCTTCCCAACCATTAACATCCTCACCGTTTAACATGTCAGACGCTGCAAAAAGAAAATTAAATCTTATTAAGTCCTCAAAGAGCAAGTATTGGTTTCTTTGAGATCTTAGCCCCCATGTTGCTATAGTTGTTCAAGTAACATCCCTGCAATTTAAACCTTCACTGAAGGTCCACACAGCAAAGATGTCCTCAAAATGGATGCATGGAGAGAAGACTTGTAGAAATTATTTTTAGGGAAGCAGGTTCTGTACAGCATAACTCGTGATTTTTCCTGAAAATGCAAAGAAAAAAGTATAATATTTCACACAGATGGCTCAGAATGGTGGGTTGTTATTGCTGTGACCCCCTCTTCTGCAGCAAACAAGTCAAGATTAGAGCAGTTTGTTTATCTATGGAGGAGATTTTGTGATGACATCATCATGACTTATGTTATGCTGCACAAAATGTACGTCCATTTTGAGGACATCTTTGCTGTGGATTTCAAACTTTGAAAGTGTAAAACCTGTCAGAATGTTGATGGTAAATCCATCTCAGTTACATATGTGAGGCAGAGGACGGTGATGGGAAATGTAGTTCTGAGAGGTCCGTGCGGGTACATGGGGAAGCCATCTTGAGGCAGGTTAATGGAATTTTAAATTTTTTAAAAGTGGTCAAAATGTAAAAAAAAAAAAATTAAACCAATACACACACGTTACGTAAACAGTTGTAGAAACACATGGGAACATGCGACACAATCAAATAAAAAGGTTCTTATGTGCCCTTTAAACAGCTATAGCAACATGAGGGACTGAGAACTCCATTTAAAAAACAGATAATTGCTTTTAAAGAAATAACGTATTATGTGTAACTTGTAAACCATGATTGCACTTTTACACAGTATTAATGTATTATACACAGATGCTAAAATTGAAGGACACCCTGACCAGCAGCTGTTTTTATCTTCATGGTCCTATTTAGTGTTTGGAAAAACAACAATCCTGATTTTTTTGAGTGGTGTATTTACTATGTATTTCCTTTGAAAGACCGCACACCAATATCTGCCTTTTCTAACACCAATCTGTTTCAAAGTGGACTGTATTCTTTCATGCAGAGATAGCTTCTGAATGTCTTCAGATAGCTGGATGAAGAATCACCACAACATATACTGACATATAGGTGCTGGAGATGTCCTCACAGTATACAGGAACATACATTAAATAGTGTATTAATAAGTAAATAACTTCTTGCTTTTCTGTGAGATAATTTTTGTTTAGTTTTCTACACATTTCACATTGAGTTGAGTTTAACACCCTGTGCAGCAGGTATTAGCAGAACATCAGTACAAAACTCAAATCTGTGTCTCATAAAAAACATTTTACTTACAATTTGAACATGTCTGCTTTTGACTTCCTTTCTTTGAATGACGTTGTTTGCTTTCACCATGCTGTCTATTTTCCTCAGTAGCACAGAGACCTGGGTGCGATAAGCGCTTCTTATTGTTGAAGGCGTGGTACCTGTCTCCAAACTTTTAACAAGCTGCTGGAAGTCCTCATCGCTCTCCGCTATGAACTGCTCAATCGTCTGCTCTTCCAGTTCATCCCGCGTGTGAAAAGCAGGATTGTTTCTTCAGAACTTCCTCACCAAACATCTCCTTCAGCAGATCTTCTGTTTTCTGTATTTCTCTGTCCTTCCATCCAAGTCCGTCACCAGGAGGAAAGCGCTGGGTTTGGAGGCAGAGTCATCGATACACTTCATAATCTTCTGTTGAGCTTCATCATCATCAGACAGGTGTTTGTTAAACAAGCCTGGAGTGTCGATCACAGACACAGGCCTCCCAGCTTCTCCTGTCTTCTTCTCACACTCCTTCGTCACGGAGCTGACGGACTTCTTAGATTGAAACACTGTTTCACCCAGGATGGTGTTTCCTGCTGAACTCTTCCCAATTCCAGTCCTCCCAACCAGAACAATCGTCAACTCTCCGTCTTCTTTATTATCTGCTTTAAAAACTGTGTTCAAAAAATAAGAAAGAAAAGGGAAAATACGCACTGTTGAGACTAAATG
Organism: Acipenser oxyrinchus oxyrinchus; assembly: GCA_030684275.1. Taxonomy (NCBI): domain Eukaryota; kingdom Metazoa; phylum Chordata; class Actinopteri; order Acipenseriformes; family Acipenseridae; genus Acipenser; species Acipenser oxyrinchus. The sequence goes on along the minus strand of JAGXEW010000089.1, from coordinate 465,847 downwards.
TACAGCTGCTGAAAGATATTATAGCATAAGATCTTATAAGCTGCTTTCAGCGAGTTTATATAAAGCGAGTCGTTTATCCACATGTTCAACCTTTACAAATATAAATCAAGTGATTTGGTTCCAGAAATCTGGTTTTAAAATCACTTTACCACCCAGTTCTTATTTTGCCCTTTTGAAAATCACCCTGAAAACGCACATTAGTAGTTTTGTATTTTTACCTGAATTCAAAGCCATTGTTCACACGGTGACTGTAGAAACAAATCGGAATGACATTTATAACCCACTTATTTAGTTTTACTAAACTGTATTCCCCCTCAGCTAATTGCGATACTATGCCTGGTCACAAAACAAAAGTCAGGTTTATTTTGCGGATGATGGCGTTTCTTCCGGTCCCAAAAGAATGTCCTGTTGCGTTGTACTGTACTGTGTACTTTCATTTTCACTTTTTATCACACGTTGTATTTGATACCAGAGGCACTATTCCTAAATTAATCTCTTTTCCCTTTTTAAATAAATAAATAATAAATAAATAAATAAACTTTTCTTTTTTATAAAATATTCATGTCTAGATAAAAATAAAACAAAAAATAAAGAGAGAGAACAAGGGTCCGTGTACATTCCGGCCAATCGTTTTGCATTCTAAATCGTGAATCGGAAAACCAGAAAACGACTCGTTTTTTCTATTTTGGTTTTCATAAAACAAAAATCGACCCCTTTTTCATTTCCAATTACTGAGTTTAAAGAACAAAAACTGATTCAGGCTTGTTTTCCCATTTTCATATTGCTTTTTGTAACGAAGTATTGGAAACGAGGCTGTGTGTTCCAGTGGTTAAAGAAAAGGGCTTGTAACCAGGAGGTCCCCGGTTCAAATCCCACCTCAGCCACTGACTCATTGTGTGACCCTGAGCAAGTCACTTCACCTCCTTGTGCTCCGTCTTTCGGGTGAGACGTGGTTGTAAGTGACTCTGCAGCTGATGCACACACACACACACACACACTGAGCACACACACACTGACACACACACACACACACTGACACACACACACACTGAGACACACACACACACTGACACACACACACTGACACACACACACACACACTGACACACACACACACTGACACACACACACACACTGACACACACACACACACACTGACGCACACACACACTGACACACACACACACACACTGACACACACACACACTGACACACACACACACACTGACACACACACACACACACACACACACACACACACACACACACACACACACACACACACACACACACACACACACACACACACACACACACACACACACACACACACACACACACACACACACACACACACACACACACACACACACACACAGACACACAGACCTCTATAAACATTCCTTTATAACTAGCGCTCCAGCCTTTTACAACAGATTGAAGTTATTATGAACGCCTGAATGAATCTGACAGAAAAATTGAACTGTTGGGGATGTGCTCAATACATTTCAGAATACTTTTCCTGATGTACTGAATAAAAAAATTAAAAAGGCAAGAGTTTAAACCAACAAGGAACAGCGTATGAAGTTGAAAAAGGTCATATAGGCCTACAGAAGGGTGCTCGGACCTTTTCACTAACGGTCTGGTAGCTCCACAATAGGCAGAAATAAACCGTAAATTACAGAAAATACACAGTACATAAGAAACCTGCCTGTCCGCTGCTGTGTAGTCAAATACGATACAGTGTACTGCACGCGAAATCCTCAGTGTTTCCTTGTGTTTTCTGTTGCTTCATTAAAGAAAATGGCATTTTGTGCAGAGCAGAGAAATCGCCGGTGTGTTGGCATATACGTTCAGGTGTCGCGCATGGCAGCTTTCTGTACAGAATCCTCTACCCAGGGTGACTCCACACCGACACGGATGCATTGTGTGGACGCGATCGCTTGATGTTTCTGATCAGTATTCACATGTGATGACATGAAAACGTGTTTTAAAATGAAAAGCTGTAGAAGGTTTCGGGTATTGAGCGACGCTAAGCGCTCTGCGCATCCAGAAAAGCAGCGTGTTTAATGTGAGGGTTTATTTTTATGGCAAGCCAAATGATCATTTAGAGATATCTCTAATTCATTTATATAGGGCAAATATAGGCATTACAAGAGCCAATCAAATCGCGTGAAAGCACAAAGCGGGCGGAGCTCATTTGCATACAAACTCCAGATTTCGCTGGCCAGTTAAATATTTAGCTAAATGTTAAATCTTGGAACTAGATTTATAAATTCTATCTGAATGGACTCATTTATATATATATATATATATATATATATATATATATATATATATATATATATATATATATATATATATATATATATATATATATATATATATTTTCACAACATTTATAAATCTGGGGAAAAAATACAAGATTTAAATTAAATTTTTCTTTTGTTTTTCGCTACACATGGCACCCCTTATAAATGTTTATTTCCATTTTGATCATAATGTGTTTTTAATGTTCGTGGCGTTTTCTACCAGTACAGAGGGAAAGAACACAAGACAGGACACAGTTTGAGTAAATTCGTTTGCTTTTTTTTTTAATTCAACCATGCTGTTCAGTTAACTTTTACAATTGTTTTCGTTAAAATGGAGTGTTATGAAGCAGCTTCTTTAAACAAAATCCGACACAAAGTCCAATAGGAATTGCTCCCCACATCGTTGCTCCAACACTGAAAGCAACCGCCGCTGCGAAACCGGATCCCAGGATCACCCCTATGGTGCCCTGCAGAAAGATGACGTAGCTGTTTAATGCGAACGGGGCAGCGATGACGTAATTTTATTTTTATTAAGGTAAAGGTTGTTCAATATTAAATACTTGTTTTTAAAAAAAAATGATGTACCTTTAATAATACGTAAATATACAGTGGAATTAATCTACAAATACAGTTTTATTAAGATCAACATAAATTTACTGTAAAAATAGTCTTTTTTTTTTTTGCAGTGCAGTGCACCGGAAGTCATGGGCTGCAGGTGTCAAACCCCGGATCTGCGAAAACAAAAACGAAACCAACCTGTCTTCCCACTGCAACGCCGTACCGCAGCTCCGTCACAAAATGCTCACAGTTGTTTTCCGCTAAATCGTAGCGGTGTGTTTTTCCACCTCCGCCTCGGCCAGTTGAACAGTTTTCTCGGGACTGCGAGGCTTCCGGGTTGCGTCGTGCAGGTTGTTCACGCGCCACGGCTGCCCTGCAGCCACGACGTCAATCTTCTGCTTTTAATTTTGACGTCAACCGGGATCACTGCGGCACGCATATCATCTAAGAATAAAACACAAGGTCCGAGCAAAAAGATGTTTGAGTGGGTTGTCTTAGCCTGCATAATGATCATTGCTTTCAGGGATTTGATTAATCCTTCAGTTATCATTCGCTTTTATCCAAAGCGACTCGCAGAGACTAGAGGGGGTGAACTCTGCTTCATCAACACCTGCTGCTGCTGCTGCTGCAGAGTCACTTCCAATAGGAGCTCGTTTGTTTGACGTCTCATCCGAAGGACGGAGCACAAGGAGGTGAAGTGACTTGCTCAGGGTCCACGCACGCACGCACGCACACACACACACACACACTGAGACACACACACTGAGACACACACTGAGACACACACCACACACACACACTGAGACACACACTGAGACACACACACACACACACACACTGAGACACACACACTGAGACACACACACTGAGACACACACTGAGACACACACACTGAGACACACACACTGAGACACACACACTGAGACACACACACACACACACACTGAGACACACACTGAGACACACACACACACACACACACACTGAGACACACACTGAGACACACACACACTGAGACACACACACTGAGACACACACACTGAGACACACACACACTGAGACACACACACACACTGAGACACACACACACACTGAGACACACACACACACACACACACACACTGAGACACACACACACTGAGACACACACACACACACACACACTGAGACACACACACACACACACTGAGACACACACACACACACACACACACACTGAGACACACACACACACTGAGACACACACACACACACACACTGAGACACACACACACTGAGACACACACACACACACTGAGACACACACACACACACACACACACACACTGACACACACACACACTGAGACACACGCACGCACGCACACACACATCCACTTTATTGATGATTGCTTTTAAAAACATCTGACATTGGACAGATCCATTCATTTTCCACAAGGCTTATGAAATGAACAACAGCGCATTGCACGATACAAAAAAACCCCAAACAAATCACGTGGTGTTCATACCGGCAGGTGACAGGTGGACGATATAACCATCACCAACGTAAATCCCCCAATGGTAGAACCCGACACGGTCAAACTCGATCAGGTCACCAGGGCGAGGCTACACACACAAAACATAAAGACATCAACATGGGATTGCTAATATAGCTTTGCATCGGAATGCAGACATTAGGAGATATATATATAGATATATATATATATATATATATATATATATATATAATTAGTTTATTTAGCAGACGCCTTTATCCAAGGCGACTTACAGAGACTAGGGTGTGTGAACTATGCATCAGCTGCAGAGTCACTTACAACTACGTCTCACCCGAAAGACGGAGCACAAGGAGGTGAAGTGACTTGCTCAGGGTCACACAATGAGTCAGTGGCTGAGGTGGGATTTGAACCGGGGACCTCCTGGTTACAAGCCCTTTTCTTTAACCACTGGACCACACAGCCTGTATCCGTTTTGTATTGATCTTGCTCTTAACTGTATTGATACTGTGATCCTTGAAATGTATGTGTTGTTTACAACTGTAAGTCGCCCTGGATAAGGCCGTCTGAGAAATAAATAATTATCTGGCCGTCTAAGAAATAAATAATTATTAAATAATATATATAATAATATATATATATATATATATGCACAACACATGAATACCTGTCATAATGTTTATGAATCACATATACACAGACAGCATTGCAATGTATCAATGGGGTATCCAGTTAGAGACAACAGTATCTTTGTCCCAATTCTCAGCTCTTGCTGGAGTTTGCTCATTTTCATCAGGAATATCATTCTGAACTAAAGAAAAGAAACTCAAGAGCGGACTTACCGTGTCACACGTCATCGTGGCGTGTCTGCTGCGGGACGGTGTGAGAGCGGCAGGGTCTCATGAATACGCTGTGGTGAAAAGCGAACGCGCTGATATTCCCACGACACGCGTGTGCTGATCCGCGCAAGCGCCGATTCGCTCGCCAAGAAAAGCGAACGACCTTTTTTTTTTTTTTTTTTTTAAATCTCTTCACAGATGAAACTGAAACTATCCCCAGCGAGCCTCTCCTTTCAGATTGAAGGATATTGACGACCTGTTAGCAAAACGTGCAGGAAAGCCGACTCAAAATAAACAGAGTGTGTTTTTAACACGTCACACCCTCGATAAATATCACAGTTCCAATCTTGCTTAAATTATCTATAAAGAGATACATTTGTACAATTTCTCCGATTTTTTTATTATATATATATATATATATATATATATATATATATATATATATATATATATATATATATATATATATATATATATATATATATATATATCGCCTTTGTTTATTTATCTGTCCCTTTAAATAAAGTCGCACGTGTATTATTATTTTTTTTAATTCAAATGTTTCAATCGGCATAAAAATATGAGAGAGAGAGACTCGTGTTGTCTGGATTAGTTTATGCAATCTGAAAGCAACACCAATTCAAACACAGAGAAAGATGGCATTCGTGTTTATGGGTTAATATTATTATTATTATTATTATTATTATTATTATTATTCTTATTATTATTATTGGCGGTTTGGTGGGTCCTGCGGTTAGAGAAAGGTGGTCTCGATACCAGGAGGTTCAATTCCCGGCTCAGCCACTCCCTGTGTGTGTGTATTGGGGTGTGTGTGTATCTCTGTGTGTGTGTGTCAGTGTGTGTGTATTGGTGTGTGTGTGTGTGTGTGTGTGTCACTGTGTGTGTGTCTCAGTGTGTGTCTCAGTGTGTGTGTGTCACTGTGTGTGTGTGTGTGTGTGTGTGTGTGTGTGTGTGTGTGTGTGTGTGTGTGTCTGTGTGTCTCAGTGTGTGTGTGTGTCACTGTGTGTGTGTCATGTGTGTGTGTCTCAGTGTGTGTGTGTCACTGTGTGTGTGTGTGTATCTGTGTTTGTGTGTGTCACTGTGTGTCTGTGTGTCACTGTGTGTGTGTCTCAGTGTGTGTGTCAGTGTGTGTGTGTCACTGTGTGTGTGTGTGTGTGTCAGTGTGTGTGTGTGTGTGTGTGTCTGTGTGTCACTGTGTGTGTGTCTCAGTGTGTGTCTCAGTGTGTGTGTGTCACTGTGTGTGTGTGTGTGTGTCAGTGTGTGTGTGTGTCAGTGTGTGTGTGTGTGTGTGTGTGTGTGTGTGTGTGTGTGTGTCAGTGTGTGTGTGTGTGTGTGTGTGTGTGTGTGTGTGTGTGTGTGTGTGTGTGTCTCAGTGTCTGTGTGTCACTGTGTGTCTGTGTGTCTTTTGTGTTGTTCATTTAAACAAAGGGTGTCTGTGGATTTCACATTTGTCCCGGTGTAGTGACTGTGATCAGTTTCTGATGTCTCATACATCGCGTGACGGGTGTGAACACTGTGTGTGCAACATGTCCAGCTAAAAGACACGTGTGCCTCTAGCTGTCAGACATACAGTGCACGTTTTAAAATATCAATGTGATCCAAATTTGAAGCTATTTAATCAGTGTAAGAGATTTAAGATGCAGTGTGAATATTTAGCTCAGTGTGTAAATCAGTGTAAGAGATTTAAGATGTAGT
>JAGXEW010000089.1:436430-451430 GCA_030684275.1 Acipenser oxyrinchus oxyrinchus | reverse complement strand
AGGGGTCACAAGCGGAGATGAGATAAAGGGCATTCAGAACAGAAAATAGGAGGCACTTTTTACACAGATAATTGTGAGGGTCTGGAACCAACTCCCCAGTAATGTTGTTGAAGCTGACACCCTGGGATCCTTCAAGAAGCTGCTTGATGAGATTCTGGGATCAATAAGCTACTAACAACCAAACGAGCAAAGATGGGCTGAATGGGGGCTCCTCTCGTTTGTAAACTCTCTTATGTTCTTGTAGAAGCGTTGATTGTAAAAACAAGATCACTTTTTGTTCTCCCCGCCCAGTGTAATTTGACTAAAACTCTCATTCCGTTTCACTGAAACCAAAAAAACGAACCAAGTTAAATTGCTTTAATCCCCATTTTGAAATCCCAGTGGCTCGTTGCAAACATTATTTCAGCTGTTTTCTCTTAATTGTAAATTAACAAACGTATCTTTTAATATATGGTAGAAAAGTATGACCCTTGTATTTTTCATATATAGAAATTGCCCCTTTATATATATTTAAAATATATGGGATATATTTAAAATATATTTTAGTCCATATATTTATTTTAGACGGAGTACAGACTAATGAAAATATATGGTGCCCAGTATATATATATATATATATATATATATATATATATATATATATATATATATATATATATATATATATATATATATATATATATATATATATATATATATCAATAGGATTATCCTAATTTATTTGCATGTCTCATTTCTTCCTAAACGGTACTTCGGAACCCAGCTTTCCTGGTGTTTTTATATTTAAAGCTGTTTATGAATCTCACTTCGGCCCTCTGTGGAACTTCGGAACCCAATATTCGGGCTATTTTATAATAATTGGCCCTTTTAGTGCACTGGTCAATGGCCAGATAATGGTCAGTTCGGTCCACCCGATCTGGTTCAGATCACTCGATTCAATGGGACGTTACCAAGCAAAAATCATCCCCTAGGAATGGGCCGGTACCTACCAGCCGCCCAGCAGGTAGAGTCGGTCCGGATCAAGCGCTTTAAATGGACGTGGGGTGTAGGAGCCGCTAGAGGGCGCTAAACAAGCGGTGTTGAAATAATACAGAAATTACATTTTTATTAGGTTAGTTGTAGACATTAGGTTTAGGGGTAAGGGGTAGATTTTGGGGTTAGCAGGTACCTGCTGGCCCACCCCTGTGGGATGCTTTTTGCTTGATTAAGTCCCATTTAATCGACTGATCTCAGATCGTCTGGTTGGGACGGGTTTTTCATCAGTATACGCGTATTCTCATGTATTTATAATACACGTGTACTTTCTGCTGTTAATGACGTTAAAGCGTGCTTATTGATCGGTTCCTAAAATAATCGTTTCAGGTGCGTGTAACAGTCTCCGTTGCTTTTCTTTTTGTTTTTTTAAATACAATCTTATTCATTATAAAGATGTTCCGGCTCTCTCACTCTAGAAACAGAAGTCTCTTAACACAAGAAATATTATAACAGGGAATCCTTTCAGATCGCATCTCATTTTTTTAAATGGATTGAAACATTTTGAATGATATAAAAACAAAAACAAATTCAAAGCAAAACAAACAAACAAACCACAACGAAAATAACAGACTTGTGACTTTAATTAAAGAAGCGCTTCACACTGAATACAGCCGTGTCAACATGAAGATATTTCACCGGATACGTGGATACATTTCCTTCTGCTCTGTCAACCGACATACACACAGATTCATTTTTTTTTTAATAATCTTCGTCTTATTTTTCTCAATAAACTTTTGATAACGCAGACACACGCAGCTCCGATTCCCGCAGCAGCAAGGAGCGAGAATTCTGCAAGCACTGCGGTCGCCACGGCAGCCACCACAGCCCCGACTCCCAGTACTCCCAGCTGAAAAACAAGAGACGCTTCTTAGTCTCCAGTTAAATAGAACAAAACGTGAGAATTCAGAGCAGGGATTAAAGCATTCAGCAGCAACCTGCCCCACACACAAGCGCTATAGGGCAGCAGTGTGGAGTAGCGGTTATTATTATTATTATTATTATTATTATTATTATTATTATTATTATTATTATTATTATTATTATTATTTATTTATTTCTTAGCAGACGCCCTTATCCAGGGCGACTTACAGTCGTAAACAAAAACATACATTTCAAGAATCACAGTGCAAGTAATAATACAATTAAGAGCAAGATAAATACAGGTCAGGGCTCTGGACTCTGGACCGGAGGGTCGTGGGTTCAATCCCAGGTGGGGACACTGCTGCTGTACCCTTGAGCAAGGTACTTTACCTAGATTGCTCCAGTAAAACCCAACTGTATAAATGGGGAATTGTATGTAAAAATAATGTGATATCTTGTAACAATTGTAAGTCGCCCTGGATAAGGACGTCTGCTAAGAAATAATAATAATAATAATAATAATAATAATAATAATAATAATAATAATAATAATAATATAGATGGATTGATTTGTTCTGAATAAAGTTTTCAGGAAAGCTAAACTCACCGTGTTCATGTTCGTGTGGAGTTCCTGCGCGGTTTGGTGAGGTCGTTCTTCTGTCTGGAGCGATACAGGAGCTCAGGGGCGGAGGGGTGGGGGAGGGGCTCAGGGAGTTATATAGTGTGTGTGTCTGTGTGTATTGGTGTGTGTGTCTCAGTGTGTGCGTCTCAGTGTGTGTGTCACTGTGTGTCTGTGTGTCAGTGTGTGAGTACTGGTGTGTGTCTCAGTGTGTGTGTGTGTGTGTGTGTGTGTGTGTGTGTGTGTGTGTGTGTGTGTGTGTGTGTGTGTGTGTGTCAGTGTGTGTGTGTGTGTGTGTGTGTGTGTCAGTGTGTGTGTGTGTGTGTGTGTCGTGTGTGTGTGTGTGTGTGTGTGTGTGTGTCAGTGTGTGTGTGTGTGTGTGTGTGTGTGTGTGTGTGTGTGTGTGTGTGTGTGTGTGTGTGTCTCAGTGTGTGTGTGTGTGTGTGTGTGTGTGTGTGTGTGTGTGTGTGTGTGTGTGTCTCAGTGTCTGTGTGTCACTGTGTGTCTGTGTGTCTTTGGTTGTTCATTTAAACAAAGGGTTCTTAGGATTTCACATTTTCCCGGAGTAGGACTGTGATCAGTTTCTGATTCTCATACATCAGTGTGCGGGCGGAACACTTGTGCAGCAACATTCCAGCTAAAGACACGCGAGCCTCTAACTTCAGGCATACAGGCACGTTTTAAAATATCAATGGATCCAAATTTGAAGGTATTTTTTATTGTAAAGCACAGAGAGATATGGTAAAGCATAGGTGAAGCATTGTAAAGCACAGAGAGGTCTGGTAAAGCATAGGGAAGCATTGTAAAGCACAGAGAGGTCTGGTAAAGCATAGGGAAGCATTGTAAAGCACAGAGAGGTCTGGTAAAGCATAGGGAAGCATTGTAAAGCACAGAGAGGTCTGGTAAAGCATAGGGAAGCATTGTAAAGCACAGAGAGGTCTGGTAAAGCATAGGGAAGCATTGTAAAGCACAGAGAGGTCTGGTAAAGCATAGGGAAGCATTGTAAAGCACAGAGAGGTCTGGTAAAGCATAGGGAAGCATTGTAAAGCACAGAGAGGTCTGGTAAAGCATAGGGAAGCATTGTAAAGCACAGAGAGGTCTGGTAAAGCATAGGGAAGCATTGTAAAGCACAGAGAGGTCTGGTAAAGCATAGGGAAGCATTGTAAAGCACAGAGAGGTCTGGTAAAGCATAGGGAAGCATTGTAAAGCACAGAGAGGTCTGGTAAAGCATAGGGAAGCATTGTAAAGCACAGAGAGGTCTGGTAAAGCATAGGGAAGCATTGTAAAGCACAGAGAGGTCTGGTAAAGCATAGGGAAGCATTGTAAAGCACAGAGAGGTCTGGTAAAGCATAGGGAAGCATTGTAAAGCACAGAGAGGTCTGGTAAAGCATAGGGAAGCATTGTAAAGCACAGAGAGGTCTGGTAAAGCATAGGGAAGCATTGTAAAGCACAGAGAGGTCTGGTAAAGCATAGGGAAGCATTGTAAAGCACAGAGAGGTCTGGTAAAGCATAGAGAAGCATTGTAAAGCACAGAGAGGTCTGGTAAAGCATATTACAAAAACAAAACAAACCGTTATAAAACTTTCCCACAGTAAAAGCACAGCAAAGGGATCTGGAACTTTATTTAGTTTGCTGCAGGTAGTCGTTGTTTCAGCAGGGACTTATTTCGGTGCTGCACTTCCTTCCACACATGGTTAACGGCACTTCCTGTCCATGTTGTTGTCAGCGCTGTGAGTGAGAAACGGGAACAATACCGCTTTAAAATCAAACAGACTTGGTTTTGTATATATCTATATATATATATATATAGTTTCATAATGAAGCTGCTGACGCACAACATGCTTACGTCACACGTGAAAGGGGTCACGTGTGGATATCCGCTTCTCATCCAGGTAACGTGCCAGCAATACAAATAATACAGACAATGCATTAAACAGTAAAGCTACGCGCTTTCTTTTCTTTTCTTATTTAAAAACAAACGCAACAGCATTGTCCCTTTTCGCTGTTCCATTCAGCGCTGACCAAGAGAGAGACGGTTGTGTTTTAATACATCGTGTAAGCGTTTGTTTATCTCCTTATATGGTGTACGTCCTTTTAAAGTTATGTTTTGCTTTTTAATTTAATTTTTTAAATCCAAATACAGAGATGGAGCGAGACTCCTGCTGCACAGCAGTGTGATCCAGTCCTGCTTTCACTGGGAGTTTAATAATCAGACACACCCTGAGCTTGTTAGCTAGACACACTGGGGGCTGATCAAGCTGGTAGCAGTGAAACCTGGACTGGATCACACTGCTGTGCGATGGGAGTCTGATTCCCAGTCCTGGTTTCACTGGGAGTTTAATAATCAGACACACTCTGAGCTTGTTAGCTAGACACACTGGGGCTGATCAAGCTGGTAGCAGTGAAACCTGGACTGGATCACACTGGGGCTGATCAAGCTGGTAGCAGTGAAACCTGGACTGGATCACACTGCTGTGCGATGGGAGTCTGATTCCCAGTCCTGGTTTCACTGGGAGTTTAATAATCAGACACACTCTGAGCTTGTTAGCTAGACACACTGGGGGCTGATCAAGCTGGTAGCAGTAAAACCTGGACTGGATCACACTGCTGTGCGATGGGAGTCTGATTAATGCCTCTGTATTAAATACCATAGTGTTGTTTCGCGGCTGCTATGTAATACCAATTTGTTAATGTCATTGATTTGTCTGTTTCCTTTGTTGCTGTTACTAGGCCACGGAAGTGAAGCTGAATGACGTCGATTTCAACGCCGAGTTCGTCAGCGGATGATTCCCAAAATGGAGTGGAAGCGCTGGTGGGGCGGCCGACAGCGTGAGTGTATTAATTAACTCATTAATTAATTAAAGTTAAAACACGTTTCACACAGTTTTATCTCCTGGAGTTTACTGTTTGTAACATTGCTTAGCTTTACAGGCTGTTTGAGGCTCAGTGTGTGTGTGTCTGTCTGTCTGTGTCTCTCAGTGTGTGTGTCTCTGTGTGTGTCAGTGTGTCAGTCCGTGCGTTTCTCTCAGTGTGTGTGTGATGGTCAGGTTTCAGTCCCGTGCTTTCTCTCAGTGTGTGTGTGATGGTCAGGTTTCAGTCCCGTGCGTTTCTCTCAGTGTGTGTGTGATGGTCAGGTTTCAGTCCCGTGCTTCTCTCAGTGTGTGTGTGATGGTCAGGTTTCAGTCCCGTGCGTTTCTCTCAGTGTGTGTGTGATGGTCAGGTTTCAGTCCCGTGCTTTCTCTCAGTGTGTGTGTGATGGTCAGGTTTCAGTCCCGTGCGTTTCTCTCAGTGTGTGTGTGATGGTCAGGTTTCAGTCCCGTGCGTTTCTCTCAGTGTGTGTGTGATGGTCAGGTTTCAGTCCCGTGCTTTCTCTCAGTGTGTGTGTGATGGTCAGGTTTCAGTCCCGTGCGTTTCTCTCAGTGTGTGTGTGATGGTCAGGTTTCAGTCCCGTGCTTCTCTCAGTGTGTGTGTGATGGTCAGGTTTCAGTCCCGCGTTTCTCTCAGTGTGTGTGTGATGGTCAGGTTTCAGTCCCGTGCTTCTCTCAGTGTGTGTGTGATGGTCAGGTTTCAGTCCCGTGCTTCTCTCAGTGTGTGTGTGATGGTCAGGTTTCAGTCCCGTGCTTTCTCTCAGTGTGTGTGTGATGGTCAGGTTTCAGTCCCGCGTTTCTCTCAGTGTGTGTGTGATGGTCAGGTTTCAGTCCCGTGCTTCTCTCAGTGTGTGTGTGATGGTCAGGTTTCAGTCCCGTGCTTCTCTCAGTGTGTGTGTGATGGTCAGGTTTCAGTCCCGTGCGTTTCTCTCAGTGTGTGTGTGATGGTCAGGTTTCAGTCCCGTGCTTCTCTCAGTGTGTGTGTGATGGTCAGGTTTCAGTCCCGTGCTTCTCTCAGTGTGTGTGTGATGGTCAGGTTTCAGTCCCGTGCTTCTCTCAGTGTGTGTGTGATGGTCAGGTTTCAGTCCCGTGCTTTCTCTCAGTGTGTGTGTGATGGTCAGGTTTCAGTCCCGTGCTTCTCTCAGTGTGTGTGTGATGGTCAGGTTTCAGTCCCGTGCTTCTCTCAGTGTGTGTGTGATGGTCAGGTTTCAGTCCCGTGCTTCTCTCAGTGTGTGTGTGATGGTCAGGTTTCAGTCCCGTGCGTTTCTCTCAGTGTGTGTGTGATGGTCAGGTTTCAGTCCCGTGCTTTCTCTCAGTGTGTGTGTGATGGTCAGGTTTCAGTCCCGTGCTTCTCTCAGTGTGTGTGTGATGGTCAGGTTTCAGTCCCGTGCTTCTCTCAGTGTGTGTGTGATGGTCAGGTTTCAGTCCCGTTTCTCTCAGTGTGTGTGTGATGGTCAGGTTTCAGTCCCGCGCTTCTCTCAGTGTGTGTGTGATGGTCAGGTTTCAGTCCCGTGCTTCTCTCAGTGTGTGTGTGATGGTCAGGTTTCAGTCCCGTGCGTTTCTCTCAGTGTGTGTGTGATGGTCAGGTTTCAGTCCCGTGCTTTCTCTCAGTGTGTGTGTGATGGTCAGGTTTCAGTCCCGTGCTTCTCTCAGTGTGTGTGTGATGGTCAGGTTTCAGTCCCGTGCTTCTCTCAGTGTGTGTGTGATGGTCAGGTTTCAGTCCCGTGCTTCTCTCAGTGTGTGTGTGATGGTCAGGTTTCAGTCCCGTGCGTTCTCTCAGTGTGTGTGTGATGGTCAGGTTTCAGTCCCGTGCTTCTCTCAGTGTGTGTGTGATGGTCAGGTTTCAGTCCCGTGCGTTTCTCTCAGTGTGTGTGTGATGGTCAGGTTTCAGTCCCGTGCTTCTCTCAGTGTGTGTGTGATGGTCAGGTTTCAGTCCCGTGCTTCTCTCAGTGTGTGTGTGATGGTCAGGTTTCAGTCCCGTGCGTTCTCTCAGTGTGTGTGTGATGGTCAGGTTTCAGTCCCGTGCTTCTCTCAGTGTGTGTGTGATGGTCAGGTTTCAGTCCCGTGCGTTTCTCTCAGTGTGTGTGTGATGGTCAGGTTTCAGTCCCGTGCTTCTCTCAGTGTGTGTGTGATGGTCAGGTTTCAGTCCCGTGCGTTTCTCTCAGTGTGTGTGTGATGGTCAGGTTTCAGTCCCGTGCGTTTCTCTCAGTGTGTGTGTGATGGTCAGGTTTCAGTCCCGTGCTTCTCTCAGTGTGTGTGTGATGGTCAGGTTTCAGTCCCGTGCTTCTCTCAGTGTGTGTGTGATGGTCAGGTTTCAGTCCCGTGCTTCTCTCAGTGTGTGTGTGATGGTCAGGTTTCAGTCCCGTGCTTCTCTCAGTGTGTGTGTGATGGTCAGGTTTCAGTCCCGTGCTTCTCTCAGTGTGTGTGTGATGGTCAGGTTTCAGTCCCGTGCTTTCTCTCAGTGTGTGTGTGATGGTCAGGTTTCAGTCCCGTGCTTCTCTCAGTGTGTGTGTGATGGTCAGGTTTCAGTCCCGTGCTTCTCTCAGTGTGTGTGTGATGGTCAGGTTTCAGTCCCGTGCGTTTCTCTCAGTGTGTGTGTGATGGTCAGGTTTCAGTCCCGTGCTTCTCTCAGTGTGTGTGTGATGGTCAGGTTTCAGTCCCGTGCTTCTCTCAGTGTGTGTGTGATGGTCAGGTTTCAGTCCCGTGCTTCTCTCAGTGTGTGTGTGATGGTCAGGTTTCAGTCCCGTGCTTCTCTCAGTGTGTGTGTGATGGTCAGGTTTCAGTCCGTGCGTTTCTCTCAGTGTGTGTGTGATGGTCAGGTTTCAGTCCCGTGCTTCTCTCAGTGTGTGTGTGATGGTCAGGTTTCAGTCCCGTGCGTTTCTCTCAGTGTGTGTGTGATGGTCAGGTTTCAGTCCCGTGCTTCTCTCAGTGTGTGTGTGATGGTCAGGTTTCAGTCCCGTGCTTCTCTCAGTGTGTGTGTGATGGTCAGGTTTCAGTCCCGTGCTTCTCTCAGTGTGTGTGTGATGGTCAGGTTTCAGTCCCGTGCTTCTCTCAGTGTGTGTGTGATGGTCAGGTTTCAGTCCCGTGCTTCTCTCAGTGTGTGTGTGATGGTCAGGTTTCAGTCCCGTGCTTCTCTCAGTGTGTGTGTGATGGTCAGGTTTCAGTCCCGTGCGTTTCTCTCAGTGTGTGTGTGATGGTCAGGTTTCAGTCCCGTGCGTTTCTCTCAGTGTGTGTGTGATGGTCAGGTTTCAGTCCCGTGCTTTCTCTCAGTGTGTGTGTGATGGTCAGGTTTCAGTCCCGTGCTTCTCTCAGTGTGTGTGTGATGGTCAGGTTTCAGTCCGTGCTTCTCTCAGTGTGTGTGTGATGGTCAGGTTTCAGTCCGTGCTTCTCTCAGTGTGTGTGTATGATGGTCAGGTTTCAGTCCGTGCGTTTCTCTCAGTGTGTGTGTGATGGTCAGGTTTCAGTCCCGTGCTTCTCTCAGTGTGTGTGTGATGGTCAGGTTTCAGTCCCGTGCGTTTCTCTCAGTGTGTGTGTGATGGTCAGGTTTCAGTCCCGTGCGTTTCTCTCAGTGTATGATGGTCAGGTTTCAGTCCCGTGCTTCTCTCAGTGTGTGTGTGATGGTCAGGTTTCAGTCCCGTGCGTTTCTCTCAGTGTGTGTGTGATGGTCAGGTTTCAGTCCCGTGCTGCTCTCTGTTAACCTGTGCGTTTCTCTCCTCAGTTGGGGCACCTGAACGATCTTCCCAAAGATCTGGTTTCAGACTACGAGAACAACGAGGACTTCCTGCGCAAAGTGCATCACATCCTGCTGGAGGTACGGACCTGCAGCTGAGCTCGGACACAGCAGGGCTGGGAGCGAGACTCCGCTGCACTGCAGTGTGATCCAGTCCTGGTTTCACTGGGAGTTTAATAATCAGACACACCTGAGCTTGTTAGCTAGACACACTGGGGGCTGGTAGCAGTAAAACCTGGACTGGATCACACCGCTGTGCGATAGGAGTCTGATTCCCATGCCCTGATGCAGTGCAGTACGATAGAGGACAGGGTTATAAAGCACCTTCAGGGAGTGAAGAAACAGCTGCTTGGGTTTGTGTGAGACCCCCTTGTAACCCCCTCCCTCTCTCTCTGCAGGTGGAGGTGCTGGAGGGGACCCTGAAGTGCCCAGAATCGGGCGAGTTCCCTGTCTCCAAGGGGGTCCCCAACATGCTGCTTAACGAGGATCGAGTCTTAAGACACCCCAAGACCTGGATAGGGTTAGGGTGTGTCTCAGTGTGTGTTGTCATGTGATCTGTTCTGTGAAAATCACCCTTCACCCACCCAGTCCTGGGTAGAATTCTTATAAGAAATTCATAAAACTACAGCTCCCAGCAAGCAAAGTCAAATCAGAATACTAACTACAGCTCCCAGCATGCCTCAGCACTGATAGTAACAGCTAGAGGATGATGGGAGCTGTAGTTCTTTACACAGATAAAAGCAGAGGACTACATTTCTGGACATGCATGCTGGGAGGTGTAAGAGGATCACATCCTGGTTTTTCTTTGTGTTGTGCTCAAGGTCAAAAATAGTTGTTTTATATTAAAAATAAATAAATAAAGATTTTGCAATTGCTACACTTTGTGTGTTGTGTGCATTATGGGATGCTGAACTTCCAGGGTGATTCACAGTCCCTGTTTAAATGAAACAGATTTCCAATAGGACCTTGTTTCTTTGAAACATTGTCAACACTGATTTAAAATATATATATATTTCATTCAATTCTACATAAATAAAACAAACTCACACATATAAAGACTCTGTCAAATCGAAGGTGAATGTCATTTTATTACAAAAAAAAGCTCCTGAATTTGTACAGTGATTATTATTATTATTTTCATTATTATTATTAGTAGTAGTAGTAGTAATAGTGTTGAGCCCCCAACAGAAACAGGGACCAGACAAACACAACGAGAACAGCAACGACACAATCAACACAACACTGGAAGACATGACACACGCACACACACACACACACACACACGCACACGCACCAGCTTCGACTCATGCACTGAAACACAAATACAATCTCTTAGAACTGCTGCTTGTAATGATTTTAAAAAAGAGATCTGTTATGTTTGATGCATTGCTAACACAATGAGAGTTATTTTATTTTATTATATATATATATATATATCTATATATATGTATATATATTGTAGTTGGATTAGGTTTTGGTTTGAAGGTTTCTTTTGCATACAATTCGTTATTGCTCTCATACTGTTACAGCAGAGACAGACAGTGCCTGCCACTCGCTCCTGGGACCTGTCTGCATTAACTATCTATCTATTTATCTATTTATTTATTTATTTTAATATTATTACCTGCTTCAAAAGGTATTTATCTGTACTGACATTTTTTTTTTTTTTTTACAATCGAGATACCGGCTGATTCCACTCATTGGGATGTCATATTTTTCTCTATGACGTCACACTCCACTAACAGCGCAACCGCGACCCTGGTGGGGATGAGAGGCAGGACACGGTCCCAGAGTTGCTGCAGTTTTCGCTAACACAAA
This sequence comes from Acipenser oxyrinchus oxyrinchus, assembly GCA_030684275.1. Classification (NCBI taxonomy): domain Eukaryota; kingdom Metazoa; phylum Chordata; class Actinopteri; order Acipenseriformes; family Acipenseridae; genus Acipenser; species Acipenser oxyrinchus. The sequence continues at coordinate 440,500 of JAGXEW010000089.1, read as the reverse complement.
GACACAAAGTAATAAATACCTTTTTAAATAAGATCAGCTCAAGTATGTTCTTAAAAATATATATATATATATATATATATCATATATATATATATATATATGAGAGAGAGAGAGAGAGAGAGAGATGTGCTGTTTCTGAATTCTCTGTACATATATAAATAATCTTTGTCTGCCCGGCTCTTTCTACAAGGTGAAGGTTGCAGCTAATTATTAAAATTGCGAGTTTTCAGTTCGTCAATTACTTTTATTGAAAAATAATAATAATAATAATAAATTAAAATCTTACATTATTTGCTTAAAATTATTTTTCGAACCCCCATTCCCACATAACATCGCAGGACGACTCCCGTATTTGCTGCGCTGGATGAATCCCAGAATTCCACACGGTTTGGGTATTCCTAAATTCACCCGGGAACATTTTTCGTTTAACAAACAAAACAAAACAAAACTGAAAAAAAAAATCAACGAAGTTACATTCAAGTTCAGTTCTCAGAATCGAAAGTGCAGTTCTTGATCGATCGATCGATTACTCTGATCGGTTTTAAAAGGTGATAATACACAGGGGTCAGATATATTGCAAAAGTACACGTACCTTCATTTAATAGAAAAACACACAAGCTTACTCTGTCATAAATATATTAACATTTGAGTGAAGGAAAGAGTTACTGAGGACACGGTTCTGTGTGCAACGACACACGCGATAACTATACAGCAAATCAAATCTACAGTATTTAACAGTATATATATATATATATATATATTATACACACACACACACATATAACAGGGCACTCGACCCTCATTAAACAGCATACAGAACCCAATCCGACAGACATGTTTCCAGCGGCTTGTCGTAATGCCTTTACTCTGCAAATCTCTCCATGACTCAGTCTGTTACAGAATCAACATACATACATATATATATATATATATATATATATATATATATATATATATATATATATATATATATATATATCAAATCAATATTTGAGTGCAGACAAAATCTTAAAACATTTTCATATTTATAAATCTCAAATATAAATATCTTTGTCAGACCTGGGACAAATATATTTCTATTTGAGATTTATAAAATATCAAATATTTCAAGATTTTGTCTGCACTCAAAATATTGATATATAAAATATATATATATATATATATATATATATAAATAAATAGATTATTTCATGTAAATTCTGTCCCCTATGAGGTGCATGAAAGGGTTAAACATTTTAATTTATAAATATGAGTTATTTCCCAGCGTTCCCTGCATTGTCCGTGGCTTAGCATGACTATTCACATGAACATCGCTATGCATATGAATATTATCGCTGCTTTTGCAATATGGCTTCTAAGTTCGTTGTTTCTAAGCTGTTATAGGAGAGAGAGAGAGAGAGAGAGAGAGAGAGAGAGAGAGAGAGAGAGAGAGTGAGAGGCGTCACCATGACCTCACAACAGAACGTTCATTCCAACAGCTTCCAAAGGGACTCGTTTGGAAAATGGATTCGCGTTCGGTTTTTTTTTGCTTCCTGGCTGCATTTGTCCCCTAGCAGTGAGTTACCCACAAATCGTGTGCTGTATATATATATACAGTGCCTTATGAAAGTATTCGCCCCTTGAACTTTGCGACCTTTTGCCACATTTCAGGCTTCAAACATAAAGATATGAAACTGTAATTTTTGTGAAGAATCAACAACAAGTGGGACACAATCATGAAGTGGAACGAAATTTATTGGATATTTCAAACTTTTTAACAAATAAAAACTGAAAAATTGGGCGTGCAAAATTATTCAGCCCCTTTACTTTCAGTGCAGCAAACTCTCTCCAGAAGTTCAGTGAGGATCTCTGAATGATCCAATGTTGACCTAAATGACTAATGATGATAAATAGAATCCACCTGTGTGTAATCAAGTCTCCAGTATAAATGCACCTGCACTGTGATAGTCTCAGAGGTCCGTTTAAAGCGCAGAGAGCATCATGAAGAACAAGGAACACACCAGGCAGGTCCGAGATACTGTTGTGGAGAAGTTTAAAGCCGGATTTGGATACAAAAGATTTCCCAAGCTTTAAACATCCCAAGGAGCACTGTGCAAGCGATAATATTGAAATGGAAGGAGTATCAGACCACTGCAAATCTACCAAGACCTGGCCGTCCCTCTAAACTTTCAGCTCATACAAGGAGAAGACTGATCAGAGATGCAGCCAAGAGGCCCATGATCACTCTGGATGAACTGCAGAGATCTACAGCTGAGGTGGGAGACTCTGTCCATAGGACAACAATCAGTCGTATACTGCACAAATCTGGCCTTTATGGAAGAGTGGCAAGAAGAAAGCCATTTCTTAAAGATATCCATAAAAGTGTCGGTTTACAGTTTGCCACAAGCCACCTGGGAGACACACCAAACATGTGGAAGAAGGTGCTCTGGTCAGATGAAACCAAAATCGAACTTTTGGCAACAATGCAAAGCGTTATGTTTGGCGTAAAAGCAACACAGCTCATCACTCCTGAACACACCATCCCCACTGTCAAACATGGTGGTGGCAGCATCATGGTTTGGGCCTGCTTTTCTTCAGCAGGGACAGGGAAGATGGTTAAAATTGATGGGAAGATGGATGGAGCCAAATACAGGACCATTCTGGAAGAAAACCTGATGGAGTCTGCAAAAGACCTGAGACTGGGACGGAGATTTGTCTTCCAACAAGACAATGATCCAAAACATAAAGCAAAATCTACAATGGAATGGTTCACAAATAAACATATCCAGGTGTTAGAATGGCCAAGTCAAAGTCCAGACCTGAATCCAATCGAGAATCTGTGGAAAGAACTGAAAACTGCTGTTCACAAATGCTCTCCATCCAACCTCACTGAGCTCGAGCTGTTTTGCAAGGAGGAATGGGCAAAATTTCAGTCTCTCGATGTGCAAAACTGATAGAGACATACCCCAAGCGACTTACAGCTGTAATCGCAGCAAAAGGTGGCGCTACAAAGTATTAACTTAAGGGGCTGAATAATTTTGCACGCCCAATTTTTCAGTTTTTATTTGTTAAAAAGTTTGAAATATCCAATAAATTTCGTTCCACTTCATGATTGTGTCCCACTTGTTGTTGATTCTTCACAAAAATTACAGTTTCATATCTTTATGTTTGAAGCCTGAAATGTGGCAAAAGGTCGCAAAGTTCAAGGGGCGAATACTTTCATAAGGCACTGTATATATATATATATATATATATATATATATACACACACACACAACACACACACTAAATATACACATTGTCATGAATACTGGTATTACCAGTATTGTTAATTGCATTATTATTATCATTATTCAAGTTGATTTTTGTGTGGGCTCCCCCCTTTCCCCTTTAGCAGTCTGAGGGAGGGAGTAACACAGGATTGCCGTTGTTATTGGAGGGGCATTTTCCTCTTTTGCCATTTCAATGTCTGGGTGGAAAAGTCTTTGCTTTGTATTATCAGGGTGGGTGGATGGGGTCCCCCTCGTTCAGCAGCTCCAGTGTGTGGGGGGTACATGTTTCGGGGCCCCTAGTCCATCACAGCCTCCAGCATCTCCAGGAAGAGCTTGTGCATGGGCACGCCCCTCCTCCTTCAGGCTGTGGAAGGTGCTCCGCGTCTGGCGGTCTGCGGAGGAGGGGCAGGGTCAGCAGCAGAGCCCCGCGGAGGGAGTCGGGTGCGGCTGCGCCTCGTACCCAACAGAGCCTCGTGAAGAGAGTCCTTCAGAGAGAGGACAGCGTCAACCTCCTCGATGTGCACAGAGTCTGAGAGAGAGAGAGAGAGAGAGAGAGAGAGAGGGAGAGAGAGAGAGAGAGAGACAGCGCAACCTCCTCGATGTGCACAGAGTCTGAGAGAGAGGAGAGAGAGAGAGGGGTTAGAGAGGAGAGAGAGGGACAGAGGGAGAGAGGGGAGAGAGAGAGAGAGAGACAGCGTCAACCTCCTCAATGTGCACAGAGTCTGAGAGAGAGAGAGAGAGGGAGAGGTTAGAGAGAGGAGAGAGGAGAGTCTCAACCTCCTCGATGTGCACAGAGTCTGAGAGACAGAGGAGAGAGAG
>JAGXEW010000089.1:431676-435930 GCA_030684275.1 Acipenser oxyrinchus oxyrinchus | reverse complement strand
TCTAGTATTATTATTATTAATATTGAAATGATCAGGAGCCAGGAGTTTGAGCAGGGTTACAAACTCACACTAGCCCTGCTGCTGCTGCTGCACCCAGTCCTGGGGTTCAGAGCTCCCCTCAATGAAGTTTAGTATTATTATTATTAATATTGAAATGATCAGGAGCCAGGAGGCTGATGTCGGGGTGTTATTTTATTGGGGTACCTACCCGTCCCACACTGCCAGCCCCCTGAAGGGCCCCTCTCCCCCGGGACAGTGTCTGAATTCAGTGAAGCGGCTCTTTTCAGTGCTGAATGTCTTCACTGTCCGGTTTACACAGCCCACCAGCACCTACAGCACAGGAAGAGAGGAGAGATCAACACACACCAGCACCTACAGCACAGGAAGAGAGGAGAGATCAACACACACCAGCACCTACAGCACAGGAAGAGAGGAGAGATCAACACACACCAGCACCTACAGCACAGGAAGAGAGGAGAGATCAACACACACCAGCACCTACAGCACAGGAAGAGAGGAGAGATCAACACACACCAGCACCTACAGCACAGGAAGAGAGGAGAGATCAACACACACCAGCACCTACAGCACAGGAAGAGAGGAGAGATCAACACACACCAGCACCTACAGCACAGGAAGAGAGGAGAGATCAACACACACCAGCACCTACAGCACAGGAAGAGAGGAGAGATCAACACACACCAGCACCTACAGCACAGGAAGAGAGGAGAGATCAACACACACCAGCACCTACAGCACAGGAAGAGAGGAGAGATCAACACACACCAGCACCTACAGCACAGGAAGAGAGGAGAGATCAACACACACCAGCACCTACAGCACAGGAAGAGAGGAGAGATCAACACACACCAGCACCTACAGCACAGGAAGAGAGGAGAGATCAACACACACCAGCACCTACAGCACAGGAAGAGAGGAGAGATCAACACACACCAGCACCTACAGCACAGGAAGAGAGGAGAGATCAACACACACCAGCACCTACAGCACAGGAAGAGAGGAGAGATCAACACACACCAGCACCTACAGCACAGGAAGAGAGGAGAGATCAACACACACCAGCACCTACAGCACAGGAAGAGAGGAGAGATCAACACACACCAGCACCTACAGCACAGGAAGAGAGGAGAGATCAACACACACCAGCACCTACAGCACAGGAAGAGAGGAGAGATCAACACACACCAGCACCTACAGCACAGGAAGAGAGGAGAGATCAACACACACCAGCACCTACAGCACAGGAAGAGAGGAGAGATCAACCATTAACACACACACTCTCACACGCTGCCACTCACTCACTCACAGACAGACAGACAGACAGACAGACAGACAGACAGACACCCACGCCAGGTAACCAGACCCCTGCCGACTCAGTGTCGCCCCGAGTGGCGGCCCTGCTTACCTCCGACTCAAGTCATCCCCCAGCAGAGGGGCTGACCTCCTGGTCTCTGCTCAGCGGAGAGATCGCTGTAGTTGAACGCCTGCTTCTTACCCAGGTCCACTCCTGCACACAAGGAAGCGAGAGAGATGGGAATGAGACTCCCACTGCACAGAATCTATAGCAGAATCTAATATATTATAATACTATAGTATAGAATCTAATATATTATAATACTATAGTATAGAATCTAATGTATTATAATACTATAGTATAGAATCTAATGTATTATAAGGAGGCTGTGTGGTCCAGTGGTTAAAGAAAAGGGCTTGTAACCAGGAGGTCCCCGGTTCAAATCCCACCTCAGCCACTGACTCATTGTGTGACCCTGAGCAAGTCACTTCACCTCCTTGTGTCTGCTCTTCGGGTGAGACGTAGTTGTAAGTGACTCTGCAGCTGATGCATAGTTCACACACCCTAGTCTCTGTAAGTCGCCTTGGATAAAGGCGTCTGCTAAATAAACAAATAATAATAATAATAATAATAATAATAGAGAATATAATCTAATGCATTATAATACTACAGTGCAGAATCTAATGCATTATAATACTACAGTGCAGAATCTAATGCATTATAATACTATAGTATAGAATCTCATGTATAATAATACTACAGTACATAATGTAATGTCTAAGTTTGTAGTGTTTGGGTTTAAATTGAAGTACATTAAGCCACGCTAAGCGTGTCTCTCATTCAGCAGGTCATGTCTCTAAACACGGAGCACACAAACTCCGCAGAGTAACATTGAAATATTTCAGTGCCTCAGAGTCGCAGCACACGTGTTGATTTTCATCCTGGGTTCACACCGCGCTCTCCGCCTCCTCTTATTTTAAAAACGTCTTACCTTTAAGAATTCCGGTTTCGGATCCGACCCAAACCGAACACAACCGACTGCTTTCCGTCATCTCCGAACTTCTCCGAACTTCTCCGAACTCAAAACGAACACACCCCCAACCTCTCCACACAAAACCCAAAACCCAAAACACACGCCCGGTGCTACCGCAAGAACCACCCCGGCCAGGAAACGCGGCACACGGGCGCTACAGTTCCGAAGTTTGCAAAACAGTTCCTGTCGCACTCAAATGGGTCCGACGGGGAAACAAATATTGAAATGGTGTATTTTATTTATTTTTAAAACACCATCGCGGGCTGACGAAAGAGAAATACTGTAGTAGTATTTTAGAAACGGGTAGTTCTATTCTGTTTTGTGCATCATTAAAAAAAATATATGTTTTTCAAAATAAACTTTAAGCCTAAGATATCAACGTAAATTGAGAAAACGACACACATTTTTAAAACAAATACTACAGCAGCAATAATGATATATTCTGGATAAACATTATATTTGCAAAAACAATGCAACGTTATACTAACCAAAAGCTTAAATATTATATGAATATTATTAGTTAACTATTATTAACTAACTATTAGTATTTAGCATTGATATGTGATATACCACAGTACATACAGCCTATTGTATCAGTTATTTATCGTGTATAATCTATTTTAAAACACGTATTAATTTCTATATGTATTTATGTATTTAGCTCACTTTTGTAAAAGATAAAAAGTTTTCCTAGCGACGGATTTTTCCAAACATCAACAAGCAAATCAAGGGAAGTCATGTTTAAACTTTACAATGCATTAGTAAGACCTCACCTAGAATATTGTGTTCAGTTCTGGTCACCTCGTTACAAAAGGATATTGCTGCTCTAGAAAGAGTGCAAAGAAGAGCGAGCAGAATTATCCCGGGTTTAAAAGGCATGTTGTATGCAGACAAGCTAAAAGAATTGAATCTATTCAGTCTTGAACAGAGAAGACTACGCGGCGATCTGATTCAAACATTCAAAATCCTAAAAGGTATTGACAAGCCAGGGGACCTGACAAAGAAACAAGGACCAGGGGTCACAAGCGGAGATGAGATAAAGGGGCATTCAGAACAGAAAATAGGAGGCACTTTTTTACACAGAGAATTGTGAGGGTCTGGAACCAACTCCCCAGTAATGTTGTTGAAGCTGACACCCTGGGATCCTTCAAGAAGCTGCTTGATGAGATTCTGGGATCAGTAAGCTACTAACAACCAAACGAGCAAAGATGGGCTGAATGGCCTCCTCTCGTTTGGAAACTTTCTTATGTTCTTGTGTTCTTATGTGCATTTCCAAACACGGCCACAAGAGGGCAGCCCGAGCCTAAAACGTCAAGGTCCGTCTTTACACGCCGCCTATCTAACTGCGTAGCGATTTTATAGTGCATAACAATTCTAAAAATGTCATTTAAAAATCGTGACCGAAGAAGGGATATGAAGCCCGAGTCTGTCTAAAACAGTGTTTATTGATTGATTGATTTGTTGGTTTATCGATTGATTTCCAAATGCCTCTGTTTATTTGTGAATTAGTGAAAGTAATCTGGGATAATTAAGTCCAATGCATGCATATATTTTGGGGAGGGGAAATATCAGAGCTAATGTACACACACACACACACACACACACACACACACACACACACACACACACACACACACACACACACACACACACACACACACACACACACACACACACACACACACACACACACACACACACACACACACACACACACACACACACACACACACACACACACACACACACACACACACACACACACACACACACACACACACACACACACACACACACACACACACACACACACACACACACACACACACACACACACACACACACACACACACACACACACACACACACACACACACACACACACACACACACACACACACACACA
>JAGXEW010000089.1:421676-424176 GCA_030684275.1 Acipenser oxyrinchus oxyrinchus | reverse complement strand
CATCCCTCTCTCTATCCAGCTCTCTATCCATGCCTCCTCTATCCAGCTCTCCATCCCTCCCTCCTCTCTATCCATCCCTCCCTCTCTCCTCTCTATCCATCCTCCCTCCTCCCTCTCTATCCATCCTCTCCTCCTCTCATCCATCTCTATCCATCCCTCCTCCTCCTCTCTATCCATCCTCTCCATCCCTCCTCTCCATCCCTCCCTCCTCTCTATCCATCTCTCTTCCATCCCTCCCTCTCTATCCATCCCTCCCTCTCTATCCATCTCTCTTTCCATCCCTCCCTCTCTATCCATCCCTCCTCTCTATCCATCTCTTTCCATCCCTCCTCTCTCTATCCATCCCTCCTCTCTATCCATCTCTATCCATCCCTCCCTCTCTATCCATCCCTCCCTCTCTATCCATCTCTCTTCCATCCCTCCCTCTCTATCCATCCCTCCCTCTCTATCCATCTCTTTCCATCCTCCCTCTCTATCCATCCCTCCCTCTCTATCCATCTCTCTCCATCCCTCCCTCTCTATCCATCCCTCCCTCTCTATCCATCTCTCTTCCATCCCTCCCTCTCTCTATCCATCCCTCTCTCTATCCATCTCTCTTCCATCCCTCCCTCTCTATCCATCCCTCCCTCTCTATCCATCTCTCTCTCCATCCCTCCCCTCTCTATCCATCTCTCCCTCTCTATCCATCTCTCTCCATCCCTCCCTCTCTATCCATCCCTCCCTCTCTATCCATCTCTTTCCATCCCTCCCTCTCTATCCATCCCTCCCTCTCTATCCATCTCTTTCCATCCCTCCCCTCTCTATCCATCCTCCCTCTCTATCCATCTCTTTCCATCCCTCCCCTCTCTATCCACCTCTCCCTCTCTATCCATCTCTTTCCATCCCTCCCTCTCTATCCATCCCTCCCTCTCTATCCATCTCTCTTCCATCCCTCCCTCTCTATCCACCCCTCCCTCTCTATCCATCTCTCTTTCCATCCCTCCCTTTCTCTATCCATCCCTCCCTCTCTATCCATCTCTCTTCCATCCCTCCCTCTCTATCCATCCCTCCCTCTCTATCCATCTCTCTTTCCATCCTCTCCCTCTCTATCCATCCCTCCCTCTCTATCCATCTCTCTTTCCATCCCTCCCTCTCTCTATCCATCCCTCCCTCTCTATCCATCTCTCTTTCCATCCCTCCCTCTCTCTATCCACCCCTCCCTCTCTATCCATCTCTCTTTCCATCCCTCCCTCTCTCTATCCATCCCTCCCTCTCTATCCATCTCTCTTTCCATCCCTCCCCTCTCTATCCATCCCTCCTCTCTATCCATCTCTTTCCATCCCTCCCTCTATCCATCTCTATCCCTCTCTCCATCTCTCTTTCCATCCCTCCCTCTCTATCCACCTCTCTCTCTCTCTCTCTCTCTCTCTCTCTCTCTCTCTCTCTCTCTCTCTCTCTCTGTTTCTCTGAGGGAGTGGGGGACAGTAGACCCCTTGGGGGAGATTTAAACTAACCTGACTGTTTAAGTGGAAAGAAAGATGAAAATTCAGCGCTGCGACTCACTGCCTCCACCTGGGACCCAGTGTGGCCCCTCCTCCTCCCTCCTCCCTCCGTCCCTCCCTCCGTCCCTCCCTCCCTCCGTCCGTCCCTCCCTCCCTCCCTCATCCTTTAACTGAAGGACTGGCATCTACTAGATTGAATCCACACTGAAATCGCTGAGAAAGACACAACATGTGGTTTTAATGCAAAATCAGCCTGTGAGTGAAGGGGTTAACTCCGAGCGCTGTGAGGAGAGCAGTGCGGGGGTGGGCACCCTCACAACAACGGCTTTCAAGAGCTTAATCACAGCAGCATCATTGCAGAGAGCAAGCAGGCAGTAGAGGAGGGGGGAGGAGAGGGGAGGAGGCAGAGCAGGGAGACTGAGGGAGAGAGGGAGACGGGGAGAGTGGGGAGGAAGGAGTGAATGAGAGAGCAGTGAGAGGCAGAGAGAGTAGGCCTACACCACACCCACTCTCTCTCTCTATCCTCTCCTCTCTCTCTCTCTCTCTCTCTCTCTCTCTCTCCTCTCTCCTCCCCCTCTGTCTGTCTCCCCTTTCATCTCGCCTCATCTATATTCAGTGGACAGTCTCTCCTCCCCGCTCTGTCACACAGACATGTCAAATGCCACAAACCTCAGCTAATTTCTGCCTCTTATTAGCGTGATTAACATCATCGTGCTCCAAATCACTTTTCATCCCTGGAGCATCATGCTGTTCCTCTCCTCCTTTAAAAACACAAACACGCTCATTTTCCTTTGATAAACACCACGGGGTGGAAATAAGACTCCCGTTGTCATCGCAGTTTCACCCCATTCCAGGGTTTACAAGCAGCCAGTCAGTCTGAGCAACAAGACACAGATTTCCATTTGACATGAGTTTGTAATTTTAATTGTAGATACAGCAGCTTGAAACCTGGGTTCCAGGAGACCTGGTTTAATGGTCGCTGTATCATACCCCAAGTCTGCGTCTCGTTCCTTGATCTC
>JAGXEW010000089.1:402807-416176 GCA_030684275.1 Acipenser oxyrinchus oxyrinchus | reverse complement strand
CCTATGCTTTACCAGACCTCTCTGTGCTTTACAATGCTTCCCTATGCTTTACCAGACCTCTCTGTGCTTTACAATGCTTCCCTATGCTTTACCAGACCTCTCTGTGCTTTACAATGCTTCCCTATGCTTTACCAGACCTCTCTGTGCTTTACAATGCTTCCCTATGCTTTACCAGACCTCTCTGTGCTTTACAATGCTTCCCTATGCTTTACCAGACCTCTCTGTGCTTTACAATGCTTCCCTATGCTTTACCACACCTCTCTGTGCTTTACAATGCTTCCCTATGCTTTACCAGACCTCTCTGTGCTTTACAATGCTTCCCTATGCTTTACCAGACCTCTCTGTGCTTTACAATGCTTCCCTATGCTTTACCAGACCTCTCTGTGCTTTACAATGCTTCCCTATGCTTTACCAGACCTCTCTGTGCTTTACAATGCTTCCCTATGCTTTACCAGACCTCTCTGTGCTTTACAATGCTTCCCTATGCTTTACCACACCTCTCTGTGCTTTACAATGCTTTACTATACCATAGCTTCTATAAATAAAGAACAATCAGATTGAGTCGAGTCTCAAATACTTTATTATCATTATTATTGCACTGATTATATACAGCAGGTACGTCCATGGTGATGGATCTGTCAGAGCAGTGAAGGTACACCCTCCCTCCTTCACCATCCCTTCATCCTCTTACACACCAGGAACAACACACTAAAAATCCATCAAGTGAAACTCCAGGGAAACTCTCTCTCTCTCTCTCTCTCTCTCTCTCTCTCTCTCTCTCTCTCTCTCTCTCTCTCTCTCTCTCTCTCTCTCTCTCTCTCTCTCTCTCTCTCTCTCTCTCTCTCTCTCTCTCTCTCATATTTGTAGATCCCTCCCGTTAAAACAATTCAGAAAAAAATTTGTGTAAAACTTAAGGCTCCCGAATAATAAAGCGAACACAATTCATCTTGGTGTTTAAAAGTCGTTACACAGGTGGGAAAAAACAAACAACAAAACCAATAAACAACACAACAGCTAGGGTTGGATTTGTCGATTTCAAAAAAAAAGTCCAGTTCCTTCAAAATCACCCGTGCCGATGTCTTCAAGCAGCGAGAGAGTGTGTGTGTGTGTGTGTGTGTGTGTGTCAGCGATGTGCGTAAGTGTCTGTCTGTCAGTGTGTGTGTGTCAGCGATGTGCGTGTCTGTCTGTCAGTGTGTGTGTGTCAGCGATGTGTCGTGTCTGTCTGTCAGTGTGTGTGTGTCAGCGATGTGCGTAAGTGTCTGTGTGTCAGTGTGTGTGTGTGTGTCAGCGATGTGCGTAAGTGTCTGTCTGTCAGTGTGTGTGTGTGTCAGCGATGTGCGTAAGTGTCTGTCTGTCAGTGTGTGTGTGTGTGTGTCAGCGATGTGCGTAAGTGTCTGTCTGTCAGTGTGTGTGTGTCAGCGATGTGCGTAAGTGTCTGTGTGTCAGTGTGTGTGTGTCAGCGATGTGCGTAAGTGTCTGTCTGTCAGTGTGTGTGTGTGTGTGTGTCAGCGATGTGCGTAAGTGTCTGTGTGTCAGTGTGTGTGTGTCAGCGATGTGCGTAAGTGTCTGTGTGCCAGTGTGTGTGTGTGTGTGTCAGCGATGTGCGTAAGTGTCTGTGTGCCAGTGTGTGTGTGTGTGTGTCAGCGATGTGCGTAAGTGTCTGTGTGTCAGTGTGTGTGTGTCAGCGATGTGCGTAAGTGTGTGTGTGTCAGTGTGTGTGTGTGTCTGTGTGTCAGTGTGTGTGTGTCAGTGTGTGTGTATGTGTGTGTGTCAGTGTGTGTGTGTGTATATATATATAAGCATCAGTGACCCTGCTTCAGTGCTGCTCGTGCTGTATTGAAGGAGACAGCAGTCTGGGTTTGGGTGTGTGTGTGTGTGTGTGTGTGTGTGTGTGTGTGTGTGTGTGTATATATATATATAAGCATCAGTGACCCTGCTTCAGTGCTGCTCGTGCTGTATTGAAGGAGACAGCAGTCTGGGTTTCGGGTTCTATATTTGCTTCTGAGCAAAAGTAACATTCGAACGATTCGCTCACCGTCTCAAAAATCACGTTACTGTAAAACAAAACCGAGGACCCGCGGCGGAACCCGTTTAAAAGCGGCGACCGCGTCGACGACTGCCTCAAACCCTCGGTGCGATGGAACAGGGTCCGGGAATGCGGGTAGGAATGTCTTTGCCGTGGCTCGCTGGTTTGGGGGCGGGGTGTGGGATCGGGGTTCAGTCCAGTTTGCGCCCCCAGTTTCAGAGGCCCCTTGGCTGCCTTGCGCTCGGCTCGCTTGGCTTCCAGCTCCTTCTTCGCTCCTCTCGCTTCTTCCTGGGCGCTCCGCTCTGCTCTGCCCTGGAGGAGGAGAAGCAGGAGAGCACGCTGACAGAGAGGCACCGCGCACGCACCCATGCGCGCACGCACCCTGCCGCACGCAATGCTTGTTTAGTTTTTCTAAATCAACTTTTTATTGTTATTGTTGTACAGATACGCATCACACTGTGTTACTGTTAATAATAATAATAATAATAATAATAATAATAATAATAATAATAATAATAATAATAATAATAATTACTGACCCTGATCTGCGTCCAGAGCCTCCCAGTTCTCGTCTCCCCCCCAGTCTCCTCCTGCATCCCCCCCCCACGAGTCCTCAACCCTCTGAGAGAGAAAGAGAAGTCAACACAGAGAGAGAGAGAGAGAGGTGGGAGAGAGAGAGAGACACACAGAGAGAGCAAGAGAGAGACACAAACAGACAGAGAGAGAGAGAGAAAGAAAGAGAGACAGAGAGAGAGCCAGAGAGAGAGAGAGAGACACAGACAGACACAGACAGACAGACAGAGAGAGAGAAAGAAAGAAAGGAGAGAGACAGAGAGAGAGAGAAAGAAAGAGAGAGAGAGAGAGACACAGACAGAGAGAGACATACAAATCAAAAATTGGCAAAATTCAGTGCAGTGTATCAACAGCCATCAAACCTACCACCCCCCCCCCCTCCATTATCAACTTCCAGATAGTGAAGTTGACCTACAGCACAGGAAGTAAGTGGTTAGGTGCTGAGAAAAAAAAAGCAACAGCTCCTTAAACTTTGATATAACCCCCTCTCCTCACCGTGTTTGGGGCTGGCTCTCTGGGACAGCCCTGTAAAGAGGTCCTCCTGCACCCCTCCCTCTCTCCTCACCGTGTTTGGGCGCTGGCTCTCTGGGACAGCCCTGTAAAGAGGTCCTCCTGCACCCCTCCCCTCTCCTCACCGTGTTTGGGGTGCTGGCTCTCTGGGACAGCCCTGTAAAGAGGTCCTCCTGCACCCCTCCCCTCTCCTCACCGTGTTTGGGCGCTGGCTCTCTGGGACAGCCCTGTAAAGAGGTCCTCCTGCACCCCTCCCCTCTCCTCACCGTGTTTGGGGCGCTGGCTCTCTGGGACAGCCCTGTAAAGAGGTCCTCCTGCACCCCTCCCCTCTCCTCACCGTGTTTGGGGCGCTGGCTCTCTGGGACAGCCCTGTAAAGAGGTCCTCCTGCACCCCTCCCCTCTCCTCACCGTGTTTGGGCGCTGGCTCTCTGGGACAGCCCTGTAAAGAGGTCCTCCTGCACCCCTCCCCCTCTCCTCACCGTGTTTGGGGCTGGCTCTCTGGGACAGCCCTGTAAAGAGGTCCTCCTGCACCCCTCCCCTCTCCTCACCGTGTTTGGGGTGCTGGCTCTCTGGGACAGCCCTGTAAAGAGGTCCTCCTGCGCCCCTCCCCTCTCCTCACCGTGTTTGGGGCTGGCTCTCTGGGACAGCCCTGTAAAGAGGTCCTCCTGCACTCCCCCCTGCACTGTCCCAGCGTGTTTGCTGGCCAGCTTGGCTCCCTGGGACAGCCCTGTAGAGAGGTCCGTCCCACTGCACCAGCCGCTGTCCCCACCCCACCGGAGCTGCTCCAATCAGGGCTCGGCTTCCTCGTCGAGGCTCAGCCCACCTGCTTAAAAAGCCAATGAAATAAATATTTACAAAACTTTCCTGGGGTATTTTTGCCTTTTTCCTCCTCCCATGATTTTACTGGCATTTACCACGGTTTGCAATGTTTTACCACACCTCACTGTGCTTTACAATGCTTCCCTATGCTTTACTGGACCTCTCTGTGCTTTACAATGCTTGCCTATGCTTTACCACACCTCTCTGTGCTTTACAATGCTTCCCTATGCTTTACCACACCTCTCTGTGCTTTACAATGCTTCCCTATGCTTTACCAGACCTCTCTGTGCTTTACAATGCTTCCCTATGCTTTACCAGACCTCTCTGTGCTTTACAATGCTTCCCTATGCTTTACCACACCTCTCTGTGCTTTACAATGCTTCCCTATGCTTTACCAGACCTCTATGTGCTTTACAATGCTTCCCTATGCTTTACCAGACCTCTCTGTGCTGTGCTTTTACAATGTGCAAGATAATGAAACTCTCTCAACATGATTTGAGACAGCTGCCCAACACTTAGAAACATGTGACACACACACACAGAGACACACACACACACACACACACTACTATAAATACAAAATCAAGCCTCCTCTTATTTTAAACGTGCGAGGCGGGTAAAACAGTCAAATCCAGGTCACACGGAAGGCTTACGCTTTGTCATTGGCCTTCTTCGTGATTGACGGGACTGCGGACCAATCAGAGGAGTTCCAGTCATATGAGTCCGTCTGCCCTTCGATTGGTCAGGTTCCTGTTACAAAAACAAATAAATTAAACAGATAAAACCAGACCTTACGGGACTCCTCGTGTGTCTTTCTCAGAGGGAGACACTTAGAAACATATTATAAGTCATTATCTAAAAAAACATAAACAGACTGATACTAACGTATTTGACTGATCCCCACTCAGTGATAAAAGATACAAGGAAAAAAAATGGACCCCTGACCTCCAGACTGCCCCAATCTTCCTCCTCCCAGCGGTCACTCACAGGCTCCTCCTCTTCCTCTTCCACCTCACCCCTGCCTTCGTCCCATTGGTCAGCGAGAGCCGCAGGGGCGGGGTGAGGTGGGGAGTCTGCCTTACTGACCTCTGAACCTGAAAACGCACACACAGGAGAGGAAAGAAACACGATGTTTAGAGGGGTCAAATATCACAACTCTGGGATGGGACTGAGACTCCCACTGCAAAGCAATCTGAAAGCCAGTCCAGGTTTTACTGCAGCCTTATAACCTGATACACAATAGAGAGGGCTGCTTTCTCACTAGAGAATAATAATAATAATAATAATAATAATAATAATAGTAATGATGACTCCCAGTGCAGATCAGTTTAAGCCAGTCCAGGTTTATAATACAATTGAATCCCCCATTCTCTCTACCTGCGTTGGTGTCTGTGTGCTCTGTGGGGACACGGGGTCTCTGCCGGTGTCGGGCGTCCCCTCCCCAGGCGGTGCGGATCAGTTTGGAGGTGAGGGAGGAGACCCCGTCACTGCCCAGCCTGCCCAGCTCGCTGCAGCCCCGCCAGGGAGGAAGCAGAGGACAGGGCGTCCTTCTCTGAGAAGCAAAACACACACACACATTACACACACAGAGACACACACACACACATTACACACACACAGAGACACACATTACACACACAGAGACACACACATTACACACATTACACACACAGAGACACACACACATTACACACACACAGAGACACACATTACACACACAGAGACACACACACACACACACACAGACACACATTACACACACAGAGACACACACACACACACACACACACGAGACACACACATTACACACACAGAGACACACACACACACACACACACAGAGACACACACACACACACACACACACACAGAGACACACATTACACACACAGAGACACACAACACACACACAGAGACACACATTACACACAGAGACACACACACACACACACATTACACACACAGAGACACACACACACACACACATTACACACACAGAGACACACACACACACACACATTACACACACAGAGACACACACATTACACACATTACACACACAGAGACACACACACACACACACAGAGACACACACATTACACACACACAGACACACACACACACACACACACACACAGACACACACACACACACACACACACACATTACACACACAGACACACACACACATTACACACACAGACACACACACACACATTACACACACAGAGACACACACATTACACACACAGAGACACACACACATTACACTAGAGACACACACAGATAGATAGACAGACAGACAGACAGAGACACAGATTGATATAGACAGACAGACAGACAGAGAGAGACACAGAGATAGATACAGACAGACAGACAGACAGATATAGACAGACAGACACACAGGCAGTCTACACTCATGACTCTCACTCTCCGGTTCTCTCAGTTCAGCTCCCCGACCCCCTGTTATCCTCTCACCGATTTCTGCCTGTTTGGAGGATCTTCGGACACCATCTCCAGCTTACTGAGGAAACTCTTGATAGCTTTAAACGCCTGCAGAGAGGAGGAGAGGAGAGGAGAGGAGAGATGAGCACAGCAATACAACCATTGCTATCGAAACTGAACGCTGGTCTGCTTGACTCGGTCTCTTCTAGTTTCAATAATCACACTGATGAAGGCACTGGAGCCCAAACGCTGGTCTGCTTGACTCGGTCTCTTCTAGTTTCAATAATAACACTGATGAAGGCACTGGAGCCCAAACGCTGGTCTGCTTGACTCGGTCTCTTCTAGTTTCAATAATCACACTGATGAAGGCGCTGGAGTCCAGGCGCTGGCCTGTGTGACTCACCTGGTCTCGGACGCTCCTGTCCGGATCGATGGTCAGGGTGCTCAGGACAGGGAGGATCGTCCAGCGCCTCGTTCAGCGAGTAGTAGTGATGCGTCATGGCGAAGCCCAGCACCCCGCCGCCAGGGGCTGAACGGGTCTTTGGTGGCTGAGGCTGACAGGAGGTCAACACCAGCTGCCGAGTCTGAGAGAGAGAGAGAGAGAGAGAGAGAGAGAGAGAGAGAGAGAGAGAGAGAGAGAGAGAGCGGGGACACACAAATTGTTTTATCTCTTTCATGTTCAAAAAACACATTAAAGTCCATTATTATTATTATTATTATTATTATTATTATTATTATTTATTTCTTAGCAGGCGCCCTTATCCAGGGAGACTTACAATTGTTACAAGATATCACATTATTTTTACATGCAATTCCCCATTTATACAGTTGGGTTTTACTGGAGCAATCTAGGTAAAGTACCTTGCTCAAGGGTACAGCAGCAGCGGTGTCCTCCACCTGGGATTGAACCCACGACCCTCCGGTCAAGAGTCCAGAGCCCTGACCACTACTCCACACTGCTGGCCCAGTCCATGTTAGTACACGACCACGCCAGCATGTACTCTAATAACTGCTAACAACATAAGCATGGAATAGTCGCAGGTTGACAGTTGCTGCGGAAATGTCCTGTTTTGTAGATTTTGAGCGTAAAGCTGAGGGAACATGAAGCCAGGGTTTCAGGAACAGCAGCTTCAAAACCTGGTTCCAGGAGACCTAGTTTGAGGTCGCTGTATCAGACCCCCAAGTCTCCCTCCCAGCCTCCCGAACCCCAGCCTCCTGAAACCCCGTCCCACCAAGCAGCTCTGTGTTCCCTCAGCTTTACGTTCAAAATCTACAAAACAGGAAACTTCCAGCGACTAGCAACCTGTGACTATTCCATGCTTATGTTGTTATTAGCGGTTATTAGAATACTTGCTGGCGTGGTCATGAACTAACATGGACTTTAAAAAGATTTTAAAAAAGTGAGGAGTGAGACAAATCTATTTAAAAAAGTTAAGAATGAGACAGAGAGAGAGAGAGAGAGAGAGAGACAGAGAGAGGGAGAGAGACAGAGAGGGAGAGACAGACAGAGAGAGAAAGAGACACAGAGAGAAAAGGACACAAAATTTGCAACAGACAGAAAGACACATACAGAGACAGAGAGAGTGAGAGAGACACAGAGAGGAGAGAGAGAGAGACACACACACACAGACACAGACACACACACACAGAGAGCAGTAGGTGTAGTTACCCCTGCGTTGAGGTAGGGGGCGATCTTGCCCAGGCACACCGTGGTGTTGCACCGGATTGGACCCTGCTCATCCTTGGCTTGCAGTCGGGCGAAGTGCTTCATCAGCTCCACGTTGAGGTTGTGCTCGTTCAGCTTGGGGGCCAGGAGCAGCATGGACTGAGGAGGGGAGAGGGAGAGGGGTGAGGGGAGGGGAGGGGAGGAGGGAGGGGAGGGAGGGAGAGTGAGGGGAGAGAGTGAGGGGAGACAGACATTTCAAATGGTCTTCTTTCCATCCCTGCTTAATAATGCATAAACACACATAATTGACAGTCTCTGTGTGTCCGTCTGTCTCCGTGTCCGTCCGTCCGTCTGTCTCCGTGTCCGTCCGTCCGTCCGTCTCTGTCTCTGCGTCTCTCTTCCCACCTTGACTGTCTGCTCCCGGATGGCTGGATTGGAGTCCAGGAAGCCGTGCAGCACGTGGGGGAAGACCTGTGAGTTTACAGCTGACTCGTTCAGATACTGGATGAACTGCTCCATCTGAGAGAGGAGAGGAGGGGGGAGGAGAGGAGAGAGAGATTGAGATTGATTAACCAGGCATGGCAACAAGACTCCCATCGCACAGCAGTGTGATCCAGTCCAGGTTTTACTGCTACCAGCTTGATCAGCTCCCAGTGTGTCAAGCTAACAAGCTCAGGTGTGTCTGATTATTAAACTCCCAGTGAAACCAGGACTGGATCACTCTGCTAAAACCGAAAACCAAGCAAGTCATAGAAACGTGTAAAAAAAATAAAAAAAATAATGATAATTGTATTTTTTGTAATTGTTTTAACAAAGCAAACAAACGAACAGCCCATGCAGGTTAGTGAAGGGGTCGCTTGTGTTGATCGACCCTCAACCCCGACCCTCACCCTCACCCTCACCCTCACCCCCCTCCTCCTCACCCTCACCCCCACCCCCTCACCTGCTGCAGCAGCGGATCCTCATGGCCCGGTCCGGGCGAGAACATCTTCACAATGACAGGAATGATCTTCTGCTGGTACTCCTCTGCACTGAGGAACTTACCCACCTGCAGCACGAGAGAGAGAGAGGAGAGGAGAGGGAGAGAGGGAGGGAGGAGGAGGAGGAGAAAAATAAATGTCTTTATAATATACAGCACTAGACCCTGATATTGATGTGATCCAGCCCTCTGAAATGTCTTTATAATATACAGCGCTATACCCTGATATTGATGCGATCCAGCCCTCTGAAATGTCTTTATAATATACAGCACTAGACCCTGATATTGATGCGATCCAGCCCTCTGAAATGTCTTTATAATATACAGCGCTATACCCTGATATTGATGCGATCCAGCCCTCTGAAATGTCTTTATAATATACAGCACTAGACCCTGATATTGATGCGATCCAGCCCTCTGAAATGTCTTTATAATATACAGCGCTAGACCCTGATATTGATGCGATCCAGCCCTCTGAAATGTCTTTATAATATACAGCACTAGACCCTGATATTGATGTGATCCAGCCCTCTGAAATGTCTTTATAATATACAGCGCTAGACCCTGATATTGATGCGATCCAGCCCTCTGAAATGTCTTTATAATATACAGCACTAGACCCTGATATTGATGCGATCCAGCCCTCTGAAATGTCTTTATAATATACAGCGCTAGACCCGATATCGATGCGATCCAGCCCTCTGAAATGTCTTTATAATATACAGCGCTATACCCTGATATTGATGCGATCCAGCCCTCTGAAATGTCTTTATAATATACAGCACTAGACCCTGATATTGATGCGATCCAGCCCTCTGAAATGTCTTTATAATATACAGCGCTAGACCCTGATATTGATGCGATCCAGCCCTCTGAAATGTCTTTATAATATACAGCGCTACACCGATATTGATGCGATCCAGCCCTCTGAAATGTCTTATTGATGCGATATTGATGCGATCCAGCCCTCTGAAATGTCTTTATAATATACAGCGCTCGACCCTGATATCGATGCGATCCAGCCCTCTGAAATGTCTTTGAACCCGGGTCCGGGCGCCTTGTACCTTGAACAGCGGTGTGAGGATGACCGCGCCGGCATTCCAATTCAAAGGCCGTGAGGAGCTGCGGCAGGACCTTGTGCGGCAGAAATCCTCCGGGAACGAGTCGAGATCCTCGCTCAACTCCTGGAAAAATTTCTGCTTCTCCGGGGTCCTTGATCTGAGAGAGAGAGAGAGAGAGAGAGAGAACCAGGGATGGGAATCAGACTCCTATCGCACAGCAGTGTGATCCAGTCCAGGTTTTACTGCTACCAGCTTGATCAGCCCCCAGTGTGTCTAGCTAACAAGCTCAGGTGTGTCTGATTATTAAACTCATAGCGATTCCATTGCTGGTCTGCACAACATCACAACATCAACACCCTGCTGATTCTGCCCCTGCTCCGGTGGAGCGACAGTGGCCCCCGCTGGTGGCTGGCGGTATCGCAGCCCTGTCCCGTTACCTGGATCTCCTCCAGGAAGAGGTTCGTCTCCACGAAGCTGTTGCTCATGAAGCCGCCGGACCGCGGCAGCTCAGCAAGCGGGCGGGTTGGGCGCACCGGGTTCGCTCCGACCAGCTCGCAGTAATGAGGGACCAGCGGCCGGGATCTGGGTCAACCAAGCGGACAGAACCGGATTGAAACGAAAATGAAAGAAGAAGTTGATTTTTTAAAAATTTTATTCCAAATGGTTTTACATTTTAGTATCAGAACCTTTTTTAATGGTTCTAGTTCTACAAACCAGCTTTTATCTTACGCTTGTTAGTTTTTCTCTTTCTAATTTCACAATGACATTTTTTTTTTTTTTTTTTAAATTACTGTTTTGAATTCTGTGTAAGGCCCAGAGTCTGTGTAAAACCTGTTTTTTTTAATTTAACAGTTGAATTGTTCATTTGTGTGTCTCTGTGTGTATAACTGTGTGTGTGTGTGTGTGTGTGTGTGTGTGTGTGTGTGTGTGTGTTTTCTCTGGAGAGCTCCCCCCCTCCCCCCACACACACACACACACAGCTCAAACACACTGAGACACACACACACACACACACAGCTCACACACACACACACACAGCTCCCACACACTGAGACACACACACACACACAGCTCCGACACACACACACACACACAGCTCACACACACACAGCACACACACACACACACACACACAGCTCCGACACACACACACACACACACACACACACACACACACACAGCTCACGACACACACACACACACACACACACACACACACACACACACACACACACACACACAGCTCCAGCCCCCACACACACACACACACACAGCTCCGACACACACACACACACACAGCTCCGACACACACACAACACACAACACAGCTCCCACACACACTGACACACACACACACACAGCTCCGACACACACACACACACACAGCTCACACACACTGACACACACACACAGCTCCGACACACACACACACACACACAGCTCCCACACACTGCACACACACACACACAGCTCCACACACACACACACACACACAGCTCCCACACACTGAGACACACACACACACACACAACACACGCTACACACACACACACACACACACACACTGACACACACACACAGCTCACACACACTGAGCACACACACACACACACACTGCACACACACACACACACAGCTGACACACACACACACACAGTGACACACCACACACACACACACACACACACACACACACACACACACACACACACACACACACAGCACACCCACACCCCGGGGTCCGAAGGGAAGAAGCCCGAGGCAGCGTCCCATTAAACACCTCCCAGATCAGGCAGCCACAGCCACACATCAGCCGCCCTGGAACCAGAACCACAAGCTCAGAACCTCTGCACAGAGACAGCCCAACAACCAGAACCACAGGCTCAGAACCTGTGCACAGAGACAGCTCCAAACAACCAGAACCACAAGCTCAGAACCTCTGCACAGACAGCTCCAACAACCAGAACCACAGGCTCAGAACCTGTGCACAGAGACAGCCCAACAACCAGAACCACAGGCTCAGAACCTCTGCACAGAGACAGCTCCAAACAACCAGAACCACAGGCTCAGAACCTGTGCACAGAGACAGCTCCAAACAACCAGAACCACAAGCTCAGAACCTCTGCACAGAGACAACCCAACAACCAGAACCACAGGCTCAGAACCTGTGCACAGAGACAGCTCCAAACAACCAGAACCACACCCCATTATACAGCAAAGACCCCAGCACAGAGTCCTGCTCCTTCCCAAGATCCATCACTGCGCTGCTCCCTCCAGGGGGCACCCAGCAGTGTCGTTCTCTAAATGGCATGTGCCGTCGCACTGAGGTCGGTCTGCTTACCATTTCTCCCCGTGTTCTTGCTGCGCTCCGAGTTCTCCGGGGCTCGTACTTCTCCAGTTCTGGGGCTCCCTTGCGTTGCGGGGTCCCCGTCCCCCTCTCGGAGAACATGTACTCAAGCCCCCAGCTTCCACTCCCCGCCCGGTCCACGAACACGGACCACAGCCCGCGTCACCGTGGATCAGGCGACAGTCATTGATCACGAAACTCAGAGCTTTCTGAGAGAGGAGAGAGAGGAGAGGGAGTAGGGGGAGAGACAGCGAGAGAGAGAGGGGAGAGAAGAGAGACAGACAGAGACAGAGAGAGAGGGGAGAGACACACACAGACAGAGAGACAGAGACAGACAAAGAGACAGGGGAGAGAGGAGACAGACAGAGAGAGACAGAGACAGACAAAGAGACAGAGGGGGAGAGAGGAGAGAGAGAGACACAGAGATTATTATTATTATTATTAGTTTATTTAGCAGCGCCTTTATCCAAGGCGACTTACAGAGACTAGGGTGTGTGAACTATGCATCAGCTGCAGAGTCACTTACAACTACGTCTCACCCGAAAGACGGAGCACAAGGAGGTGAAGTGACTTGCTCAGGGTCACACAATGAGTCAGTGGCTGAGGTGGGATTTGAACCGGGGACCTCCTGGTTACAAGCCCTTTTCTTTAACCACTGGACCACACAGCCTCCCCTATTATTATTTATTTATTTAATCATTAACAGTACTATTTTCCCATCAATTTTACCACTTGTTTTACTGTACTTTATAAATCAGTTTGTTTATATATATATATATATATATATATTTATGATGCTTTATATACATGTATGTTTTGTATAATTGCTACAACTGCTATTGTAAGTCATGCCAATAAAGCACCATTGAATTGAATTGAATTGAGAGAGGAGGTGAGTCAGAGTCCATACCGCCTCCTCCCATTGCACCTGCAAACCACAGCTA
>JAGXEW010000089.1:393384-399807 GCA_030684275.1 Acipenser oxyrinchus oxyrinchus | reverse complement strand
TCTATGTGTCTGGATCTGTGTGTCCTTCCTGTCTGTCTGTGTGTGTGTCTCTGTTTATCTGTCTGTCTCTGTATCTGTCTGTCTGTCCGTCTGTCTCTGTGTGTGTGCCTGTCCGTCTGTCTGTCTCTGTGTGTGTGTGTGTGTGTGTCTGTCTGTCTGTCTGTCTGTCTGTCTGTCTGTCTGTCCATCTGCCTGTCTGTGGATCTGCCTGCCTGTCCATCTGTCTGTAGATCTGTGTGTGTGTGAGTGTATCTGTGTGTCTGTCTGTCTGTCTGTGTGTCTGGATCTGTGTGTCCTTCCTGTCTGTCTGTGTGTCTGTCTCTGTTTATCTGTCTGTCTCTGTATCTGTCTGTGTCTGTCCGTCTGTCTCTGTGTGTGTGCCTGTCCGTCTGTCTGTCTCTGTGTGTGTGTGTGTGTGTGTCTGTCTGTCTGTCTGTCTCTGTCTGTCTGTCTGTCTGTCTGTCCATCTGCCTGTCTGTGGATCTGCCTGCCTGTCCATCTGTCTGTAGATCTGTGTGTGTGTGAGTGTATCTGTGTGTCTGTCTGTCTCTGTGTCTGTCTGCCTGTCTGTGTGTCTGTGTGTCTGTGTGTGTGTCTGTCTGTCTGTGTGTGTGTCTGCCTGTCTGTGTGTCTGTGTGTCTGTGTGTGTGCCTGTCCGTCGGTCTGTCTCTGTCTGTGTGTGTGTGTGTGTGTGTGTGTGTGTGTGTGAGTGTATCTGTGTGTCTGTCTGCCTGTCTGTGTGTGTGTGACTCCTCTCACGCAGGTGTAGAATGAGAGTCTTGTTTAAGCTGATGGTAAATCATGGAGCCGTGCCGCAGGGCTGCGTTGTGTGTTTCCGTGTCACGTGTTGCGTGTAACAGAGCCCTCCTCCTCCCCCGCAGCCTCCTCTCCATGGAAGGTGTATGATACTGTGACGTGGGGGGTCATCGGTGACGCAGATCGATTTCGACGATGACAAGTACAGGAGGAGACCGCGCTGAGCTGGCTGGCACAGATACTGAAGTAAGAGGAGAGGCTGCAGCACTGCGGAGAGAGAGAGAGAGAGACAATGCTTCCCTATGCTTTACCAGATCTCTCTGTGCTTTACAATGCTTCCCTATGCTTTACCAGACCTCTCTGTGCTTTACAATGCTTCCCTATGCTTTACCACACCTCTCTGTGCTTTTACAATGCTTCCCTATGCTTTACCAGATCTCTCTGTGCTTTACAATGCTTCCCTATGCTTTACCAGACCTCTCTGTGCTTTACAATGCTTCCCTATGCTTTACCACACCTCTCTGTGCTTTACAATGCTTCCCTATGCTTTACCACACCTCTCTGTGCTTTACAATGCTTCCCTATGCTTTACCAGACCTCTCTGTGGTTTACAATGCTTCCCTATGCTTTACCACACCTCTCTGTGCTTTACAATGCTTCCCTATGCTTTACCAGACCTCTCTGTGCTTTGCAATGCTTCCCTATGCTTTACCAGACCTCTCTGTGCTTTACAATGCTTCCCTATGCTTTACCAGACCTTTCTGTGCTTTACAATGCTTCCCTATGCTTTACCACACCTCTCTGTGCTTTACAATGCTTCCCTATGCTTTACCACACCTCTCTGTGCTTTACAATGCTTCCCTATGCTTTACCAGACCTCTCTGTGCTTTACAATGCTTCCCTATGCTTTACCAGACCTCTCTGTGCTTTACAATGCTTCCCTATGCTTTACCAGACCTCTCTGTGCTTTACAATGCTTCCCTATGCTTTACCAGACCTCTCTGTGCTTTACAATGCTTCCCTATGCTTTACCAGACCTCTCTGTGCTTTACAATGCTTCCCTATGCTTTACCACACCTCTCTGTGCTTTACAATGCTCCCCTATGCTTTACCAGACCTCTCTGTGCTTTACAATGCTTCCCTATGCTTTACCAGACCTCTCAGTGCTTTACAATGCTTCCCTATGCTTTACCACACCTCTCTGTGCTTTACAATGCTTCCCTATGCTTTACCAGACCTCTCTGTGCTTTACAATGCTCCCCTGTGCTTCACCACCCCTCTCTGTGCTTCAGCATGCTTTCGCTGTCGCTGTGTTGTGTCACACAGTGTGTTGCTGTGGTCCGCTTGTTTAAGGGGCTATCCTGTGCTGGTTCTGTTCCTCAGGAGCCGTTCCGGGTCGAAGCGGACCCCCCTCTCTCTGAAGCAGAGGGTCTTCATCCTCCTGGTTCTCGGGGTGATCGGCTTCTGCACCCTCATCATCGTCATGTCCAAACTGGGGCGCGCCTCGGCCGAGAACGACCCCAATCTGAACCCGCTGCTGAACCCTAACATCCGCGTGGGGCAGAAGTAACGAACAGCCCCCCCACCCCCCGAACCCCTAAAACATCTCCCTCGCTCTGAACCCCGAGGTATCAGAGTTGAGGCAAGAGTAACTGCACCCCTGAATCTGAACCCCAAGATCGGAAGAGGGGAAAGTGTAATTTACAGCAAACTTCAAAGTGAACCCCAGTGTCAGAGTAGGGGGGTGTGAGTACCCTGATTCTGAAGGGGGAGAGTAATCCAGGGCCGGTCTGTCTGGCTGCTGGCTGTCGATTTGCATCTGGATGAAATGGGGTTTTTTCTTTTGTTTTTGTTGTTGAGTCATATTGCTTCACACAGCCTGCTGTGCGTCGATGGGGGCCTGTGTGGCGTCCCCTGGATATTTTGGAGAGGAGGGGAAGAGGGGAAAGGGGAAGTGAAGAGGGGAAGGGAAGAGGAGGAGGGGGTAGGAGGAAGAGGAGGGGAATGGGAGGAGGGAAGGAGGAAGAGGAGAGGAGAAGGGAGGAGGGGAGAAGGGGAGGGAGAAGGGAGGGAAGGGGAGAAGGGAAGGGAGAAGGGAGGAGGAGGAAGGGGAGAGGGAGGGACAGGGGAAGGGGGTTGCTATATAGAGTTTGCTTTTTGAATTCTCTCACATACAGGCAGAACCAATCAAAAAACAGCCAGATGCTACTGGACTCAGTAAATAATTAAAAATAACATTCTTTATTCAAAATGATTATTATTATTATTATTATTATTATTATTATTATTAACACAGTGCTGACAATGACAATGTTTTTGTTTTTCTATTGAATTTTGTTCTGCGTTTGTTTGTTTTTCCTCCTGTAATGTGTGTATTAATATTATCATTATAATTATTATTATGATTATTTTTCCGATCTGTATATAAACCTGTAAATATATATATATATATATTTTTGTTTTGGTTTTTCTTGTAGTTTAAAAATAATTTGCTGGTAGCTAGTTTGCAGTAAATGGTGTGAGAGTGTGAGGAGGGAGGGAGGGACGGACGGACGGACGGCGGGTTGTGTTTCAGATATTCTGAGGCGCTCACACTATCCCTGCTGTGTTTTAATCCTCTTGGCTGTGCTTTCACTGCAGAAGCCTGAACGTGGCAGTCTGCAGACTCTCTCCCCCTCCACTCCGGCTTGGAGTTTTGAATCTGCTTTGGAATAAACGTCACCCTTTAAAATGATGTCATCAGTATGTGTTGATTTGCTGTAAGATTTATTCTGCTGAAAAAAAAAAAAAAAGATAAAACAAATGGAGGTTTTAATGGATAAATAATTTTGCACTTTATTGAAGTGTTAGTTTGTGTTTTTATTTTAAAATTGAATACAGAAACACCCACTGACAGCCAGACAGACAGACCAAAACACTCACGCACACACACTGACAGACAGACACCTGGCTACACACACACACACACACTGACAGACAGACACCTGGCTACACACACACACACAGACAGACAGACACCTGGCACACACACACACACTGACAGACAGACACCTGGCTACACACACACACAGAGACAGACACACACACACACACTGACAGACAGACACCTGGCTACACAGACACACAGAGACAGACACACACACACACACTGACAGACAGACACCTGGCTACACACACACACAGAGACAGACACACACACACACACTGACAGACAGACACCTGGCTACACAGACACACAGAGACAGACACCTAGCTACACAGACAGACAGACAGACAGACACACACACTGACAGACAGACACCTGGCTACACAGACACACAGAGACAGACAGACCAACACACACACACTGACAGACAGACACCTGGCTACACAGACACACAGAGACAGACACACACACACACACTGACAGACAGACACCTGGCTACACAGACACACAGAGACAGACACCTAGCTACACAGACAGACAGACAGACACACACACTGACAGACAGACACCTGGCTACACAGACACACAGAGACAGACACCTAGCTACACAGACAGACAGACACACACACACACACACTGACAGACAGACAGACACACAGAGACAGACACAGCTACACAGACAGACAGACACACACACACACACTGACAGACAGACAGTAAGTTTCTCATCCATAACTTTATACAGTGTGTCAGAGTTAGGATTCTCACCCATAGCTTTATACAGTGTATCAATTAGGGTCAACTTGTCTATTATTTCTTGTTGTCATGATTGCTGATGGATTTATAGCATATTTCAGTAATAAAAAGTCTCTTAAGTTTTAATAAGAACCGGTGGGAGGATTCTGGACCGGGTCGCTCCGGTACCGATGGCACCTCAGTACAGCTCCCCTCGGTACTGGATCACAACAAACTCGAACGAGAAGCGAGCCAGGAACAGCGTGAGATTCAGACCTGGAAAAGAATGAAGCAGGATCAAATTATTATTATTATTATTATTATTATTATTATTATTAATAATGAGTCATTTAGCGGAGGCTTTTATCCAAAGCGACTCGCAGAGACTAGGAGGGTGAACTCTGCTTCATCAACAACTGCTGCTGCTGCTGCTGCAGAGTCACTTCCAATAGGAGCTCGTTTGTTTGACGTCTCATCCGAAGGACGGAGCACAAGGAGGTGAAGTGACTTGCTCAGGGTCACACACACACACACACACACACACACACACACACACACACACACACACACACTCCATTTCCATGGCGATCCCCCTCAAGCTAGTGGAGCCCCGGCAGTACTTGCAGGTTGATAGGAGGGCCACAGCACTCAGCCTCCGGGCCCCAGCCTGCAGGGAGTACACCGAGCCCAGCAGAGACAGGTAGAAACTCATCACATGGGACAGCTGGAGGGAGACAGGACAGGGAATGCTTTACCAGACCTCTCTGTGCTTTACAATGCTTCCCTATGCTTTACCAGACCTCTCTGTGCTTTACAATGCTTCCCTATGCTTTACCAGACCTCTCTGTGCTTTACAATGCTTCCCTATGCTTTACCAGACCTCTCTGTGCTTTACAATGCTTCCCTATGCTTTACCAGACCTCTCTGTGCTTTACAATGCTTCCCTATGCTTTACCAGACCTCTCTGTGCTTTACAATGCTTCCCTATGCTTTACCAGACCTCTCTGTGCTTTACAATGCTTCCCTATGCTTTACCAGACCTCTCTGTGCTTTACAATGCTTCCCTATGCTTTACCAGACCTCTCTGTGCTTTACAATGCTTCCCTATGCTTTACCAGACCTCTCTGTGCTTTGCAATGCTTCACTTACCATAAGCGTGACCGTGTATCTGTGGCTGGAGCGCTCCGCTGTTTGCGCCACGTGGTGCAGGGTGAGATCGCTCATGAGGACCCCGAAGTGCAGCAGGAACAGAGCCAGGGACAGCCCGGTGTAAACGTCTTTCTTCGGCAGCGAAACGGTGAACACCCGCCTCTTACACGCCGCAAGCAGCGGGGAGTCGAGCCAAGGACAGGACCGTAATGACCGCCTTGTCCAGCGGGGCAGTCGCGACAGAACCATGACGTATGTAAACAGTTCGATAACAAAAGGCTTAAATGATACTTACTGGTTTAATTGGTTTGCACAGGGCAAACTGGTTTTGGAGAAAGTGGACTTTCGCTCACACAGTTAGCAATAACATGTAGCACTGTCTAACACCGGTCCACTGTTGTCATGGTAACATCACCCAACGGTGGCAGGTCAACAGGTGACATCATAACGCACATTCTGGGGCAAGTGCTTTGTGACGTGGGCAGTAGGGCTACGTCACAGCACAGCAGTGTGGTACGCCTGTCAATCATCTGATTAAACAGGTAACACACACTTATATATATATATAAGAATTTAAAAATTCGCTTTGGTCATATTGCAATAGTTAACCGAGCAGCTGTAAACCGCTTAAATAACGAATTTACTTGTCATTGTGAACCATAATAATAATAATAATAATAATAATAATAATAATAATAATAATAATAATAATAATAATTCTAGTTAGTAAGCGTTTGAGTTTAGTTGACTAAACTTTGAAAATCGGAAACACTTATTTGTACACGTTTGCGTTTATTATTATTATTATTATTATTATTATTATTATTATTATTATTATTATTATTATTATTATTATT
>JAGXEW010000089.1:385884-388384 GCA_030684275.1 Acipenser oxyrinchus oxyrinchus | reverse complement strand
GGGTGGAATTCAATATGTTAACAAGGGAACATTATTCAGCAGCTTTCATTGGACTCTATGAAGCTGAGGGAGTTCATTCTATATAGAGGGGTGGAATTCAATATGTTAACAAGGGAACATTATTCAGCAGCTTTCATTGGACTCTATGAAGCTGAGGGAGTTCATTCTATATAGAGGGGTGGAATTCAATATGTTAACAAGGGAACATTATTCAGCAGCTTTCATTGGACTCTATGAAGCTGAGGGAGTTCATTCTATATAGAGGGGTGGAATTCAATATGTTAACAAGGGAACATTATTCAGCAGCTTTCATTGGACTCTATGAAGCTGAGGGAGTTCATTCTATATAGAGGGGTGGAATTCAATATGTTAACAAGGGAACATTATTCAGCAGCTTTCATTGGACTCTATGAAGCTGAGGGAGTTCATTCTATATAGAGGGGTGGAATTCAATATGTTAACAAGGGAACATTATTCAGCAGCTTTCATTGGACTCTATGAAGCTGAGGGAGTTCATTCTATATAGAGGGGTGGAATTCAATATGTTAACAAGGGAACATTATTCAGCAGCTTTCATTGGACTCTATGAAGCTGAGGGAGTTCATTCTATATAGAGGGGTGGAATTCAATATGTTAACAAGGAACATTATTCAGCAGCTTTCATTGGACTCTATGAAGCTGAGGGAGTTCATTCTATATAGAGGGGTGGAATTCAATATGTTAACAAGGGAACATTATTCAGCAGCTTTCATTGGACTCTATGAAGCTGAGGGAGTTCATTCTATATAGAGGGGTGGAATTCAATATGTTCACAAGGGAACATTATTCAGCAGCTTTCATTGGACTCTATGAAGCTGAGGGAGTTCATTCTATATAGAGGGGTGGAATTCAATATGTTAACAAGGGAACATTATTCAGCAGCTTTCATTGGACTATGAAGCTGAGGGAGTTCATTCTATATAGAGGGGTGGGGATGCACAACTGTCCTAAAACAGAACAAACCTTTTTTTCTCCTTGCAGGAGCACCCGGCTGCAGGACGGGAGCTGGCTTCATGGGACGCCCCGCGGATGGCCAGCGCAAGCTGGTGGAGTTCGTGGGCCGGGCTGTGCGGTCGCTACTTCTCCGTGGTGGAGCAGCGGATCCCGAGGAGAAAGGCGCCGGGACAACTCCCTGCTGGTCCGGGCTCTGGATCGCTTCCATCGCTGCTCCAAGCCGTCTCCAAGGTGCTGCTGGCTCGGGGTCCCGCTGGGCACCGAGATCGTGGTGGGGCCGCCGGGCCAGCGCCCAGCAGTACCTGGCCGGGCTGAAGAGTTTTACCTGGACAGCCTGACCGACGTGAGGCAGGCGCTGTCCGCCCCAGGCTCCCGGGAAAGAGGCTCCGAGCCTGGCTGAGGTTCTGGGCGGCTCTCCTCATGGTGCTGACCCAGGTGAAGTCCGTGCTGGCTTACATGCATCTCTTCACTGCCAAGGACGTCAGCTTCGCCAGCAAGGCCTACTTCAAGGTGAGACGACGCTGTTATTATTATTATTATTATTATTATTATTATTATTATTATTATCATTATTATCATTATTATTGAGTCATCTAGCGGACGCTTTTATCCAAAGCGACTCACAGAGACTAGGAGGGTGAACTCTGCTTCATCAACAACTGCTGCTGCTGCTGCTGCAGAGTCACTTCCAATAGGAGCTTGTTTGTTTGACGTCACATCCGAAGGACGGAGCACAAGGAGGTGAAGTGACTTGCTCAGGGTCACACACACACGCACGCAGACACACACACACACACACACACACACACAGACACACACACGCAGGGAGTCAGTGGCTAAGCCGGGATTTGAACCTCCTGGTATTGAGACCCCTTTTCTTTAACCGTTGGACCAGCGAGCCTCCTGCATTTCGAAATCTAACTGGTCTACTGTTATGGCTTCCAGTAGACTTTTTTTTTTTTCTTGACTATCATTTTGTAGGGTATTTGATTACATGATAAATA
Source organism: Acipenser oxyrinchus oxyrinchus (assembly GCA_030684275.1). NCBI lineage: Eukaryota > Metazoa > Chordata > Actinopteri > Acipenseriformes > Acipenseridae > Acipenser > Acipenser oxyrinchus. The sequence continues at coordinate 386,387 of JAGXEW010000089.1, read as the reverse complement.
AAATGATGTTCATATAGTTTGTTTTTTAAATTCCCTCTCTCTCTCTCTCCTCCCCCTCTCTCCCACCTCCCTCCCCCTCCCTCCCTCTCCAGGGTGAGTTCTGCAGTCAGGCTGTGCGTGAGGGGCTGGTCGTCGGCTTCATCCAGTTCATCTGCCAGTCCTCTCAGCAGTTCTGCGAGCGTGGGGAGAGGCCCTCCACCCCCTCCCTCCTGCTGCTTCTGTCCCGACTCTGCCTGGACTACGAGAGCTCCACCATCAGCTACATCCTGACGCTGGCTGACGAGCAGTTCCTGGGGCAGGTAGGGTATGGTAGCCGCTCTGGGGCTCTAGGGTCAGCCAGGGTGTCGTGTTGTAGGGGGCTGTTTGTTTGTTGTTTTTATGTGAGTTTTTAATATTTTAATAAATCTTCTTTCTTGGCGTGACTGTGTTACAAGTACAGTGTTGCCAAAGCAGTTTAAAACACGACAAATAAACGTTGCTGAACATTAAACATCTGTGGGCAG